>OY294046.1:49300622-49425444 GCA_958510825.1 Brachypterus glaber
AAAATATGCAAACAATAACATACCATTTGGTGTTTTGTTATATTTACTAACCAAAGAATGCTGCTGTCCTGATACGCGAATAGCCCAGCGACCTCTCAACTTTAAAATAATAACGCAGGATACGTGCAAGTGCAAGTGTACCTTTTATCTTTCTTGTTCTCCTATTAACCCTTGCGACCTTCAACTTACTCTGGAAACACTCTGGAAACAGAGTCAGAGTGAAAACATTCTGCTGCCAACGTGTTTCCAGAGTGGTTTTGTGCCATTTTGTCAGAGTTGAATCAGAGTGGTTCCAGGCTTGATTCACAGTAGATCCAAAGTGGGTTTGGACTTTTTTTTTAAATCAGAGCGTTTTCAGAGTGTTTTCGTTTGGACTTTTTTTTTTTTTTTTCAAAAAAAAAAAAAGTCCAAACGAAAACACTCTGAAAACGCTCTGATTTTACTCTGGGAACGTTATGGATAAAGGGCACAAATACACTCTGGAAATACTCTGGTAACAGCATGATTACAAAATGTTATTAGAATGTTTCCAGAGTTTTTTCAGCGTGATTGTAAAGGCGCAAGGGAAAGAATTTGAAATATTATTATTAAAAATCGTGGAAATTTTGAGGAAATCTTTGGAAATTTTGTGAAAGTCTTATTTCGCAACACCGCAAAATCGATGTATCAAAAGATTTGTTAAAACTTCGTGAAAGCTTCGTCAAAGCTTTGTGAAAGCTTTGTTTTATTTTAACGCATCTTTGACGAAGCTTTCACAAAGCGTAGTTTGTTCACGTTCACGTTAATCTGCCGTCTTCATTGGATGAAGACGGCGAACTCTTTTCAGGGTTGTGTGTGACCAGAGATATGTGTGAGTAAAGATGTGTTTGAGTAGAGTTGTGTGTGAATAAAGATGTGTGTAAGTAGAGGTGCGTGTGTGTCGAGATGTGATGAGTAGAGATGTGTGTCACCCTTAAAATTACATTATAACTGTAAATTTAAATTATAAGTACCAAAAATATAGATAATAGTTACCAAATATTTTTAATTTTGCCCTGTATTTTTTCAAATAATTTTTTTTATTAAAGGGCGGAAGGACTTCGGTCAATAGCCTGTTGGTTGGCCAATAAAATAGTCTTTTAAAAAGACTAATATTATTATTATTATGTATAATATTATACTAATTATTGAATTTTGCCTGTTCCCTTTTCTTTTTTGTGCATTATCTGACATTTTTAAAATATGTACAAAAAGTCACAGTTGAGCAGCTCAACCTGAGCTCATGATAGACTACACTGAAAAAATGGTCAACTTAAATGTAAAATTAGATACTGTAAATCACATCCCAGACAGCACACGTCTTTTTTAGATCTTAATTATTTCTGGACGCCTAAAGACATAAAAAGGATATCTTATGGACTTCTTTGTAGGGATGTTTAAAAGATATCTGATTATGATATCTATAAGATGTCTTTTAAGTACCGGAACAAGACGTTTTAACTTCGATACTCATCGCTAAAAATAAATTAACCACAATCAACTATTAAAAAAATTACAATTTTTTTAGAATCTTTCAAAAAAATTGACGAAGCTATGCATATTTAAATAATATTGTAATCAGTAAAAAAACTGTTGACATTGATATTAAAAAAAAATCTTACGGCCTTGTTCTTGCGTGATCTTGCCGATGAATGTGTACTCACTGAACACCAATGTGCATAAACAATATACATGTTATATGTGACACTCAGTGTAAAAAGAGGTACCTAGTATTTTTTCCCTGTGTGATATTGATTATGAATATTTTTTTAAAGTTTGAGTGATTTTTTCGTTTAAGTACATTAAGTGCTATATGTATTATTATAATAAATATGTATCATTTTTACACTGTCTTTTTACCGTCTTGCATTATGCGGAATTCTGTATCAAGATATGTTAGAAAAAAAAATACAAATTTTTATATTGTTACGCGTTACACAGGGGGGAGGGGGGTGTTCGTAATTGTGACAGTTTGTTACACAGGGGGGGGGAGGGGTTCAATTTTTTGAAAAATAGCGTTACGTAATATATGGACAGCCCCTAAGGATATACTACTAGTAATAACTAGTAATTAACTTACTGGTCAGCTAATTCGATACACATTATCGGATTGGTATGGTGAGCCGTAGATATCTGGAGCCTTTAGCCTAGAGGAACTAGTTCCTCCAGTCATCTTGGGGAACATTTCCACTGGGAAGTTCCCAGTGGGAACATCCCGGTGTCCTCAAGTTGTTGAAAATGGACTTGTGTGATCTTTTTAAGCAGGGTAATTTCCTTTCTTTTTTTTTAATTTTAAATTTCGCGGTCAATTTAAATTTTGCGGTTAATTTAAAGTTTGCGCATGCGCATTCCGTAGACCGCTGCTAGATCTTCATGACATATCGTAATGACTTTACAATGAGGAGTCATCTGTATGCGTTCATGATCTCAGAGAAAATCATTAAATGATGTCATAATGACTTTCACGTGAAATAGCAAATGTTGTCCGGGTTGATGCTAAAATTAAACGCGCTGGATGTTTGGCCCAGAGTCTCTCAGTGTATTAGACAGAGACTACAATCTCTGTATTAGATATACTTTGACGCACGGATTTGTGACTACGGGAAATATGTTTGGAATGTGTGTGCAAGTGGAAGGCCTGTTGCAGGGACGCACGCCTTATAACGCTTTTGACGGAAAGAAGAGAGCGCGAATGATTCCTCTCCCCTTCGTTGGAGACATCAAAACAACCAAAAATATATTAAATTGCACATGGTGAAAAGCTAGACAAGAACCACTCTTGGTGAATTGAGTAACTAAGAGGGATCTGGCTATAGCCAGATTATAATTATCTCACTGAGAATTTGTCAGTGAGAAAAGGTCAAAATAAAGGAAGAAGAAGAAGAAGTTTTGTGATGGTTTATCAATGATAAATTATGATAAACCGCTTATGTGTAGTTTTAGAGTAAAAAGTACAATTTCCAGAAGAATTTAGGTAAATATATTCATGCGTAATAAATTTTATTATTATTCTCAGGTGTAAGACCCTAAATTCCTATAAAAATCATTATAACCTACGAGTTGGTTCAATTTATTTTTACCGGTATTTTGAAGGTGAAACTTTTTAAGCGCATTATTTTAGAATACTAAGCTTTTTTTACTCTTTGGTGCCAGTTTTTATTTCCCTGCTTTTTTAAATTGATTTATTTGTTAATGTTTGGAAAACATTGTTTTTTATTACTATCAGAGAGTGGGCCACTCAGTGGGTGTTCTGAGGGGCCACTGAGTGGCCCACTCTCTGATAGTAATAGAAAACACCCTGCAGGGTGATCGAAACACTAGCGTCTACGTCCCAAATGCAACTCGGTCTTTCGCGCTGTTGCCAAATTGTGCAAATATATTAAATCTTTGGTTTTTGGTTGTTTTGGTGTTTTTTTTGCAAAAAACGCCAATACAACCAAAAACCAAAGCAAAAAAAAACACCAAAACAACCAAAAACTAAAGATAAATTAAGTTGCACAATTTGGCAACAGCGCGAAAGACTGAGTTGAATGTGGGACGTAGACGTTAGTGATCGAAACTTAAGTACTTGGAGCCGGATGGGCATTTCTAGACTTTTGGCCGCCCCGGACAAACTTGAAAAACGGTCGCCCCCTAAAAAAGCATTAGCCCTGGACAAAAATTTTGATGTCTAAAAAAAGGTCCTCACCTCTGAAAAAAACGGTATCCCTGCCAGAAATTTTATTGACCAATAAAAAAATATACCTACCATTTGGCTACGTCTTACAAGAGCAGTTTTGAAAATTATTTTTTTGTATACAGAAGTTTATACACTTATGTTAAAGAAACACTATGGTCTGTTTTTTCAAGCAAGACAGTAAATTAAAAATCGCACAGTGAATATTTTCAAAACAGATTCGAATATTGGATGTGCGAATATACTGCGTAGTTTATTTTATAAAACAACTATATTCTATACACAGACATACTATTCAAACCTGTTGTGAACATATTTACTGCGCGATTTTTAATTTACTGTCTTGCTTGAAAAAACAGACCATATTGTCTGTTTCATGAAGCAAGAGAGTAAATTAAAAATCACACAGTAAATATTTTACAACAAGTTTGAATAGTATATGTTTGTATATAGAATATAGTTATGTTTTATAAAATAAACTACGCAGTATATTCGTATATCCATTATTCGAATCTGTTTTGAAAATATTCACTGTGCGATTTTTAATTTACTCTCTTGCTTGATGAAACAGACCATAATATTAAAATAAAAATTTGATCAGTGAGAGCGAAAAAAAAGTTTTTTTTCCCGCAACTCCTATTTTTTTCGTCCCCTGTAAACTTTATTTGTAGAGTATTTTTTCTTACACCAAATTTGTGATTTACTTTAAAGATTAAGTAAAAAGAAGGTAAATTATGTGTATCTCGTTTTTATATGATAAAAATGAAAACGAAAAAAAAGTAAAAACAATCAGTTTTTTTATACATAGAATTTTTGGCTGAATTCAAAAATGTAAAAAATACGGGGTGTTTCATTAAAAAAAAAGTATATTTATGTCACTTTCGGCAAAACCGGAAGTGGAACAAAAATAATTAAATAAATCCTCCATTTTATAGCCAATGTAAAATTATATAAATCACCCAAGTTTGGTTTTTATCGAATGAAGATTAATTTTTGGGGATGTACATAAATAAAACTCACCTGGTATACCTACAATATAATCGAGAACACAGTATTCATATTTTTGTTCATTTGAACGTTTGGATCTTCAACGACATTTCACGGATGCTATGGTCTGTTTCATTAAGCAAGAAAGTAAATTAAAAATCGCACAGTGAATATTTTCAAAACAGATTTGAATATTGGATGTGCGAATATACTGCGTGGTTTATTTTATAAAACATAACTATATTCTATACACAAACATATACTATTCAAACCTGTTGTAAAAATATTTACTGTGCGATTTTTAATTTACTCTCTTGCTTGATGAAACAGACCATAGTTATAATTAATAAATAATTATTCATATATTTTTAATTTAAAAAAAAATTATAAAAATATTAATTTATTATTTCATCAATCTATTTTCTAATCATCGTACAGAGTGATATTGGTAGACTGACAGTTTCGGGCTACTGGCCCTCTTCAGTACCAAGAGTCAACTCTGCACGCTGATTAAGAAAACGGTTTTAGACTTTATTCGCAAAAGGAATATAGCCATTAGATTGATGTAGGCTTGTGCGCCATCTATTGCTAGATGTAGACAACTACTCATACCTCTCCTAGTCTGGAGACTTTGAATGGTAGCAAGTTGAAGACTTGTGTGTCTCAAGCACATAGTACCACTAACGAGTGGTTAGGCGTAGAATTATTAAGGACAGAAATTTTTAATTTTAAACAAAATTATAAAAATATTAATTTATTATTCCATCAATCTATTTTCTAATCATTGTACAGAGTGATATTGGTAGACTGACAGTTTCGGGCTACTGGCTCTCTTCAGTACCAAGAGTCAACTCTGCACGCTGATTAAGAAAACGGTTTTAGACTTTATTCGCAAAAGGAATATAGCCATTAGATTGATGTAGGCTTGTGCGCCATCTATTGCTAGATGTAGACATACCTCTCCTAGTCTGGAGACTTTGAATGGTAGCAAGTTGAAGACTTGTGTGTCTCAAGCACATAGTACCACTAACGAGTGGTTAGGCGTAGAATTATTAAGGACAGAAATTTTTAATTTTAAACAAAACTATAAAAATATTAATTTATTATTCCATCAATCTATTTTCTAATCATCGTACAGAGTGATATTGGTAGACTGACAGTTTCGGGCTACTGGCCCTCTTCAGTACCAAGAGTCAACTCTGCACGCTGATTAAGAAAACGGTTTTAGACTTTATTCGCAAAAGGAATATAGCCATTAGATTGATGTAGGCTTGTGCGCCATCTATTGCTAGATGTAGACAACTACTCATACCTCTCCTAGTCTGGAGACTTTGAATGGTAGCAAGTTGAAGACTTGTGTGCCTCAAGCACATAGTACCACTAACGAGTGGTTAGGCGTAGAATTATTAAGAACAGAAATTTTTAATTTTAAACAAAATTATAAAAATATTAATTTATTATTTCATCAATCTATTTTCTAATCATCGTACAGAGTGATATTGGTAGACTGACAGTTTCGGGCTACTGGCCCTCTTCAGTACCAAGAAAAAGAAAACGCCCGAAACTGTCAGTCTACCAATATCACTCTGTACGATGATTAGAAAATAGATTGATGGAATAATAAATTATTCATATAGTTATAATTAGCTCCCACACTGTAGGAGTTGATCGTAAATTATGAAAAGAAAAACCTTTTTAATTTGGAAACTGTCTATTTTATTCTATAGATCTATCTAATTATTAATAATTATAAATAAAATAGGTAATACATAATCACAAACATAAAAAGGAATTAATTTTGATGCAGCAAAAGTGCAAGGCAAGAAATATAAAGTAGACGAATCAAAAACGCTGAAAATAGTTTTGCTTTCCGATTTTGAAATTTTTTAAAATTTCGGGAAAGCCTTGTATTCATTTAATAATTTTCAAAAATCTTCGAACCTAGATGTACAGAAGCTTTCTTTTGTAGTTTTTAATGTAGAATCATCAGTACTGAAATTTTTATTGGTGCATTTTTTTGTTCCGATTTTTTATGCTCCGAAAGTAAAATTGCCCCTTTAATTGTAATTTTGTCGAAAACAGTTGGCCCTATAGTTACATAAAGAGAATCTTTTTTATGTATTTTTTATCAAAGATTAATATTCTATTGAGAAAATGTCAAAAAATTCACAGACAAAAGTTTTGGAGCAAAAAGGTGACATCGCCCTCCCATTTTGCACGTCCCTGGTTAAAATTACCAAATAAAAATTACATAAGATAATAACCTTTATCAATGTTAAGGCATGTGCAAAAACTCGTTTTATGGGGTTCTAGAGATATTAAATAAAAACTACTTTTCAGATGTGCCCTTAGGAGGGTCGTAACTCCCTTAGGGCTTTATAGGAACTTTTTTTCATATTTTTGGACGTAGAATCGCCCCTTAAAATTTTGTAACTTATTTCTAAATCACCCTGTATAAGGGTTTTTAGGGTCAACGAATCTGAATCTGACAATAAAGTTTTTATAATTTCACCCCTAAGGGCGGGGGGTGGTTTTCGTGAAAATTGGTATATTGGGGTTTTAGAGATTGCTGAAAGTGAATTTGATAATAAAAAGTCCATTTCACGCGCGGAGGAAAAAAAGCTCTTTTAGTGGGTAGTGCGTTATTTTAAATTTTTATATTTGATTTTTTAATTTCGTCTTGCCTAGCACTTGCATTTAATGAATCTTTGGACTTGTGCTAACTTTAGAATAACTATAAATTCTAGTTGGCTAAACATGTGTTTTTTGTATTTATTTGCTCTGATCCGCCATAGGTATATTAAGTCCTTAATATTTTTGTGATATTTATATTCAAAGAATATCCTTTCCAATAAATCTGTCCTGAATGATGAGCGTAGCAAAATGCTTTGGAAAGTATAACCAATTTTTTATATGAAAAACCAGTTCTGCAAAAAAAAAATTTTTTAAATTTAATTTTTGGTCCGAAGAGCATTTTTTTTCGACTTACTATTGGATCAGCTTTAAACATACAATAATTGAAATGGTAGGCCTTTTCACACAGATCAGTGGTATCTAAAAAAAAATAATATAACATTTTGGAGTGTTACGCCCATGTTAATGGTATAGGATAATATCGTTACAGGGGAGGGGTGGGGGTTCAAAATGATCGAAATTTGCGTTACGTAATACTTGAACGTTCCCTATACGGGCCTGAAAGGCCTGGTGTATGTTAATACTCCATATCGATGGAAAAGAACTTTTTATGCCACATGGCATTAAATTAAAATAACAATTTTGCAAAAATCTTATTCCAAACACTTGAATTGAGGCATTACTAAAGGGATATTTTAATAAATTTATTTTTCTGTAAGATACAGCTTAGGGCAGACTGTTGTACGTTGGATCACAATTTACTTAAATATTTTTCTAAAAGCCATTTTTTTAAATATTACAACGGAAAGAGTCTCTCCTGATAACACCATTATTCCTAGTCTACTATTTATTTTTTGAGAATTTAAATATTAAACAGTTATAGAAAAAAAATATATTTATATTTTATTGTAATGTGATCAATGCTACAAGACCATAATGTACCATTGATCATATTCTAGTGTACCTTGGATCATCAACGTCATGTACCTACAAGGAAGATAATATGTATTAAAAACAGCATTTTTATACAAAAATTTGTATTTTATTGTTTCATTACAAAAAGAAATAAGATTGCAATATTGTGTTAAAGTATACACTAATTTTTATTTGTATACATGTTTACAAGAAGTCACAATATGAAATGTACAACTTAAAATTAATAGGCAATACAAAAATTAGGTATGTAAATTAAATTTTACTCAAAATTAGTTAACTAAATTATTTAACTTTAAAGCTAGAAAAGTCTACCTATAAACATTGATCAATGGTACAGGACGTTGTTTTGATCCAATGATGGTGCGTTTTGTCGAAAAGTAAGCTTATCAACATTCTAGCTTATGTTTAAAACTGAAATATGGCATAAAAAATTACAACTTTTATTAGCCTAAAAATGCAACTTTTGTATTTTGAATCCATAAAATATGCGAGGAACAAATATTTCCCAACTTAAAATTAAGAAATTTCTCAACTGCAAAAAAAGCTTTACCCCTCACGCGTGATCACGGTTCGATTTTTTAGGTCGATAACAAAAAAAAAATGTCCCAACGCGAAACTAGTCTTAAACTATTACTTATAAGTCTAGCTTTCATTTCATACCAGATTTAAAATAATCCATCGACGAAAAAATTTTTTTTTCAACTTTTTACTTTTTTCAGTTTATTAACTTTTTAGATATTTTTACTGTTTTGGGTCTGTGATTATAAAAATAATATCAGTATTGCTGTAAAAGTATTTGTTCAAGAATTTTTAATACTTTTGTTTTACCTAAACTGGAATATGTAAGCATTATTTGGTGCCCTAAATATCAATATCAAATTGATAACATTGACAACATTTTAAGAAAATTTTTAAAATTTGTAACTTTTAAAGTAGATGGTGTTTACCCGCCGGTAGGTATTGATAATAAAATTCTCTTGCGCAGATTTAACTCGACTAGTCTTCAAAATAGAAGGGCACTTTCCTTAGTATTATTTTTATACAAACTTTTGAATTACAGAATAGACTGCTCTGAACTTTTAAGACTCGTCAGCTTACATGTACCCGCGAAGACACGTGCAAATGATACTTTTTACCTACCAAAGCCTAGGACTAACTTATTAAAAAACTCGCCAATATATAATATGTGCTCAAATTATAATACCATTCAGTCTAAAATTGATATTTTCTCCTGCTCTATAAGCAGTATTAAATCCGTTTATCGCCAATTAAACTTGGATTAATTGAGCATATTTGTAATTTTGTACTGTACACTTTCAGTGTACACTTTCAGTGTACCTTCTGTTAACTATTTTGATTATTGTATTTTTAGTACTTGCTGCTCATAGTGTTTAATTTAGTTTTAGATGTTAATTTTTTTTGTTTTTATCTCTTTTTTCTTTTGTGACTCATCCTGTAATTGGTCATTTACTGTTGGATGTAATAAATAAATAAATAAATAAATAAATATAAACCATGGCAAATTATGAGTCTGCATATTTTGCTTAAGTTGTATTATACATTGTAAAAATATTTTTGAAATCAGACACAAATTAGTTAAAAACAAGTTAAAATATCCAAGTTCTATAACAAAACTTTAATATAATTGACTAATTTCATAAATTTGATAAAAAAAATGCACTGAAAAATAAAAAGTAGAATATTTTTTTTTTTCGTCGATGGATTATTTTAAATTTTGTCTGAAATAAAAGCCAGACATATAAGAAATGGTCTAAGCCTAGTTTCGCGTTAAGACATTTTTTTTTATTATCGAGCCAAAAAAATCGAACCGTGCCATGACAAAAATGTTTGAAATGTAAAAGTTTACATGTTAGTAAACTTGTGGTATGAAATACGTAATTTTATAAAACAATCCGGTATCCGGTGATCAGTAACTGGCAGCCCAAAATTTAAGAGGTGATTCTACATCCAAAAATACAAAAAAAGTACATATAAAGGCTGGTCCGCAAATGAGCCCTAAGGGAGCTACGGCCCTTCGAAGATGATATATTGAATAGGGAACAAAAAAAGCATCCATAAAACTTTAATACTGCAGAGTGATTCTTCATTTAAAACTGAGCAAAAAGTATTCTTCACCAAAACACCTAAATTTAATATTAAAGGAGTAATAGCCTTTTAAATAGTAAAGTTTTTGGTAGCACAAAACGTTACTTCCTCTTAATTGCATTTTTTTTAAACGGTACCTCCTACAGTGTACATTATATGACATTTTTTATGTATTTTTACTCAAGGAATCCATATTAAAAAAAAATCAAAGAAAGTACACATAAAAAAGTTTGGGGCAAAAATGTGTTAAGCCTAATACATTTTTACGTCTAGGGACGCCTCTGGATAAATTCAAAAAAATAAATTAACTTAAACTTATTGCCCTTATTAATACTAGTATACATGCAAAAGCTCGTCACTCTAGCTTAAAGGGTACCAGAGTTATTAAATAAAAACCTTATTTTTATTACAATTTTAAAGGGCCGCTCTTAGGGCTCATTTGCGGACCAACCTTTATAGGAACTTTTTTTATATATTTGGATGCAAAATCACCTCTTAAATTTTGGCACGCCAGTTATTGATCACCCTGTATATAGTTTTTCCTCTATTTAAAATACACGTTTATTTTAAATATTTTACACTTACCCGCTGTGTCTTTGCATTTATTTAAAGCCTGCAATAGCAAATCTTTAATTTTTGGGTGGGCACTATCCTCAATAAAACCAAACTGGATTTTACCTTCGGGGCTCATCTAGAAAAAATAGATTTCTATAGTTCACAAAGCCAATAGTGTCATCTCGTAAAAAGTTTGTGAACTTTTAAATATAGCCGCCGTTGAAGTCATATACTACTACAAATAATTAAGGGAACAATTTTTTTTGTAGTGTTTTTGACGAGCTGTATCTTTGTGAAAAATAGTCGTATCGAGATAGAAAAAAAGCATTTTAAAGCTTCAAGTTTCTGGTTTTGAGATCTTTTGGCAGATATTTTTTGTGAGCTATCGTTATGGCACAATCATAAGAAATAGCACGAGAAACAAAATTTCAATTTTTTTTTTAGGGTTCACGGGCTCGGATTTTTTTTTCAGTTAAACCAATGTATAAGTCAGTTAGGGGCTGTCTATATATTACGTAACGCGCCTAGGGGGGGGGGGTGTCAGAGAAATTGTTACAGTTTGTGACAGGGGGGAGGGTGTCTAGGTAAACGTTACGTAACGGAATTTAATAAATTTAATGTTTATTTCCTAAGCTTGGCAGATATATTTTTATTTCAACATAAATTACTATTTAGTGGCCCATAATTCCCCTTTTCACACAAAAAGTCCAAACGAAACTATGCATATTTAAATAACATTGTAAAAAAAACTGTTGACATTGATATTAAAAAAAAAATCTTACGGCCCTGTTCTTGCGTGATCTTGCCGATGAATCATCGGCGATGATAAATTTTCGCGCGGAATGTGTACTCACAGAACACCAATGTGTGTACTATTTTGTGTACCTGTGCATAAACAATATACGTGTTATATGTGACACCCAGTGTAAAAAGAGGTACCTAGTATTTTTTCCCTGTGTGATATTGATTATGAATATTTTTTTAAAGTTTGAGTGAGTTTTTCGTGTAAATTATTTTTAAGGTTATGTTATACTATATTTTAGGTTCATGTTTGTTTTGTCGAGAAAAACGAATCAATAGTGAGAATACAGTTAAATTTATTGCGAAACAAAATTTTTATATTGTTACGCGTTACGCAGGGGGAGGGGATGTTGGCAAATCTGACAGTTTGTTACACGGAGGGGGTCAATTTTTTTGAAAAATTGCGTTACGTAATATATGGCCCCTTAGCTTGTTTTCTTTTTGGTTTTTTTACAAATATTGATGAGAAGACTAATTTTGCCAGTTTTTTTTGACAGCTTAATGTGCCCTCAAAAGCCATGTAAATTTTCAAATTGATGCATCACACCGTTTTTCCGGACCAATTGATCAAAGTTTTACAAAACAATTAAAGGAACAAGTATAATAATTGTTCCTATATAATGTTTAGTAAACATTAGGGACGTTTAAGTATTACGTAACGCTCCTAGGGGGGAGGGTACATTTTGGAGTGTTACGCCCATGTTGACTGAAAATCAATGTTTTTTGACAAATTTTTAAAAAAAGTCCAAGGACCTCTGCCCTGAACCCCTCAAATATCGTTAATATTATAAACATAGCCCGGGGATTTGGAATCTATAACACGGTGATCACCAAACAAAAATAACCAAAATTTACCGTTCCATCAACGAATCATGATAATTCGTATTCAGCCAAAAATGAAAAATATCTGACGGGGAAATTTTTTTATAATGATAAACGTGTTTTTTTTGCGTATTCTAAAGCATGAACGTAGAGCATTTTGGGAACTTTTTTCTGATTGGGATTACTATACAGTGATTTTTAGTTGGTATAAAAATCAACTTCACCCTAATTTTGTAAGACCCCCTCAAAAAAGCTTTAAACGCTAAAAATTTTACATTTTTGCATTCCCATTTTGAAAATTATCAAAATTTCGGGAATGCCTTGTATTCGTGCAAAAATGTTTATTTTTTTGCGCATTTTAACGTTTTATGACGTTTTATGTCGTTAAAAATCAATTTTGAGCAAAAAAATTGTTGACGGTCGATTTATCGGTCGGTCGTTCTGTCCGTAAAAATACGCAAAAAAATTGAAAATTTTTGCGCAAACACAAGTCTTTCCCAAAATTAAAAATTTTCTAAATGGGAAAGCAAAAATGTTAAATTTTTGGCGTTTAACCCTATTTTGGGGGTGTTACAAAATTAGGGTGAATTTGATGTTTATACAAACTAAAAATCACCGTAAAATAATCAAAATCTAAAAAAGTTTCCAAAAATGCTCTAGTTCTACGCCAATAAAAAATCACGTTTTTCGTTATAAAAAAAAATCCTAGACAGATGTTTTTCATTTTTGGTTCTTTTTACTCGCATTGGGTCGCTGAATACCAATTATCATGATTCGTTGGTGGAACGGTAAATTTTGGTGATTTTCGTTTGGGGATCACTGTGTTGTAGCTTCCAAATCCTGGGCTATGATTATAAAGGAAGGCAAATGCAACTAATGTTAGCGCAAATTTGTTTATTATTAACTGTAGGATCAAAATTCCTGCACAGATAAAAATCACTTCCAATTTCATACAAAAAAGATTTAAATCATTTTTGTCGTAGCACTTTTAGTACTACCACTTTCAGCTTGTTTTAATTCTTGTAAATAACTTACCCATTTTGATTCGATCATAAGACATTTCATGTAACACTAAAAAAAATAAAATATTAAAATATATTTGAGATGTAGAGATAATTCGATACAGAATGTATCAAATTGTCCCATTGTTATAAATATTTACCATCATTTTTGGGTCTTTATTTTCTATGTCATATTTTGAGTGATCTTCTAAAAAATTAAAAAATTTCATTAATTTTAATATATTTTTTAAGCATTTTTTTATTTACCATCAGTTATGCCACTTTTTTTTAGGCAAATATTGTGTAAATCGTCAATATAATCTTGCAAATCTGAAGGAATTTCGACCTAAAAGTTACAAAAAAAAAGATGTAGATTTTTTTAAAACAAATAAAATATTTTTTTATAAAAATTATAATTTGTAAATTATACTTACAGATTTAACTAAAGTAAAACAAAACGCAAACAAACAGATACTTTTTAGGAACATTTTGGTTTGATTTGAGAAATTTTTCTGATGCACTTTATTTTATAAGCTTATTTTTATACCGTACGGGATGAAAAATGAATTTAATATTATTATTATTATTGTATGTTTGACAATAACAATTATATAAAATCGAAAATCCTTGCAAAACTTCATAAAGAAGTATAATTTGTTTGTCATCTTGTCACACTTTTTGATTTGATATAAAATTGATTTATAATTTATGAATAAATTGTATATAATTTATTATACTCAATAATACAGTGTGTAATTTTAAAAATTACACACAGGGGCTCACGGGGGTTATAGCTCGTACAATGTCTCATGGACGTTTAGCCTTGAGTGCGCATTAACATAACTACACCCTGCCCCATCTTAGGAACATTACCAACGATAAATGAATACCCAAATGCTGGTTATGCTAGGGAAAAGTAAAATGTTAAAGTTAGTTAACCCTTTAAGGACGGTTGACATATATATCTGACAGTGGGAAAATTGCCACACAGACGGCTGACCGATATATAGGTCAGGCTTTTTTCAGGCTTTAAAGGCGGCTGTATGATAAATCAGCCAGAATTGAAAAATTGAATTGGCTGTGGGCCGACTGACTGATATATCATGACTGGAAAATTTGGCGTATGGACTAGCGCCATATATATCGGCCACTGTCCGATATATGTGACGCTCGTCTGTATGGCACACACTCAACAAGAGAGGCGCGCGCGCATTTCCCCACATTAGTTCCAGCAACTGAAAAGACAAAAACTGCCTCTAGAAGATGTGTTGTATGCTCACACGCAACAGCAAAAGAAAAACAAAGAAAGGTCTCCAGATATATGTGTAAAGAATGTGACAAAAGCTTGTGTGTAACTCCATGTTTCCAGATCTACCACACAAAGGAAAAATTCTAATAAATATTTTAGGCATTTTTTTCTAAAAGTAAATGAGTTTTATGTTTATATTTAGGAATATTTTGGATAAGTTTGATTATATCTTTTAATATTTTTCAAATGTTTATTAGTTAAAAAAATATATTTTGAATTAAAATAAAGTTTTTTGATTAAAAAAAGTATTTTTTTGCGTTTTTATAAAGGGTCCCACAAGTACATTTCTGTGACCGATATATATGACATTCGTCCACAGGGCACGTGAAAAACAGCCGTCTGTGTGACACTCTGCGGCAAAATGGTGCCGTCCTGAAAGGGTTAATAAATAATATTTATTAAAATTTTATAAAGTATCGTCGTGTTACTTCCTCAACCTCGAATCTGCAAACTATTTTCGGTTCCTTGTACTAATCCACTCTGTACATGATGAATGGTAACTTTTCACCAGTAGTCGGCTTAAACTCAGTTATGACTCATCAACGTTGAAAATAAACACAGAAACATAGGCTTACCGAATAATTTTGCCGAATTATGAGGGAAATTTTTATAAAGGTCACTAAATCCAAACATTTTACGACTAATTTGTTACACACAACAATATTGACTATACATATTAACTATACATATGTATATATATATATATATATATATATATATATATATATATATATATATATATAATAAGCAACTATATTATACAACTACACAGCCAAAAATACCTAAGCAATCTATATATATATATATATATATATATCGGACCGATTATAACGGTGTTTTTCAAAGAAAAAACATTCGAGTTTTATCTTTATCTTTATCATTATCAGAATGTTTCCAAAATCTCTTAGGGGTGATCAGATTTCGTCAAAATAATGCGAAAAGTTCATATAAATTTTTTGGCTACGGCCCCCCTACTCTGAGATATTAGAAAAAAAAATTTTTTTGATAACTTTTTTACTTTTGAATATATTTTAAGGCAGACTAACATCTCTACTCTAAATTTCTCTACTCCCTAACATCCCTACTCCATAACATCCCTACTTCACAACAACTCTACTCCGTAACATCTCTACTCCATAACATCTCTACTTCGTAACAGCTCTACTCCACACTATAGACACTCGATTAGCCACTTGTCTTAACTCAAAAGAATATTTGTCATGCTAAGTCACTGTCAAAAATGAATTCAGTTTATTAATTACTTACATATTAGTGCATGTTAAGAGTACGCGGTCATTGTTGCTTTTAGAATAATTCATTTATGATTGTTCTAGATTTACATTTAAAGATAAACGTTTTCTAGGAAAAAATAAAATAATCTAGAAGAAGAAGATTCTTTGTTCTTTGAATTGCTCATTTATTATTAAGTGGCTAATAAAGTGCATATAGTGTGGAGTAGAGTTGTTACGGAGTAGAGATGTTATGGAGTAGAGATGTTACGGAGTAGAGTTGTTGTGAAGTAGGGATGTTATGGAGTAGGGATGTTAGGGAGTAGAGAAATTTAGAGTAGAGATGTTAGTCTGCCTATTTTAACAATTTTTTCAGTATTTCGATGTATTATGCTAATATTTAAACTATTTTGTCTGAGCATCATATATGATGCTCAGAACAATTTTGGAAAATTAACTGAGCATCATATACCGTCGCCTTGCATACAAAGGGACGTATCTCAAAATTTCGGTTTTTAATGTTTTGAAAAACTGGGAAACTTAACTGAAATTTTATAATAACAAATTGTTTTAATGATAGATACTCACACAGACCCAAAGTTAAAGACAGAAATTTCAAACCGTTTTCTCACAGAAAGAGCTTCTCTTTGGCCAAAATTTTAAAATATTTTTCCTGTAAAATACAGATTTTTGAAATACACCCCTTTGTATGCAAGGCGACGATATGATGCTCATGGCGCTAAACGTGTTAAATCAAATCAAATAAACTGAAATAGTATGGAGTTTGCATACAGAGCGGTCCAAAAGTTACCCCCATCTTAACGTTTGAATGAGTTGAGATATCGACTTCAAATTTAGAACTCTTAAATAAGACAATTTAAACTATCTTTTAGCATATATTTGATACTTTCAGCTCTTAAAATGTGGGCAGGGGGGCATGGGGGCACTTTTTTTTAATGGAAATGGATATACTGTGATACATCATTTTAAAGCATTGACGGTATATTTTTTAATTTTTTAAAATTTTTTTTAGGGTTTTGATTTTTCAATTTTTTGTGCTAAAAAATACAATTTTTTAAGTTTTTTTTTGTAAATTTTTATTTATGGCAATTAAAATTAGATTAAAAGTAAATTTACTTTTTTTATCATGAAATTAGTCATCTTTAAAATATTGGTTGATTTTTTTTGAGAAATTTTGAAAAAAATACCCATTTTCAACCCTATTTAAACCCAAAAAAAAATGTTTAAAAAAATTAAAAAATATACAGTTAAATGGAGAATTTTATAAGCTTTAAAAAGATGTACACACGACCTCCTTTTTCCATTTAAAAAAATGTCCCCCCATGCCCCCCTGCCCACATTTTAAGAGCTAGTATCAAATGTATTCTAAAAGATAGTTTAAGTTGTCTTATTTAAGAGTTCTAAATTTGAAGTCGATATCTCAACTCCTTCAAAAGTTAAGAGGGGTATAATATCGGTCATCATGTATAGAGTTGATTAGTGCATGGAACTAATTTTTTTTTTGAGTTTCGAGGTTGAGAAATTAAAATGACGATATGTAATTTGTAATTTATTTCAAAAATACGATATTTTTTTAAATATTTAACTCAGGTTTGGTGTATCTAACATAATTCAATAACTCGTCGCTCTCTTCACAAATCCAAGGATGCCAGTACTGACACCCCAGGTCGTGCCAGTGGACACCATCTTCATAGACCTGGTTCAGCACCGCCAAACAATTTTCGGGGCTCTTCCCCTGGCCCCCTTCGCGGTTATCAGGTTGGGGTAGCCCCAGACCCCCACTTTCCGACCAATCGTTTTGCAATCTGTCCGTGGTTGGAGCCATTTTTTGGAAAATTGCGGTCCAAAACCAACCGTTGATTTCTACTGGTTGTAAGTCTTCTCGGTCGCAACCGTCGAAGTCGCATAGTCGGCCTGAAGTCCAGACATATTTGATCTAAAAAAATATGTATAGTCTATTACACGGAAAGAAATTAGTGGGCTCTGCGTGATACATTATAAGATATTTGGTAACACTGGCAAATAATAGTGATTTAAGCGAGGGGTGTCTCACCTCCAAAATTTTGTACATGTATTGTCAAAAATGCCAATTATTGTCAGTAATGTCAAGTAATGTCGAGTAATGTCAAGTAATGTCAGGTAATGTCAGGTAATGTCACGTAATGTCAAGTAATGTCAAGTAATGTCAAGTAATGTCAAGTAATGTCAAGTAATGTCGAGTAATGTCAAGTGATTTCGAGTAATGTCAAGTAATGTCGGTTATTGTCGAGTAATATCAAGTATTTTAAGTATTATTTATAAATTTAGAACTCTTAAATAAGACAATTTAAACTATCTTTTAGCATATATTTGATACTTTCAGCTCTTAAAATGTGGGCAGGGGGGCATGGGGGCACTTTTTTTTAATGGAAATGGATATACTGTGATACATCATTTTAAAGCATTGACGGTATATTTTTTAATTTTTTAAAATTTTTTTTAGGGTTTTGATTTTTCAATTTTTTGTGCTAAAAAATACAATTTTTTAAGTTTTTTTTTGTAAATTTTTATTTATGGCAATTAAAATTAGATTAAAAGTAAATTTACTTTTTTTATCATGAAATTAGTCATCTTTAAAATATTGGTTGATTTTTTTTGAGAAATTTTGAAAAAAATACCCATTTTCAACCCTATTTAAACCCAAAAAAAAATGTTTAAAAAAATTAAAAAATATACAGTTAAATGGAGAATTTTATAAGCTTTAAAAAGATGTACACACGACCTCCTTTTTCCATTTAAAAAAATGTCCCCCCATGCCCCCCTGCCCACATTTTAAGAGCTAGTATCAAATGTATTCTAAAAGATAGTTTAAGTTGTCTTATTTAAGAGTTCTAAATTTGAAGTCGATATCTCAACTCCTTCAAAAGTTAAGAGGGGTATAATATCGGTCATCATGTATAGAGTTGATTAGTGCATGGAACTAATTTTTTTTTTGAGTTTCGAGGTTGAGAAATTAAAATGACGATATGTAATTTGTAATTTATTTCAAAAATACGATATTTTTTTAAATATTTAACTCAGGTTTGGTGTATCTAACATAATTCAATAACTCGTCGCTCTCTTCACAAATCCAAGGATGCCAGTACTGACACCCCAGGTCGTGCCAGTGGACACCATCTTCATAGACCTGGTTCAGCACCGCCAAACAATTTTCGGGGCTCTTCCCCTGGCCCCCTTCGCGGTTATCAGGTTGGGGTAGCCCCAGACCCCCACTTTCCGACCAATCGTTTTGCAATCTGTCCGTGGTTGGAGCCATTTTTTGGAAAATTGCGGTCCAAAACCAACCGTTGATTTCTACTGGTTGTAAGTCTTCTCGGTCGCAACCGTCGAAGTCGCATAGTCGGCCTGAAGTCCAGACATATTTGATCTAAAAAAATATGTATAGTCTATTACACGGAAAGAAATTAGTGGGCTCTGCGTGATACATTATAAGATATTTGGTAACACTGGCAAATAATAGTGATTTAAGCGAGGGGTGTCTCACCTCCAAAATTTTGTACATGTATTGTCAAAAATGCCAATTATTGTCAGTAATGTCAAGTAATGTCGAGTAATGTCAAGTAATGTCAGGTAATGTCACGTAATGTCAAGTAATGTCAAGTAATGTCAAGTAATGTCAAGTAATGTCAAGTAATGTCGAGTAATGTCAAGTGATTTCGAGTAATGTCAAGTAATGTCGGTTATTGTCGAGTAATATCAAGTATTTTAAGTATTATTTATAAATTTTTGTACCGAGCACATTACTTTTGAAGTTTGTTTTTTTTTACCGATTACGTTACTTTTGTACTTTTTAGAGGTCTGGCTTACAGCCTCCACACCCTTGTACTTTGTAGTTTGCTAATAACACTAATTTACAAGGGTTTTATGCGCAAGTTTATTTTAATATTTTCTTACATATTTTTTTTATGCTGTATCCAAATCCGTCAAGAAAAAAAATCGTCTGTTTAGTTTTCAAGATAATCGACCCTAAAGGTTTCCAAGAGAAAGTTAGAGAAATCGTTTATTTTCGGTTAATATTTATAAAAATTGGTACTTATGGGTTTGAGACTCGCTGAAAACAAATTTAATATTTAAAAAGTTCTAACCTCGCTCCTTAATGTGGTTGAACCACCCTTTTTATATATATTTTTTTAGTAACGTCATAAGAGTTAATACCTGAGGTTTTTCTTCTTGCTTAAAACCAATTTAATATTTGAAAAATTCTGTCTCCTCCCGTAGGGGACTACAACCTCCCCTATTTATATTTTTTAATTGAAGTGATAAAAAATCGTATATAGGGGTTTTGGGACACGCTAAAAACAAATTTATTATTTAACCAAATCTATATCCACTCCTTATGGGGGTAGAATAACCCCTTTTTATATTTTTTTAATTAACGTAATAAAATTTGGTACATAGGTATTTCGAGTCTCGCTGAAAACGTATTTGATATTAAAAAATTCTGTTACACTCCTTAAAAAAGTAGAACTACTCCTATTTGTATTTTTTATAGCCTGATAAAAATTTGTACATGAGGATTTTAAATAAATGGTATAAATAGGGGTTGTTTATTCGCTTAAGGGGTGGAGACAGAATTTTTAAAATATTAAATTCGTTTTCAGTCAGACCCAAAACCGCTTGTACCAATTTTTATAAGGAGAATTAAAAAATATTTAAAGGGGTGGTTCTACTCCTTTAAGGGGAGGATCTAAAAATTTTTAAACATTAAGTTTAAGCGAGTCACAAAACCGCCCATGTACCAATTTTTATTAGGTTATTTAAAAAATATAAAAAGGGGTAGTTCCAACCCCTTAAGAGTTGGCAATAAATTTTGTTAAATATTAAATTTGTTTTTAGTGACTCTCAAAACTTTCATGTACCAAATTTTATCAGGGTAATTAAAAAATATAAATATTGGTGGTTCTGCTATGGGTAAATACTATTTTTTTATATTAAATTCATTTTCAGCGAGACCAAAAAAAAACCCAGGTTCTAATTTACAAAAAATATAAAAATGGTAGGTACCAGGGGATGGAAGACAGAATTTTTAAAATATTAAATTCGTTTTTAGCGACTCTAAAAACCTCCTCATACCAATGTTTATAAATATTAAACGAACATATATGATTTCTATAGTCTTCCCTTATAAAAACTTTGGGGTGGATTATCTTCAAAACTGAACAACGATTTTTTTTCTTGAGGGATTTGGATTCAGCATCAAAAATTATTTAAGAAAATGTGTATATAAACTTGGGATTAAAATAAAAGTTGAGATTTGTAAACTAGTGTTATTATAACAATTATTGTTTGTTAGTTTGCCGTATATTATAGTATGCTGAGATTTAAAATATAAAGTAATAAATTAGGACTATAAATAAAACAATAATAGAGATATTTTGGTAATTTTTTTGTATAACGCAGATTTTTTCCAAAAAACGTTGTTTTTCTTAAGAGGTCTGAAAAAATGTCCGCTAATTAGAAACTTTTAATGTCCAAAAAAAAATGAAGATCAGCTAAAAATCCGCTGACTCAAAAAAAGTCCGCAAATCAGACTATTATAATCCTGCAGTGTTGCCGATTGGTAAATAATTATCCACTAATCGGCAACACTGCAGGAGTCAGAAAAATCTGATCATAGTTAGGGCCACTTGCACCAATGCTGTTTTAACTTTAAACTTGGATTAAATTGACAGCTGACCAATCAGAACGCAGCATTTTTAACTTAAACTCGGTTTAGCTGAGTTAATCCCGTACCAAAATTTGGTGCAAGTGGCCCTTAGAGGGAAATATCAGATTGCACCACCTGTAATTTCACAAGGTTGAAATGGCTTGATTTGAATATTTTGCACTGTTAAATTAAGAAGTAAACTGTTTAAAAGTATAGCAAAATTTCGGTGACATAATTGTAAAACAGCTTCCTAATTATTAACTCTTTATTATGGTATCTAAATTAGATAGTCTAATAGTAAATAATTATTTGGACTTTTTCGAGTGAAGTTGTTTATGGACAGTACCTTTAGCTATAAAAACCTCAACTTATTGAATGACATACCGTACGGTCCAAAAGTCACCCCCTCTTAACTTTTGAACGAGTTGAGGTATCGACTTAAAATTTGGAACTCATAAATAAGACAACTAACTATTGCATATATTTGATATTTTTATCTCTTAAAATGTAGACAGGGGTCGTAGGGAACAAGTTTTTTATATATAAAGGGAATTTTTTTTGGAGTTTAAAATATGGTTTAAAATGGGTAATTTGGTCAAAATTTCTTTAAAAAATTCAAATAATTTTTGAAAGGGAATTATTTCCAGTTGCAAAAACGTAAATTATACTTTTAAACTAATTTTAATGGATATAAATGAAAATTTACAAAAATAATCTCATTTTTTAGCTAAAAAGTTTCTAAATTAAAACCTGAAAAACATGTTTAAAAAATTTAAAAATATATGGAGAATTTTAGAAGCTTTAAAACAATGTATCACCCGACACCCTTTCCATTTAAAAAATGTCCCCCATGCCCCCCTGCCCACATCTTAGGAGCTGAAAATATTCGATATATGCAAAAAGAAAGTTGTTTTATTTATGAGTTACAAATTTTAAGTCGATATCTCAACTCGTTCAAAAGTTAAGAGGGGGGGGGGTGACTTTTGGTCCCCACGGTATAATTGGAATAATGCCCTGTGAAAGTATAAAGAAGTCGGTAAAAAAATGTATAGTCATATTAATTTACACAAAGATTTTCTAAGTAGTAAAAAACATTTGTTCCAAATTCCAAATCTTTATGTCAAAGCGTTCTTAAAATATCGTTGTGTAAAGTTGAGTTGCAAGCGACTTGCACCTTTAATACGACTATAACCCCAAATCAATAAAATTAACATTTTGAAATGTATTTTTCGTTAATAGTTATTAATTATAATAGTTATAATTATTATATATCCTTGCTGATATAAGAAATTAATTTAAGGGGTCTTTCTACCTTCAAATTTTAAAAATAATCTTTTTTTAAAAAGTTTTGTTTTATATAGATAGAAAAAAAGATATCATTGTGAAATTGTGTAGGTATGTTTATTTATATTCAAATAATACAAAACAAAAATTAAAATGCCATTTTTTGGTCATAAAATGTTGTTGAAAAATAGATTAAAAAACGGTGGTCGCCATGAATCCGACCGTTTGGATCGACTGAAAAAAAAAACAAAACTGAATATTGTATCAGTATTGAAGTCGCTATAGCCCGTACTAGAAGAAAAATTTTTAACCAAAAAATAAAAAAATGGAGGACGTTTTTCAAAAAATTTTAAACAAAAACGTCCTCTATTTTGTTATTTTTTGGCCAAAAAAATTTCTTCTAGTACGGGCTATAGCGACTTCAATACTGAATAAGATCCCGTTTTCTTCCTTTTTTTTTCAGTAGATCCAAACGGCCGGAATCATGGCGACCACCGTTTTTTGTTCTTTTTCAAAAAAAAAAATATTGGCAAAAAATGGCACTTTAAAATTTAAAAAAATTTGTATTCGTTGAATATAAATAGGTAGAAACACCCCTTAAATAGTTTTCTTGTCTTAGTATTTTACAAATTTTACGATGTAAGCACTACACTACACATTCGCCACTATGCTCAATACTCAATATACTATTTTCGCGCGCTATTTTCAAACACATAATGTCTACGCGCAAGCGTAAATAGTAAGTAATGTCTACGCACATGCGTATTAGCAGATAATGTCTGTACTGTCGAGTAATGTCGAATAATGTCAAGTAATGTCAAGTAATGTCAAGTAATGTCATGTAATGTCAAGTAATGTCAAGTAATGTCACGTAATGTCAGGTAATGTCGAAGTAATGTCAGCCAAAGCGTACATGTATTGTCTAAGGTGAAACACCCCTCGGATTTAAGCTATATATTAAAGGGACGCGATAACTAATAATGTTAAAAATAAATTGGAAACGATTGTATTTATTACAGACATGATTATATTTATTACAGGCACTATTATAAATTTGAAGAAATTTTATTATATTATAAAAATTATTAGTACGGACAATAATTAAATCTATTTAAGCTATACTATTTATTAAATTTTATTCTTTACTAAACAGTTAAAGTATTTCATATAATTTTTTACACCGAATGCCATAATTGTATTACAGCCTTACATTAATATAATGTAATAAATTTATATAATAAGTGATAATAATTTGCTTGGTATATGCCTTATAGCGCTCGTGGCTATAATTTTTTTTCCGTGTAGGTTTTCTAAGAATTTAATTTTTTTCAGATTTTTTTTTTGTTTTTATTTTTTTTTAAGTACCGCCAAATGAGTATTTATAAAACACCCCGGGTTATGTGAAATGCGAGCAAAATATTTCAAATTTTGAGCGTACATTTCTCATGGGCAATATCTTACTTTACCCACTAGTACCATAAATAACTAATAAGTAGGCTCTTTGAGAAAAATACTGGCTTATTACCTGAAAAAGTTTTTTCTTATATTATATTTCTAAAATCATTTGTAATTTTCACAAAAACCGTTTAAGTAAAAAATCGTGTTTT
The DNA here is from genome assembly GCA_958510825.1 of Brachypterus glaber. Lineage (NCBI taxonomy): Eukaryota > Metazoa > Arthropoda > Insecta > Coleoptera > Kateretidae > Brachypterus > Brachypterus glaber. The sequence goes on from OY294046.1 coordinate 49,325,295, forward strand.
TACAGGGTTATATAAAACAGAATTATACATACAGTGCGATTATAAGGTGCCGAACAGTTTGAAAAGAAAATACTCTTCGTTTGAAGCCACGCCTCTGTTAGAGTTGTGCTCGACAAGCCCATGTGATTGCTACGTACAACAGCTCGGTGGCCAGTAAAACGCACACAGCTTTCTTGCATTTTACTCATCGCTAATGCCAGTTTTGCTTTAAAAACTGTTCGGCACTTTATAATTGCACGGTATATAAACACATACGAAGTACAGCGTGATGATGTGTAATGAATGGGGAGGGGGTATGAAACCCACCATAAAGTAAAGTATTAAATACCAAAGGAGGCGATATAAATAACAAATATGTGTTTAAAAATAAAATTACATTTTCTGAGTGTATAATCCATTTAATTTATAATTTAAAATAAATATAAAATGTTTTCATTAAAATTATTTTTTATACAGGGTGTATTTGAAATAGCGTCGGAAATTTTAACAGGTGATTCTACATGATAAAATATGACAAAAAGTTCCTATAAACATATGTCTAAAAATGCGTCATAAGGGAGCTACGCCCCTTTGAAAGTGGCTAAAAAAATCGGTTTTTATTTAATAACTCAGGAACCCTTTGAGATATATTAACGAGGTTTTGCACGTGAATAATTCCTAATAAGGCCCATCTTTGTATGTCATTTTCACGTACTTATTTAAACCAGGGGTGTGCGAAACGGGGGGGCCTTATCAGTTTTTTGTCCCAAACTTTTTTCTGTGTACCTTCTTTGCAATTTTATTTTTGAAATATGATTCCTCAGGTCAAAATACATAAAAAAAAAGGTACTCTTGTTGTAATACTGTAGGATTAACCGTTTTCGAAAAAAATTAATTTGAAGGTGAAATTCCACGGTTCGAGGACGAAAAATTAAATACTAAAATGTTGAAAACCAAAATTTTAATGATGCAGGACGAATGTACATTAAAAACTAAGAAAAAAACTTCATATACAGGTACTTCCAAAAATCAATCCTAATGTAGCTATGGTCTCCTAAATATGCACCATTTTTAAAGGACCATGGTAGCTTTAAAAGCGTTTTTTCGACCTACATGTATGGAAACTTTTTTTCTTAAACAGAAAAAAGTTTGAGACAAAAAACTGATAAGCCCCCCCGTTTCGCACACCCCTGGTTGAAATAAATACATGAAAATAACACACAAAAACGAGCCTTGGTAGGATTAGTTGACGTGCAAAACCTCGTTGATATATCTCAAAGGGTTCCTGAGTTATTAAATAAAAACCGATTTTTTTAGCCACTTTCAAAGGGGCGTAGCTCCCTTATGACGCATTTTTAGACATATGTTTATAGGAACTTTTTGTCATTGTTTATAATGTAGAATCATCTGTTAAAATTTCCGACGCTATTTCAAATACACCGTGTATACACTGTTTCATATAAACCCAAAGGTGCCGATGGGACTTGTTTTTTTTGATACTCTATTCCTTACCTTAACTTTAACAATTACTAAAAAAATACAATATATCCTAAATTGCCAAAGTTATTCATCAAAGTTCTCAAAAATCGTTTCATATACAGATCTGACGCGCGAGCGTCAAAAGTCCGGCTCCCCCTTTAACTTAAGATATCAACTTGAAATTTAAAACACTTAAATAACATAACCCAAATAATTTTTTAGTATAAATTTGATATGCTTAGGGTGCACAATGGTGACATTTTTTAAAATGAAAATGGGGGTCGTGTGTTACGTTATTTTAAAACTTATAAAATTCCCTATTTGTCTACATAATTTTTATTTTTTAAAACCTTTTTTAAAGGTTTTCATTTTTCAATTTTTTTTGCTAAAAAGTGCGATTTTTTGAGATTTTTTTTGTAAAATTTAATTTATATCGTTCAAAATTAGTTTAAATGTATAAGTGATGTATTTGTATCATGAAATAAACCATTTTTCAAAAAATATTAATTTTTTTTAAAGAAATTTTGACTTAAATTCCCATTTCGGGACTTTATAATAACCCCAAAAATTGCTCCGAAAAAATAAAAAAATATATGGGCCAATAGAGAATTTATTAGCTTTAAAATGATGTATCACACGACCCCCCTTTCTATTTAAAAAATTTCCCCCCCGTGCCCCCTAAGCATACCAAATATATACCAAAATATTATTTGGGTTGTGTTATTTAAGTTTTTTAAATTTCAAGTTGATATCTTATAACGTTCAAAAGTTGAAGTGTGGGGGCGGATTTTTGATATATATATATACTCATTTGACGGTAGCTCGTTCTAAAACTTTGTTTTCAATAATATCGTCGGCGATCTCACAAAGTAGCCTTAACCACAAATTGTACATTTTGAGATTATGTACAATTTTTACTACCCCTAAAAGTAAGGGTAGTTACCTTGAAGACGTATTCACTTTTACTTCCCCAAAGAAAGTGTTTAAGACGCTAGTAAAAATTTAAATTACGAAAACAGAAATTACCGATAAAAAAAAATTCAAAAAAATTATTTTTTTTATTTTTCAAAAGAAAAAAATATTTATATATTTTTTTTAAACAAATGGTTTGTTTTTTTTTTTTCAAAAAAAGTTCTATTTTACAGGGCGGATCAACTTTATTTGCCTAGAGATTTTCTCGGAAACTACAAGAGATATTCAAGTTTTGCAAAAGTCAGTTTAAATAATTTTAAATAATAAAATATATAGAAAATAGCCAAGAATATGTAAAATCCCCACTTAAAACTTACCCTAACTTTATTTTTTTAAATGGCACCCCTGTAATTTTTGGGTCGTTTTGGATAGGCCTTGAATCATATATATCAGATACCAAGTTTAAAAGATAACACTAGGCAACACGGTTTCTTGCCCCGATTGGAGTCATATGTTTTTTAACTAATTTTGGGTCGCTGAAACCGAATCTGGCCTCAGAATATTTTTACTACCTAAGTTTTCTGAGAAAAATGAGATAAAAATGCTAAAAAATCATTATTTTATCCCTCTTTTGTTCTAAAATCATGGGTGATAAAAATATTCCAAGAACAAATTTAGATTCGGCTACTCAATATTACTTAAAAAATACCCAACTTAAAACATGAAAACTTTAAATTCATAGGTAGAATAAATAGGGATATTATGAAAAAAATATTAAAAAAAAATGGATAATGTCATAAAACTATTTAGGGTGGAGGGTAAGAAGAAGGGCGCCTAAGGGGACAAGCTTATCGCCACGTACTCGTGCTAAAAATTGACAAAAATCATTACCAGGGGGTCAAAAATTAACTAAAAAAATGTTACGTAATATGGTTCTTATGTAATAAAGTAACATTTTTATGATGTAGAACCATTAAAAAAACAAAAACAAAAAATACACAATATTTTGTTTTATAAATTATTTTTAAATTGGCATAATTGCCTGTACTAAAATTTAAAAAATGAGACGTGCTGGATTTTTTTTAAGGTCAAATTTGGATTATGCGCCTTTAAATTGAAAAGAAAAATATATCTTTTGGGCTCGGGAAAAAAGTTGACACTGTGTACTTTAATTTTGTTTGTTTTTCATTTATTTACTTTTTACGAACAAACTAAGCAAAAAAAAATATATTTGTATAAATATTTTTGTAGAGAATTTTATAATCTACAAATTAAGTCCTATAAAATTTTTATACAGATTTGATAGTTTTGCCACAAAAGAGCAATTAAGTAAACTCTGCACTTTCATTTTAAGCTTTTTATTTTTTTTCGCGTACTTACTCTGACAGTAGGTCATATTGGCATATATATTTTTGATTTCCTCGTATTTTTTTTAATATACCCTAAAATTGTCAAAATCCTACTCTTCTTTTTTAAAATTTTGAAAAAAAAACATTATTTCCTGGACTAATATCTCAAAAATTTTAGGTGCTGAAATTTTTCTGAGGTCAGATTCGGTTTCTACGCCCTCAAATTAGTAAGAAAAATTTACTTTCCGATCAGGGCAAAAAAAAAGTTGAGATTTGTTGGCTAGTGTAATTATAATTGCTCAGTCATCTAACAAAAACTAAATTTAATATATTTTTAGTTTATTTTGGACACTTTTGGACTTTTTAATGCATTTTCTTGATGGATTTTTAATGTTCTTTGTAAATTGTGCCTTATAACCTCGCGGCTAGTTCGTGAGATCGGCGACGATATGTAATAGCATCTCTTTTTTCTATTTTCTTACCTGTCCTCCTGTTGCGACCCAAAAAAATAAAATCCTTGTTTTTTGTTTTAATTTTCTTACCTCATCTTCCACGATCCTTTTCTTAATCCATTCATTTTCAGCCGAGGTCTCCAAAGAAATCAAATCCATACACATTCGTCGGCAAAAATTTCTCCCGTCCAGCCAGTCTTTTTTCTTGCCTTTAAATTCCTCAGACTTCCAGCTGTAAAAGTATCCTCTACCCGCAGGCGACGTTTCGTGGATCTCGCGGGTTTTGCACATTTCGGGCACTGGTAACTCTAACTTACGGCCGTTTTGGAATCCGGCTAGCGTGGCCCCGAAAAAGGCTAGCAGCACCACGAAGGATAGCTTCATTTTGAAGAATTTTTGCATTTGTGGCGACTTGGGGTGGTATTTATAATTTTATTTAATGGCATTTAAAATATTTTTATACAGTGGCGTACACTAAGAAAATAATCGATCATATTTTTTACTTTTCTCTGTATTATTACTATACAAAATTTTGGTATTATTTACCGATTGTTATTTTACTGAATACTCTGCCGAATTTTTTTAATTTAACCATTAATAGGTTTTATCAAGGGAGGCATTGAAATCGTAAATTTTACATCATATCATTTTGACAAGAGATTTTAAAAGTTGCGTTAAGCTTTTGACAAAAACCGTCTAGGGTAAAATACAATAAGTACTGGATTTTTTGTTAGTATTTTTTGTACTATTTAAATTATTCTTAAAATGCTTTATAATTCAAAAAATTATGTAAATTAGGTTGTTTTATTTTTTCGATAAATTTTATTCTACTAATTTTAATTTTTAGAAAAAAAAAAATCAAATCGGATACTGTGTTTTTGCTTTGATGTATTTTGAATTTGAAAAATAAATAACCTTACTTTAAAAATTAATTCTTACCTGTCCAACTAAATCAAACTATGTTGTAAAATATACGATTTCAATGCCCACCTTGATAAAACCTATTAATGCTTTTTAAAAAAAATCGGCAGTAATGTAATAGGTATTTAAGTATTAAGGACAGTAAGCGCATTTAACGGTTGAGGATTATTTTGGAGATTGAGACGAAGTCGAAATCTCCAATACTATCCGAAACCGGTAGAGCACTTAATGGCCGTGATGTTTATTACGGTTTTTGCCCAAAAAGTCCAACAAAATAAACATCAATAAGATTTATAAAAGTGAAATTAAAACGTAAAATTAATTTTATTGTAAAAATCAAGTCAGTACCTTTGACAAAATTTAACCCTAACTGACAACGGGTTGCTACGTATAATAAACAATGATAAATTCCTAATTTTGTTTGACGTTTGTCAATACACATCTTTGTAAAACAAACAATTTTTGTAAAAAATGACAATTTTGAGCTTTAAGGTTCCTGGAATATAAGATGTTTTGCAATTATACCCGAAAAATCCAAAAATCAGTTGAAAAAAATTCAAAACATGGTGCAGTGAAAAAAATATGTGAAAACATAAGAAGTTACTGTTGGCTTATTAATAAATAATTATTTCGGTCGACGAAGAAACCTAAATAGTCCAATATATAGTATATAACGCTATAGCGTTTAACAGTTATTGTTCCAATTGTAATTTTATATGTAACTTTAATAAAAACTAATTTAAAGCTTTAAAAATTAAAAATTAGATTATTATTTACTTACCGTCTCCCGATCGGTAAGTAATTTACTTACCGATCAGCAATTTGTAAACATAACCTACTGCTGTCATAATTAGGCTAGTAAACACGTCAAATTACCCGATCGTGCCAAAAATACTTTAAACTAGATCAATAACACAACAACAACTTAAAATATACCATACTATAACTGTGATATATTCTACCAAATGTTACAGTAAACTAGATCAATAACACAACAACAACTTAAAATATTAAAGTAGAACGATTTTGTATTTCAGCATATATATTTAAAATTGGCCTAGCGCTTTCGATCAAAAGATCATCATCAGGGCTTAGCTTCGTCAGAGCTTATTACAATAAAACGAGAGGTAATTTAAAAATATGGGGCCATAACAGTTAAACGGTAGTACAACTGTTATGGCCCCATATTTTTAAATTACCTCTCGTTTTATTGTAATAAGCTCTGACGAAGCTAAGCCCTGATGATGATCTTTTGATCGAAAGCGCTAGGCCAATTTTAAATATATATGCTGAAATACAAAATCGTTCTACTTTAATTTTTTTTTTTTTTTTTAAACAGCATACAAGTCAAAAACAATAATTATTTTATAACTTAAAATATACCATACTATAACTGTGATATATTCTACCAAATGTTACAGTAATTTTTTTTTACAAAATGCTAGTATTAATAAACACATGTTGCTTGGGGTTCCAAATATACCAGCACGTTTTGTTCTGTTAATATGACAAGATATTGTGTGCAATACTTACATTGTAGTATTTAATATCACAAATAAAGTATTAAATACCAAATGTCGCGATATAAATAAAAAATATGTATTTACAAATAACATTTAGTTTTAAAACTACAATGGCATTTTCTAAGTGTATTTAAAAATATACCTAGCGATATAAATAAAAAATATGTATTTACAAATAACATTTAGTTTTAAAACTACAATGACATTTTCTAAGTGTATTTAAAAATATAATTCTTACACGAATATTAATCGGGAGTTATTAATCTATCCTTCTTGAATTACAGGGTTAGAGTTAGTAATCGGGATTTAGCTAGGACAAAGGCACTCGTAAACGGTGAAGATTTATAAATACTAACATCTTTAGGCGAAAAACATAATTAACACATAGTATGGGTCCCATACACTGAATATAAAGCGGCAAGTTTTCTACTTTATATTAATTCGGAGAAATTTTGTTTATTTTTTTATACAAACAAATTACTTAGGTATATTTGTAATAATTTAGTTAAATATTGCCTAGTTTGTCTAGGTTACAAAATTTACGTACTTCACTGGAATATTGATTTTAAATTATTATTTAATGATATAGAAATTATTTTTTGTCATAATTTACATCAGTTGTTATGAATAAATTATTAATATACATTTTAAGTTTTAGGTATTACAATTTTAAAAATTTTCAGCAGAAAAAAGATATACTAACTTTTAATTTTATTTAGACACATTAAACATTTTTACAGGAAAAATTTACTTACATATTTACATAAAAATATACAATCAAGCTGTGTTTTTTACAGTGTTATTACCATTCTACCATATTAAATATGACGCCATCACATAAACCAAATTTTATTATCTTAACTATAACATACTAGTATGGCTTGAAGAGTGTTGTTTAAATGACGTCATAGTTAGTTGGTAAAGTAGGACACTATTATACCAAAATCTTTTTCGAGGTTAAAAAGTTGATTTAGTTGTTTATTTTGCGATATTTGAAATTGAGAACCAAAAATGAGGTCTACAGGGAAAAAATTAGGCTTGTCCTAACTTTGCAAGAACATTTTTGCATAAAGTTTATAAATTAGTTACTTTTATTTAACTCATTTATTATAGGTACCCACATTATCCACGAATGATATGTGACGATTATTTAAAATTATTTCAGTTTAATCCGTTCTTGCACAAAAAAGTGCCTGGCAAAACAATCTTACAAATATTGATAACGTCTGGCTTACCCAAAAAAATTATACCTAACCTATTTTTTCCTCTTGTTCGAAAAAATATGATTTCTAGTGAACAGAAATATAATAGAAAAGGATAGAAATACTTACTAGTTACACGAATAGTTAGTGTGACGTCATTGTTTGTTGTAGTTAAGTAATAAAATGAGTGTAGTATGCTATTCTTCATACTAGTATGTTATAGTTACGATAATAAAATTTGGTTAAAGTAATAAAATAGTCATACATATCCTTATTCTCTGAAAAGAAGCAGATAACACTAGGCAACAAATCGCAACTTTTTTTTTTGCCCCGATCGGAAAGTAAATTTGTCTTACTAATTCGAGGGCGTAGAATCCGAATCTAACCTTAGAAAAATTCCAGCACCTAAAATTTTTGAGATATAAGTTCAGGTAATAATGACGTTTTTTTTCAAAATCTTTAAAAAAAAGAGTAGAATTTTGAAAATTTTAGTGTATATTAAAAAAAATACGAGGAATTCAAAAATCTATATGTCAAGAACCTACTGTCAGAGTAAGTACGCGAAAAAAAATAAAAAGGTTAAAATGAAAGTGCAGAGTTTACTTAATTGCTCATTTGTGGCAAAACTATCAATTTTTTTTTTAAACTTTATAGAACTTAATTTGTAGATTATAAAATTCTCTACAAAAATATTTATACAAATATTATTTTATTTTGCTTAGTTTTTTCCTAAAAAGTAAATAAATGAAAAATATATTAAATTAAAGTAAACAGTGTAAACTTTTTTCCCGAGCCCAAAAAATATATTTTTCTTATCAATTTAAAGACGCAGAATCCAAATTTGACCTTCAGCACCTCTTATTTTTTAAATTTTAGTACATGCAATTATGCCAATTTAAAAATAATGTATAAAACAAAAGATTATGTATTTTTTTTTGTTTTTTTATTGGTTCTACATCATAAAAATGTTACTTTATTACATAAGAACCATAATACGTAACATTTTTTTAGTTCATTTTTGACCCCCTAGTAATGATTTTTGACAATTTTTAGCATGAGTACCTGGAGATAAGCTAGTCCCCTTATGCACCCTTCTTCTTACCCTCCACCCCTACTTAGTTTTGTCACAATATCCATTTTTTTTTTAATATTTTTTTTTCATAATATCCCTATTTATTCTACCTATGAATTTAAAGTTTCTATTTTTTAAGTTAGGTATTTTTTAACTAATATTGAGTCGCCGAATCCAAATTTGTCCTTGGAATATTTTTGTCTCCCATGATTTTAGAACAAAAGAGGGATAAAATAATGATTTTTTTAACATTTTTATCTTATTTTTCTCAGAAAACTGAGGTAATAGAAATATTCTGAGGCCAGATTCTGTTTCAGATTCAGATTCAGATTCATTTATTAGTCTCAAATTACAAATATAAAAAAATGTATGAGATAGGTCACACTAAAATAAATTAAAAATAAATATAACAATTAAATATAACATAGATCAGAAGGAACACAGGACAATTAAAAATTTGACACTTATATTTATAAATAATGTAAAACAGTCACAAAAATTTAATGTACAACGACGGGCCCTGTAAATTCGGTAATATTATAAAATGCTTTATCAAGTAGAAACTTTTTTAGTTTTTTTTTGAAAATATTGTGTGGATAGATTGTCTTGAATTCAGGTGGCAAAAAATTGAAGAGGTAACACCCTGCATGTTTCGGTGATTTTTCATAGAATGCTGTTCTATGACTATCTAACAAAAATAAATTATTGTTTCTTGTTGCATGTTCATGTTTGTCGGAGTGAGTAAAAAATTTGTCTCTGTTTTTATGAACATATGTCAATAACTTGTAAAGATAAATACATGTAAAAGTTAAGAGTTGCTTACTTTTAAAAGTATTGCGACAAGATTCTCTATGTTTTAAATTAAAAATTAATCTTTTCAGCGACCCAAAATTAGTTAAAAAACATATGACTCCAATCGGGGCAAGTAACCGTGTTGCCTAGTGTAATTAGATACTGTTCTATATGTCTTTTTCCAGATAGAAGTTCACCAATTGGTAAAGTGATTTTATAAGATAAGCTTAAGTTACTTAAAATCTATAATTTATTTGAGGCGTATATATATTTATATTATTATTAATTTAATTTGCTAGCAAAAAAAGTAATATTTAGTTTGACTCTAGGTTTGACTAGATATATTTATCCTTGATTTCCATTGTCCTAGTGTGTCCCAAATGAAGTTGTTGAAGGGATTTAACGCTCTGGGCAGCAAAACAGACGTAATATGTAGTGTTGCCGCCTAAGGCCTATCGTCTCGCTATCGTCTCGTTATCGCTGAACAGAACGATAGCGAGAGGTGGAAAAATATCGTATCGTTGTAACGATAACGAGAGGCCTCTCGCCCGTAACGAGACCGAGGCGAGAGCGAGAAGTATCGTACAATGAGATACAGTCGAATGTTGAAGCCACCTAAAATCAGATAAAAATATTTGATACAAACGTCATTATTTAATTTTTGAATATAATGATTTTTAAAATGCAAATATATTCTTTAATATGCATTTTGCATCATACATTAGCCCATTATAAAAGGCTTTTATCTTTTAAAATCCTATAGCAGGCAGAAATGGTTTCAAAATTATCCTATTTTTATAGCAGATATATATATATATATATATATATATATATAAAAATATGAACTCCTGGCAGTTGCACTAAGTACCTAATTAGGCTTATAGTAAGTATGGTAGTATTCGACTAATACGAGGGGTAATTTAAAAGAAGGCAAAAAGGCCAGCGCTGCTGTTAGTAGGACCCGAGTGCTGAAAATCGATTTTAATAGTCTTTATATATTTTGCTTTCCCATTTTTACTTTCTTATAAAGACAGTATTGTGATAGCAAAAAAGAAAACATTTTCTCCCTTTCCCCAAACTGATTTTGCTCAAAAACGAACTTGTCGAAGATAATATAAAAAACATCTGCATACCAAATTTCAAGTCGCTAGCTCAAAGCGTTCCTAAGTTATCGTGGATACAGACAGACCTACGAACAGACAGACAGACAGACAGACCGACAGACAACCAGACAGACAGACAGACGGATATATTTTTTTTACTTATTTTGATTTTGCTCGACGTTTTAGGAAAAAAATAAGACGATTTAGGAAAAAAAAATGTTTGCTTTTTTTTCTATCACAATACTTTCTTTGCAAGAAAGTAAAAATGGGAAAGCAAAATATATAAAGACTATTAAAATTGATTTTTAGAACTCAAATCTTACTAACAGTAGCTCTGGCCTTTTTGCCTTCTTTTAAATTACCCCTCGTATTAGTCAGATACTATCGTACTTACTATAAGCCTAATTAGGTACTTAGTGCAACTGCCAGGAGTTCTTATTTTTATATCTGCTATAAAAATAGGACTATGTTGAAGCAATTACTGCTTGCGATACGATTTAAAAAGATAAAAGCCTTTTATAATGGTCACATATATGCAGCAAAATATCCTTTTACGAAGATATATGCATTTTAGTAATTTTTGACATATTCTTTTTAAATATGACATTTGAGTCAAATTAAATGAATTAGATGGCTGAAATATTCAACTTTTACGGTGGAACGATAAGTATCGTTATCGCGAGAGGTAAGCGATAACGAGAGGCCTCTCGTTATCGTTTGTGCGAGACGATAATTTTTGAACTATCGCATCGTAGTTGCGATACGAGAGGTATTTATTGGCGATAACTATCGCTTTAGGCGGCAACACTAGTAATATGTATTTTGAAAGTTGTTTATAATTTGATTAGGTCAAAAATAGTTGATATTCAATTTGTAACTTTTGCTAAATCTCCCAGAAGTCTTTCAATGGACACATCCCCAATGGTTTGTCGAAAAAGTAGCTCTTCCAAAGCCCTCTTTGATACAGATTGAACCGCTGGAAGGGTTAGAAGCAGTTTCCCAAAACGGCCCTTGTTAGGAGAATTTCTTTGGCTGCAGTATTCGTGTAGCATTACGTGTGTTTGGTCCTGAAGTAATTCCACATGATTTGGTTCACAAAGACCTCTAGATTCTGAAAAACAAAAAATAAAAAATGATAACTCTACCGGTATACCATGACTCTTTAATATACTCCTAAATAATAATAATAATAATAAAATACCATATTAAATATAATAGTAAATTACTATTTACTAAGTTTAAAAGGTAATGTTTACTGATAAATAAAAAATTAGAAATATATCAAAGCATCAAATTTTTATCTTTTCAACCAATGACATTCAATTTACAGCAACATTTTTATTATATCAATAGCAATAATTTTTCAGCAATAAAGAACCCCACACAAAACCCCGTGTTTTTGTCCTTCGGCTAAATTTGCTGAAAATTATATATTTTATTAACCTTCATGTCCTTATAATTGACCAAAATTTCAGCTTAATTATTTGTACAGTTTTTGAGATATTGAGCTTTAAAATTGGCGATTAAGAATTCAGGAAAATTTTACACGTGTTAAAATTTTGTGCTTTTTTAATGTAATTTTTTATGTATGATTAAATTTAATGGTGCAAATTGAAGGTGTTTAGATGCTTTATTTAAATGTTATAACATTGGCCACAGAGTGTTTCCCTTTTCCGTGCAACAACCTAAAACAGGCGATAAAATAAATATTATAAATGCTAATTATTAATTTTGGTTTAATATTAAAAAACAGAAAATCTAGAATTTCATAATTTTTCCATATTTTATATTTTTTGAGTTACTGAATAAAAATAATTGAAAGCGAAGCTTATTAGAGTAGTCAAAGTCCTTCTGTTTGGGCATGATGGGGGTAAACTACATCAAAATAAATTAAGTCAATTCAATCAGCTAAAAGTTTTAAATTCTCGGTAAATCTTACAAATAAATGGAATTTTAGAAAAGGTATTGCTTAAGTAAAGTAGGTAAACCAACTAAAGAGTCTACATTGGCATAGTGGAGCAAAGGGCATGAAACGTGGAACTGTTATAAAATTACTTATTTCTGTGTTTAAGATAAACGCAGTATGGCTTGCAATGGAGGGAGTTAAACCAAGTTAACCACGTTCTCAAAAGTAATTTAAGCGTGATAGGAAAAGGGTTACCTATAGATACGCTAATTACTTAAATGTTTTAAATGGAATAAAAATAGGAATCTAAAAAGTAATAAAACAGCTAGTTAATTGCTTCACCTTTGTGCGCTGTATCTTAATAAAATTAGTTTTAATATTAATTAATTTGGTAATAAGGAATATCGGATCTTCGGATTCAATGGTTCATTGGTTTGAGGAATATATTTTGCAACTATAGGTATTCCATCTCTTCCTGTAGGAAGTCTTACACCCTGGGTTTTCTCTTTTGCCTAATTATCCAGTTTCTATCCAGGTAATTCTTAATTCACGTAGTTCAATATGAAACAAAAATGTGTAAAAAAAATATTTACTTGGTATTTCAGGCAAAGTCTATGTTTATTTTTGCTATTTAGTCGGTTTACCTACTTTACTTTAGCAATAGCTTTTCTAAAATTCCATTTATTTGTAAGGTTTACCGAGAATTTAAAACTTTTAGCTGATTGAATCGAGTTAATTTATTTTGATGTGTGTTACCCCCATCATGTCCAAACAGAAGGACTTTGAGTACTATAATAAGCTTCGCTTTCAATTATTTTTATTCAGTAACTCAAAAACTATAAAATATTTAAAAATTATTAAATTCTAGCCGTTAGATTTTCTGTTTTTTAATATTAAACCAAAATTAATAATTAGCATTTTTAATATTTGTTATATCGCCTGTTTTCTGTTGGCCACAGAAAAGGGAAACACTCTGTGGACAATGTCATAACATTTAAATAAAGCATCTAAACACCTTCAATTTGCACCATTGAGTTTAATCATAGGTAAAAAACTGACATTAAAAAAGCACAAAATTTTAACAGGTGTAAAATTTTCTTGAATTCTAAACTACCAACTTTAAAGCTCGATATCTCGAAAAGTGTATATACAATTAGGCTGAAATTTTGGTTAATTACTAAGGACATGAAGTTATGAAATATATACTTTCCAGAAAATTTAGCCGAAGGCAAATAACACAGAGTTTTGTGCGCAGTTCTTTGTATGATTTAGAGATTAGACTCAAGTTTGGTCGTCCTTAGTCTTTAATTTTCGAATCTTGATTTTCAAATATTTGCCAGGACAACAGACAGGCGCGTTTCTCATGGAAACTGGCTTTCGGTCAAAAATTCTAAATTTTAAGTATAATGTAGATTTCATCTTTCTGATCAAAAACTTTCATTGGCCCAACTTGATCTGACTGCTGGTTTTTACTTTTATTGAGTTATAGGTCAAAAAGTCAAAAACAGTAAAATTTTAATTTTGTTTTTTAAATAAACTGAAATAAAAAACTTTACATCAGTTTTTGTTCTTATTATACAGGGTGTCCCAAAAGTAGACGATCAAACGAAAGGGGTGGTGGAGGAGGTCATTTCCAATCGAAATAACCATATATGTTGTTATCCAATTGTTGATGGTTTAAATTTCAGGTTTTGTATTTTTCCTTAAAATCGCCAAGTTTGCTCCCTTATGATTGATTTTTGGAAGTACCTGTATATGAGTTTTTTTCTTAGTTTTTGATGTTCGTTTACCCAGCATCATCGAAATTTCGGTTTTCAATATTTTAGTGTTTAATTTTTCGTCCTCGAACCGTGGAATATTACCTTCAAATTAATTTTTCTCGAAAACGGTTAATCCTACAGTACTACAACTTGCGTACCTTTTTATGAATTTGGACCTGAGGAATCCTGTTCCAAAAATATAATTACAAAAAGTTACACAGAAAAAAATTTGTGACAAAAAACTGACAACCTCCCCCCGTTTCGCACACACCTGATTAAATTAAGTACATGAAAAAAAACATAAGAAATTGTGCCTTATTAAGATTAGTTCACGTGCAAAACTTCGTTGCTATATCTTAAAGAGTTCCTGAGTTATTAAATAAAAACCGAACTTTTAAGCCACTTTAAAGGGGCTTAGCTCCCTTAAGACGCATTTTTTGACATATTATTATAGGAGCTTTTTGTCATATTTTATGATGTAGAATCACGACTTAAAATTTCAGACCCTATTTCAAATATACCTTGTATAATAAGAACAAAACCTGATGTAAAGTTTTTTAGTTCAGATTATTTAAAAAACAAAATTAAAATTTTACTGTTTTTGACTTTTTGACCTGTAACTTAAAAACCAGCAGTCAGATCAAGTTGGGTCAATGCAAGCTTTTGATTAGAAAGTTGAAATCAACATCATACTAAAAATTCAGAATTTTTTTGCGAAAGCAGTGTTTCCATAAGAAACGTGCCTGCCGGTTTTGCGAAAAAAAAACTACCACTTTAAAATATCTACCTCTTATTGATTTACCCGAGGGGCTGACCGCGTTTGAAATTTGTACAAAAGAGTTGCTTTTTGCAAAGAGTTCCTCAGAGTTCCTCTGAGTTCCTCCGGAGGTCCTCCAGAGTTCCTTGGGAGTTCCTCCTGTGTTCCTTAAGAGTTCCTCTCTGGAAGGGGTAATTTTTGGCAAATAAGCCGTAGAAATTACCGCTGTGCAAGCACTACTGCCAATAAGGCACCCTCAAAAAAAAGCTTTGTTACTGACGGTTTCAACTTGGCGCCCCTACAAAAAAAGAAGTTGGCGCCCAAAAAAATACCTTCATAAAAAAATAAAAAAAGCTTTGTTCCTGACGGTTACTACAAACTTGGCGCCCCTTCAAATAAAAAATGGCGCCCCCGATTTACCTTCACGAAAAAAAAAAAGAAAAAAAAGCTTTGTCCCTGACAGTTTCTACCAAACTTGGCGCCCCTTCAAAACAAAAATTAAATTGGCACCCCAAAATTACCTTCAGGAAAAAAAGCTTTGTCCCTGACGTTTCCTACCAAACTTGGAGCTTCTTCAAAAAAAAATTTGCGCCCAAAGGTAGTGTAGTATGGTGCAAGCATGAAGAGGTAGTTTAATATAATGTAATTGCATTTAATAATTATACAAATTCATATTCCAAAATAATTATAAATTCTAACATTGACATTCACTATTTTCTGACATAATCCTTTTGTCAAAGTCATACAGGTGATGTAGTTGTAAGACCTAGCCATACCAATACCTAACTATACCACATTTCTCCCCACCAAATTAAGTTGAAAAATGATCTTGCGTCTTTTGGCATTTGACTATACATATATACATGTATATGATATGACTAGCTGGTACATTTTTTTTTTTTAATCTTTGAGCGATTAGTAGATGATTTTTTTTTTGTTTATAGGCGTTGAACGTGATCGCATCTGATCTGCATGTTTTCTCTTATGTTGTCCATCTATATCCACTATATATGAATAAGGAGCTGTCTGTTTAATAATTTTTCCTGAAACAGAACCATTTCCAATTGGATTATTTACCCAAACATAATCATTCTCTTGAAAAATCTTATCGCGTGCTCCCTTATCGTGTATTTGTTTTTGTCTCTGTTGCTCAAAATCCATTTTTCCAAAGATATCTGGTTTAAGTGAATCGAAAATTGTTCTTAGTGGATGACCAAAAATGATTTCGCTAGGACATCGACCTGTAGAGCGTTGGTTGGTGTTACGGTAAGAGAGTAAGAAATTCTGTAAACGTTCGTGTTGAGATTTGTTAGATTTGCTTGCGTTCATTCTTTCTTTAAAAGTTCTCACCGCTCTTTCCGCTATTCCATTGGTTTTTGGATGATAGGGTGTTGAACGTATATGGTATATTCCTTTGGATTTGCAAAACTTTTGAAAAACATCTGAAGTAAGTTGAGGACCATTGTCTGATACAATTATTTTTGGATAACCAAGCCTTGAGAAAACTTCTGTAAGTGAAGCTATTGTTCTTTCAGAAGTAATATTTCGCATTGGTAAAATTTCCAACCAACGTGAGTAAGCGTCGATTATTACTAACCACATTTTTCCTTCAAAAATACCTGCAAAATCAATGTGTACTCTTGCCCATGGTTCAGGAGGTGCACTCCAAGGATATAGAGGCATTTTTGTGTCAGCTCTTCTTGATTCTTGACACGAAGAACAAGTGTTTACAAATTTTATGATATCTTGATCAATTCCAGGCCAATAAACATGAAGACGTGCATTTGACTGCATTGCTGTTATACCTGGATGTCCGTCATGTAGCATGTTAAGAATGTTAGTTTTGAGAGATTCTGGTATGCAAATTCGACCTTTCCATAAAAGAATTTTTTCTTCGAAAGATAACTCGTCACGCTTTTCATAAAAAGGCATTATGTCATTGGAAAGTAAAGATTTGTTTGGACTTTTGCAATTTCTCATAAAGTGGTACGCAAGTTACATGTAAGTTCCTGATAAATCTGCTGTAGTATGTGATTGAGCCCAAAAATGATCTAAGTTCGCTTACATTTGAGGGACTTGGCATGTTGTTAATAGCTTCTAAATGTTTTGTTGTAGGATGTAATCCTTGGGCATCAATAACATGTCCCAAAAAGGTTACTTGATCTGTTAACCATGTGCATTTACTTTCTTGTGTTCTTAAACCTGCCTTTTTTAGTGTTTCTAAGACTTGCTTTAATCGTTGTAGATGTAATTCTCTTGTTGGTGCTGTAATTGGTGCAAAATTAACTCCAAAAGGAAGTCGTTTGTATCTGAAGTATCCTTTATGTGTGATAATTACCAAATATTTCCTTGAATCAGGGTGTACTTGTAGCTGAAGATAGGCATCCTTAAGATCAATTTTTGAAAACAATTTTCCACCATTTAACTTTGACGCCATATCTTCAAATGTAGGTATTGGATGATTATCTTTCGTAACATGTGGGTTTATAGATACAGAAAAATCTCCACAAATTCTAATACTACCATTTGATTTTACCGCTACTACGATGGGTGTTGACCATTCAATTGGTTCTTTGCTCATGTCGACTGGTTCTAAAACGCCTTCTTCTGTTAACCTATCAAGTTCCGTTGAAACATGTTCCTGTAAGGCAATAGGGACAGGTCTTGGACGAAAAGTTTTTGGTGTTGCATTGGGTTGCATGTGAATGTTTACCATAAATCCATTGGCTGTTCCTATCCGTCCGCTAAAAAGTTCTTTGCAGGAGTTAAGTAAGTTGTTCAGTTCACTACCTGTCTTGTTCTTAGATTCTGACGTTGCTTCCGTATTATTATTTTGTTTTGTAAATTCTGTTTTCTGTTCAACGTTATGTTGATTTACTGGTCGGACATTACATACCCGTGCTCCAGATGGTAGAGGTAGTTTATATGCTAAGCACCAATCTAAACCAAATAAAGGAATATCATTGTAGTTTGTTACATACAACGGTAAGGTAAGATCTGTGTTAAAGGCTCTAACTTTAACATTAAAGTAACCAAGAGTTTCAATTTCAAGATCAGTATAAGCACATAAATTGCGTGTTGGTTTTAATTTAGGCTTTCCAAGTTTCTTCCAAATTGATTTACTGATAATTGAATGAACTGAACCAGGATCATATAACATTTCAAGTTTAAGTTTATTAACATATACGTCTAAAAGAACTTTTGTACCTGACTTAATAGTACGAATATGCATTGTATTTGATGAACTGCAACTGGCATTGTCATTATCGTTATCAGATTCCTCCAGTTCTTCATGTTCGTTGTTAAAATTACGTATATGACGCGTCTGTGAAGTATTGTTTTTAATTTGTGCTCTTCCGCTAGATAAACACACTTTTTCAAAATGGTTTAGTGCTTTGCAAAGTGAACATACTTTTCCTTTAGCTGGACATAGTTCCATGTTTTCATGCCGTGCGTTTCCGCATAGTAAACATTGTTTTCTAGGATTTAAAATTAAAACATTATACCTGTTTTGGTTTTTGTTTATAGCTCGATCGCTGTTGTTATGATTTGTATGTTGATTTCGTTGTTGATTAACTCGATAAGTTTGGTTTTCAGAAACGTTGTTTGACAAAGAAGCTAAATGTTTTGCTTGTAAAAATGCTTGTTCTAATGCAATAGCCGTTGTTTGAACATTTTCTAATGTTGCAGAATTATCAGGATGTAGTCGAATAATTTCTTGTTGCCAGGAGGTGTTTTTGATTCCAATAACTAGTTGATCACGTAGACGTTCATTTAAACTGTTACCAAAATCACAGCATCCTGATAAACCTCGTAAAGAAGCCACAAACTGCGTTATAGTTTCATCTTCTCTTCTATATCTTGATGTAAATGTTACACGTTCAGATAAAACATAATACTTTTTACCATAATAGCTATCCAAAACTGCAATAATTTCTTCATATGTTTTGTCAATTACTTTTGCTGGTTTGAAATGGTCGTAAAGAATTTTAAATGTGTCTGCACCTACTTTACTTAAAATTATATTTCTTATTTTACTTTTTATGTTGTTATCTGTTTTATTTAATCCCAAACCATGAAATTGTAGTTCCATTTCAAAGCGTTGTTTGTAATAATCCCAATCTTCTTTCTCAGGTTCATATTTTTCAAATTGAAAATTTTTAAGATAATCAGTAGGGTTGTTTGATGCGTTGTTAGTGTTTTCTTTTATGTTAGGCATGTTACGTTTCTGTAACTTACTTGTTTCTTGTTTCTTGTAATGTTATTTCTTTTTGTTTGAAAAATTAATTTTTCTTTCAGAGATTTTCAGTTTTTATCCTCGTCGCCAAATGTAGTATGGTGCAAGCATGAAGAGGTAGTTTAATATAATGTAATTGCATTTAATAATTATACAAATTCATATTCCAAAATAATTATAAATTCTAACATTGACATTCACTATTTTCTGACATAATCCTTTTGTCAAAGTCATACAGGTGATGTAGTTGTAAGACCTAGCCATACCAATACCTAACTATACCACAGGTAGGATGTTTTGATAAAGTGTTTGTAACGGCTCATCTAGTTTGAACATAAAAACGTTAATCCACATGGGTAATAAATAATAATTGTTTCTGACCGCGTCTGAAATTTGTACAAAAGAATTCCTTTTTGCAAAGAGTTCCTCCAGAGTTCCTCCTTTTTGCAAAGAGTTTCTCGGAGTTCCTCCAGAGTTCCTCGAAGTTCCTCCTGAGTTACTTTGGCTTGTACAAAAGATTTCTCTACGTATGTATAACTTACCAGCTTTAAACAGAACCAAAGCCTTCAAACAAGCATGTTCGGTGTGGTCCACCCTCAGCAGATGTAATCTTGTGATGATATCTCTTAATTTTCTTGCTTCTTCTTCGAGATACGTATGTCTAGAGGTTGAAGATACGACATTTCCCAATAAAACAACTGAAATTTAAAGAAAATTTTCTTTTAGTTTTGTTTATTTTTTAAATAATTTGGAAGTTACCTTCGTCAATTGGTAATGACCATTGTGCGGCAGTAAGGACGAACAGTTCGCTCCAAGAATCTTCTAGAAGCAAGGATTGGTCTCTGTAAGATAACTAAAAAAAAGAAAAAGAAACACTTGTTTTTAGAACTAAGTAATTTAAATATCAAAAGTTAAGTTTTTTCCACTAGTGACTAAAATTTTTTTACTCATTTTCGTATTAAGAAAACTTAATCTTTTTGTAATAGTTTTTTGCTAAATTTTAGAGCTTTATTTAAAATTAAAGGGCGTTGGATAAAATTTAATTCTTAACTCGTGGATAAAGTGATTTTATCCAATACATACAGATAATGAGACAATTACCAGCTTTATTTTAAATAGATAAACTCAATAATAACCCCCGCGTGAATTTTACTTTATTGAGTGGATAATTATTTATTTTACCCACTCAACTGTCACTTGTAAAATTATTTTCTTGTAAATGTCAAAAAATTTTAATAAAAATATGAATTTCTAAGCTATTTATTGGATAAAACCTTGTATGGCACTCATGGGTTAATTTTCTCATGGGCAATATCTTACTTTACCCACTAGTACCATAAATTATCCATTTAATACACTAGATGAGAAGTAGTATATTAAAGTTCTAGTTTCATAACATACGTTTTTAACGCACGAGTACAAGTTTAGAAAACGAGCGAGTTTTCTAAAGTTCTAGTGCGCTAAAAATGTGTTATGAAACGAGTGCTTTGTACATTTTTTTCTATTTTGCTCTAAAATTTAAAAAAACTTTAAATTGATGACTGATTTAGGGATTTTTTTTCGGGTTGGCATTACAGTTTTCGCCATATTTAAAATTCTAAGAACAAATTATATTTTGATATATTTTATTGTCGTATCTTCTCGTTTTCACTGCAAGTAACCAAGCCACAATTTTAACACGGTAAAAAATTACCTAAACACAACATTTTGTAGAAAATTAAACTTTAAAGCGACGTTGATATTTCTCGTGATATTTACACGGAAAGCGTCAAACGTCAAGCGTCTGTTGCCAACCCAAAAGAAAAAAAAAGTACAGACTTCTTATGGGTCTATAAGAACACGTAAAATGCGTGTGATTATGAGCTTATAAGAGTCGCAAAATAGAAAAATACCTATTTAAATTTTAACTACGGACATGGTGTATTTATTAATTTGGTTTCCCAGTAAACACGTGTGGTTGCAGATATCCTGAAGAATTTTTAAAAAGGGATACATTGTGACTTTTCAGCGCAACCACTATGCAACTTTTATAAAAAGTTTTTCTGTGATAACAATGTAATTCTTCAGCACTTCTTGCAGAAGTTTTGTCTACTTCCACTGCTCCATTTGTATCCTACCAGCAATCACATGTAATTTTTCAATTAGTACCTAACTTAATATGTTAATTTTAGTTAAGGCCTAGGTCATGCTAATTTAGTGCACATCACTGGATTAGTAAATGGGACCCGCTATGCCTGCCAATGGGAATACACTATGTAGTCTACAGCTTTCCCCTTTAACAAACAAGCTTGTTTGTTACAAAAAACTTGCAAGTTGCGAAGTTTATTAGAAGAAGTACATATAAATATATTCAATTTTTCATATTTTTTACATTTATGTCCGCTATATTGGAACCGACATTTTCTTAAAAAAAATTTAATATTATTTTCGTAATAAACGACCTTAAAGATCCCTTATTCATAATTTTAAACATTTATTTTTAACTTTTGACATTGATGTCCGCCATATTGTATCCGCCATTTTCTTAAAAAAAAATATATAATTTTTGTAATCAGAGACCTCAAAAATCTTATATTCATAATTTTAATTTTTTTTTTAACTTTTGACAATTATGTCCGATATATTGGATCCGCCATTTTCCCAAAAAAAAAATATAAAATTTTTGTAATCAGCGACCTCAAAAATCCCCATATAGAACTAATTGAATTTTGGCCAGCTTTTTCGAATATTCCGCCACTGTGCGTGGCGAACATTCGTAATTCTCCAGCGCGTTCTGAAGAATGAAACAAGAAATATTATAAAAAGTTGAACTTCTTGATGTAACTTTTTGAGAACTTCTTGTAGAAGTTTTGTGTTTACTGGGTTGGTTTTAAAGGTGATCTGTGCTTACCTGTAGGAAAGACGGTATGGTCCTGGCCCATTTGATGGCCAAAAATAACAATTTAGCTGCTGATTCGTAAACGTTTTCAGACGGAAAAAGTGTAAGAGACGGACTGGCTTCAAATGTTCGTTGTCTCGGGGCGGTGTCATTTAAAATCGGTAGTTCTAGTCTCGATTTGGAGTGTTCTGAACGGATTTCTGAAATATATAAAATGGTACTACAGCGTGTGATCTATGCGGATAGGATGAGTCTCGGGATAAGTATAATTCGTTATTCAAATTTACCATTATTGTAATTTTTAATAAATGTTATTACTTTTTTACTTTTATCGACGTTTTAAATAGATACAAGCTATTATTATTTTTTTTATTTTTTTATTTCACTTTTTTTTTTAATGTTGAGTATTTAAATGTTTTTAAAGAAATTACCTTCTGCGGTATTTTTTTCCTGAGATATTTCTTCTGAACTGCTAACTTCGTCTTCCTTTATTCGAGAATTAAAATTTTGCGTCAAAAATTGCGGTTTTTGTATGTAACTTGGGGATGAAGGCATAGCTAAAAAAATGAAAATTTTAATATAAATGGTGTAGTTTTTTTTTTAATTTTATACAGAACATATTTTTCTTGGAAACATATTAAAAAATTAAAAAAAAAACGATTAAATTTAAATATCAGCAGGAGCTTGCCGAGATGGAAGGACAATTTAATCATCGGATGACGTTAAGGTTGTATATAGTTTCATATTTGATGACCTAGCTTTTAAATTCCAAGTGTAATAAGCCGTTTTAGAGAAATTCTTGTGTTTTTACAGTGTATCTTTTTATGTAAAAAAATTTCTTACTTAATCCTGGGTGAATTAGTGGCTTAGAAAATGCCCCAATCATTCCAGGATATAATAGTCCTTGATGTAAATAATGGCTGGGTGATGGTAAGAAATTATCCTTGAAAACGTTGTCCATTATAGGTGGGTTTTGTAAATGTAAAGGTAAATTTGAAAAAATCGTTGAGTTGTGCAAGGACCTATATCTTGCAGAAAGTCCTAGAGGATAGTGGTGGATGGTTTGAGCTGATCTTGGAGCCCTTTCATGCTGAACGGCTGAAAATTAATGGAATTACATGAAATTATATTTTTCTGATATAGAAAGTAAAAAATATTTATTTATTTTTTTTCGGATTTTGTTTTAATTTTTTTTATTACTTTTTATTTGTTTTTCCTGTTTTTTTGTTTATGAAAAAGTACTGATTTTTTCTTTTTTATCAAATTTTACCTAAACGAAACATCTAATTTAATATAGGCATTACAGTTCTTAAAAAAAAAACTAAATAAAAAAATATTTTAGCTAATTTTTATTTTGAACTAAGCCTTGTTATATATATTTTTTAATCATACCTATTGTACGATGGGAATATACAGAGCGGTCCAAAAGTCACCCCCCCCCCCTCTTAACTTTTGAACCAGTTGAGATATCGACTTTAAATTTGTAACTTTTAAATAAGACAACTTAAACTATCTTTTAGCATATATTTAATACTTTCAGCTCTTAAAATGTGGGCAGAGGGGCATGGGGAGACATTTTTTTAAATGGAAAGTGGGGTCATGTAATACATCATAAAGCTTATAAAATTCTCCATTTAACTCCATATTTTTTAATTAAAAAAAAAAAAATTGGGTTTAAAATGGGGTTGAAAATGGATATTAATGTCAAAATTCCTCTAAAAAAAACACAAATAATTTTTTAAAAATGCTTAATTTCATCATAAAAAAAATGTTAATTATACTTTTAAACAATTTTAGTTGACATAAACAAAAATTTATAAAAAAACTTAAAAAATCGAATGTTTTAGTTTATCACACGACCCCCCTTTTCATTTAAAAAAATGTCCCCCCATGCCCCCCTGCCCACATTTTAAGAGCTGAAAATATCAAATATATGCTAAAAGATAGTTTAAGTTGTCTTATTTAAAAGTTACAAATTTAAAGTCGATATCTCAACTGGTTCAAAAGTTAAGAGGGGGGGGGGGTGACTTTTGGAATGCTCTGTATATTCCCATCGTACAATAGGTATGATTAAAAAAAATATATAACAAGGCTTAGTTCAAAATAAAAATTAGCTAAAATATTTTTTTATTGAAAATTTGAAATCGATATCTCAACTCGTTCAAAAGTTAAAAGGGGGGGGGTGACTTTTGGACAGCACTGTATTTCTATTTCAAAACGGAATTTTTAATAATTGAGTATTAAATAACTAATGAATCTTTTGAGTTAAAGACATTTTTAATAACCCATTGCTTATAAGTGGACGGCGGAGAGACAGTAGCGTAGCCATAAAATAAAAATTATTACCTATAAAAAAATCGTAATCTATATTTTTTTAATAAAATTTAAAATTCGACCATGTATTTTTGCATAAGGGTATTTCTGTTTGAATCCATACCACCTTGGTGATTGAATATCGCGGATTTTGATGAAACTTTTTTTTATATTATCTATATAGAGGCTTCAAGCATTAAAAAGTTTTCAAAAAAAAAATTTGCTGAAGATATGATTTTTTAAATTTTTTGTAATTTTTCCATTTTTGATCATTGAAAAAACCCCTTTATTTCCTATATTTTCCTATAAGTTGATAATTTTAAACCAAAAATCAAAATTGGTGCAAACACGTAAAATTAAATGACAATCTGAAATCTTTTATCATTTTTTTAATACACGGTTTTTGCTCTTCTTCTTCTTCTTCTTCAAATGTATTTTTTACCATTTTTTATAACTATTTCTAACTCAATATTTCGAAAAGTGCCCCCTCTTAGATTTTTCTCAAAATTTGGTCAAAACTACTTATAAGTGTCCTCTCTTCAGCGAATCAAAAATTGTTCTGGGCAAATTAGGTTTACTATATACTTTAGGTATTTTAAATTTTTACGACATTGATCACGGTTTGCGGGAACTAACTGTTTTACAATAAAAAATACCCACTTATTTTTTGTCATTTTCTGATAGTTTAGGTAGAGTACTTTATTTTAGCAGCAAAAACAAAATAATTGCTCCATGAGTTTTTTCAAAAAGGGCGTAAAAGCTCCAGATTTTATTTTTTTTTAACTTCTTTGTATTTGTACGGTATTTTTTCCTGTGTAACCGTTCATTTAGGGTAAATACTTAATTTTAAAACCAAAAACAATAAAAATATTGGTTATTTTCAAAAAAGGCGTAAGTCCACCAAATAACAGGATTAATTAAAATGTTGATACATTTATTACTTCGGTAAAATTTATTTTCTGTCTGCTAAGGATCCAAACAATGATTTTATGAAGGTCAGAAAAGTTCTGCAGCGAGGCCAAAAATCGCCGTTTCCTGACATCCTCCTTTAATTAAAAAAAAAAACAATAAGTTTATTTAACTTTTTATATTGGAAATGGTTTTAAATTAACATACATGCATATGAACAAAAAAATATTTAAACGTGGTTTCTGAAATGCCTCTGGGGATCTATTCTCATTTCGGTGAGTTTTATTCACCCGTGAAAGCCAACTTCACAGTAGTTCTTCTGATGATTTGATTGGCCTAGACCGTCTAGCTCCGCCCATATTTATCGAAATATCAGGCGGAAAAAATCCGCTTGAAACAGAAATAGACCTTCTGGGACCCAATTTTTGAAATCGTAGGAATTCATTCTCTTGAGAAATTTTTCTCTGCATAAATTTCTCATGCGAATTGACAAATCGAGAGAAATGTAATTTTTTAACATCATCGGAATCATATTCCTATGAGAATCGCTGTTAGACGTAGGTCGCAGATTTTTTTCTTGACAACCAATAGAAATCGCTGATTTTATTTAAAATTTTTGGCTACACTGATATAAACTATTTTGCTTTCGCCTTTTGAAAAGTTTCAAAATTTTGGAAAAGCCCTTTCTTGTTTTATATGTCAAATCTTTCTGTCAAGTTTGTTTTGGTTGAGCTTATATTTTAACTTATATTTTGTGAGTAAGTAAATTATGCCTTTTTTAGAAAAAAAAAATGATAAAAGTATATTTTGTTAGCATAATATGAAAATAACCAAATAATAGGCATTTACTTGTTGAGGACTGGCTCATTCCTGCACAGTGTACAAATCCCCCAACACCAGTTTGGTAGCTTCCTGTAGCAAAAAAATGCAAGGCTAGTAATAGTTTTCTTTCCTTCGTTATTGCTGAGACACGACTAGGACGGGTTAAAAATTCATCCAATTCTTCTGCTAGTATTTGAAAAACTTCTTTGGTCGGACGAAAATTTTTAATAAATTCTTTCCGACCCAAACTTGCCAAGGGGTTTTGGTCCCAAAATAGTTTCTTTCCACAGCTGCATCTTCGGCATTGTTCAGATTTTTAAAAGAAACTGACAATTAATGCAAATTCTCCTGAGAATTATTAATTTTCTATAAAAAATACCAGGTATTTTATCTGTCAAAATCGAGAGAACTATTTCCTAGTGAAAATTTCAAAAATATCAAAATTTAAAATTTAGAGAAATTTACGTCATTTGACAGAAAATTTCTCTTGAGAATTAATTCCCATGATTTAAAAAATTGGGTCCCTGGGCGAAAACACAGTCCTTTAAAGAGGACACCCTAAAATTTGATTTTTATTTAATATCCCAGAAACCGTCTAAGCTAATAATATGAATTGTTTCTCGTAATCTGATATATTTAATGGTTTTAATAAAATATTGTTTAAGAACAATACATTTATTCAGGGGCGTATGAATTGGGGGTTAATTATTTTTAATTTAAAATTTTACCCTTTTTGCCCAGAACCCTTCAATGTAAAAACTAAATTTTGACTCAAAAATACTTTTTTATGTATAGTAAACCATTTAAGATTTAATCCACCAAAAAAATATTATTAAACACTTTTTCTCTGTTTGGCATCATAGTGCAGCGTAAAAAAAAACTTGGAAGAACGAGCTCAAAGAATTTTGGGAGAAATAACGAGAGAAAACGTAATTGCATATCTTTACAGCTAATTTATCCCCATTTGATTTTGTTGCACGCCACTGTCGGGAGATTCATAAACCACCCCGATAGAGCAAAGCCAGAAAGTCAACTCATCATTTATTCAACTGTTCGCCGCAATCATCATTATCGGGGCCGGCCATGGCGGCACAACCATAATGGCGGCCGAACAAGACAAGCTATAAAGACGGGTAATGCACAGCCTTTCGTAGTGTATACACTTCGCAGTAGATACGAATATTATCATATTTTTTCGATGTTTTTGACTGCCCCCCTATGTTTTTGTAAGGTGAGGGGGTAGTTCCCTTATTAAACTCAATTTTTGCTTCAACTTTAAAATCGATCAAACTATTCGGTCTTGAGTTATGTCGCAAACAAAAAATTTGTTACCACAGAGGGGCGGTTTTTTTTTAAACTTGTTTAATAGCCCACGTTTAACAGATCAAAACCAACCTTTAACCTAAGGCTTTTAAAGGCTTTTTTCTTAATTTTTCACTACTCTGTCAAATAAGGCCTTAGGGCCCTTGGGGTAATAGGGCCCTTAAGGGTAGTTTACTGATGAACAAAAATTCAAATTTTCTATTTTCTCAAATATAGCTCTAATGATTTTGCTCAAATTTCGAACTATAATAGTAAATTACAAATATAACAACATGACATGAGTAGGTATTGCGTCGTGAGCTTACCCCCTCCACTTTTCACGCCCCCTACTTTAATAGCCCCCATAACAGAGCTGTTTTAACAGGGCTGTTTCTAATACAGTTTATAACAGATTTGATCCAATCTAAACTGATCTGATATACACTGAATTAGAAAAAGCCCTGTTAAAACAGCTCTATTAATTACATTAACAGTCCTGTTCAAATAGCTCTGTTATGGGGGCTTTTAAAAAGGGGGCTCTTAAAGTAGGGGGCGTGGCCTTAATGAAAAGTGGAGGGGGTTGGCTCAGCCGACGCATTACCTACTGACATGACATGACAACCGCACAAGGACGGATTTTTTTTGTAATTTTCTCCAAGGCGAATTTAAATTTACATTTGCAGCTTACTTTTTCATAATGATTGAAAATAAATAGAAATCGATTATAAAAATAAGAAAAAAACAATCAAAACCTTAAAACTTATGCGAACCTTTTCCCGGCCCATTTTCAGTTTATTTAAGGGTGTTCAGAATTTCGGTAATTTTAAAAAAGGCTACTAATAGGAATTTTAAAAAATGGAAACTGATCATATCTCGGCTTACAAGTAAAAGGCACTAAGTCACTTTTTTGGAAAAATGGGATTTTAATGGCACTGTAATTAATTTTTGATGATTTATGTATAGGTAAACCGAACTAACTTCTAGGTGGACTGCCAAGGGAGTTACCCACTATACAAAACGCACCAATTTGATTTTGATTAAAATTTTATCTGGCAATAGGCACTAAGGCCCGGTTGTACAAACCTCGCTTAAATTTGAACCTAGCTCAACTGTCATGTGTTTCAATGGTAAAGGAACTCCGCTTAAAGTTAAACCAGGTTTGTACAACCGGGCCTTAGTCACGTAGTGCACTTAGTGCGTTTTACTTGTAGATTATTTCAAATGTTTCTGCACTAAGCGACTTTCTAAAAAGAGTTAATTTATAAAAATATGATTGCTTGAATGATTTATATGATACAATATCGCGTTATTTATTGTACTGACAAACGAATTCAAATTTTGCTATGTTAAAGTTGATGGAATAGAGACAGAACAGAATATAAAAAAAACTAAAGTTCGCGGCAAGTTCAGAAAACAGCCCTTAGAGATACGCCGTGAAGTGTTTTATCATTAATAATGATTCATTATAATTATTGACTTTAGGAGATGGCCTGTCTTAGTTCGTGCATAGTAAGCAGTTTCATATAATTAATACTAATTAATTATTATCATTAATTTTGGAAACGTTCTTTAAACAATCAAAAAGTCCAAACCCTTCTTTTAAAAATCTAGTTTTTGAAAATTTATGTAAATATCTTGTTTTATACTTTATAGTTATACATTACGTTTAATTAATAGAAGGGTTTTAATTTTAAATAGTTGTTTTTTATATTATTTTATTGACTTAGTGCTCCTTACTTGTAAGCCGACGTCGTGGGCCTACAAGTAAAACGCACTAAGTCCATGTCTTTTTTCAAATGTAGTTGATTAAACTACTTTAATTTTTCTTTATTTAACTGCAAATGGGACATTATGTTCAAATATGTCATTGCAATTTGCGGTAGTTTTTTTCCAAAAACAATTATTACAAAAATTAAAAAACAACAATGAAAGTTAAATTTGTCAATATCTCAAAACCATGTTTTTGGACTTAGTGCTCTTTACTTGTAAGCCGACGATATAACGTTCTTCCAGTTTAATGACTACGAAGAGCAGAAAACAGGTGACATTTTTCTCAGAGCTTTTGTGCTTTTCATATATGGAGTATTTTGATATGTCGTTTAGATAATGATATCATATCGTAAGCGGTGATTATGTTGTCGTTTTATCAGTTTTTTATTTTCGTTTACTATCGTCAATTTGTTTGAATATTTTATATTAAATATAAAATTTTTGAAAAAAACCTTTTCTGGAAGATAATTTGTTAACTTTTTTGTATTTTCTCGACATCGTGTCTTTAAATAAAAAGGTCTATTTGTTGAAGATGTTGATGAGATAAAGACTTTTTTGGACGGTTTTGGTTTCTTACTCACAGTCCTCAGCGGACTTTTTTGGTAATAATCGTACAATGTACATTATGGAAAAATATAATTGCCAATCATTCGGAATTTTGCAAATTTAGTCCCAGAATCGATACTGGTAAATTTCCGGTACCTACCTCGGTACCTACCTATGAAATAAAACCTAAACGAATAAGTGACAATTTTGTCTTTCTTTTTTTAGACAGTACACTGTTAAAAAAATGTGTAAATTTACATGCTAAATCAGAGGTAATATGTTGCCAAGCATGTTCACGTAAAAGTTACGAGATTTAATTTGTAATTTTACAATTTTTCAGGAATATTACGTACATCAGGGTACGAGTTTTGACTTTTTTTTTAATTTTAGAGGTTTTACCCCCCATAGTTTGTCATTGGGGTCAGTAGATTACCACCCTATTTTTTCAGATTTAAAAAAATATTTAGAGGCGCCATCTCTAATTTTAAAGGTTGTTCATTGAGTAGATTACCACCCTATTTTTTTAGAATTAAAAAAATATATATTAGAGGTGGCGCACAGCCGTTTTTTGCAAAAATAATCGTTCCTCCATATATAATTTTTTTTAGGGCCTATTAAAGATAAATAAAAATGTTTTTTTTTGCACGGTATGGAGATCTAGAATAAATAGGGAAGTACTCTGATTTTTTTTCAATATTTTCATCACCAAACGGCCTTGTTGTGACCTTGAAAAGTAAAAAAAAAATATATTTTTTATGCAAAAAAGGGTTTGGTTAGTTAATAAAATAATAATAAAATTTTAAATTCTTAAGGTCACAACATGGCCGATTCAGTTTGAATGTTTCTAAAAGAATAAAGGTTATTCCTTTATTACTCTAAAACTCTTTTTTCCATAAAAAAATATCTTTATTTATTCTTCGTGGGTCCTAAAGGAATGAAAAGTGTAAAAACTGTAGAAAAATCGTGTAATTCTTTAAAAAAACATTTTTTTTTTCGGACACCCTGTATATATTTTTTGACCGGGCTAAAAAAATTGAATGTGCTATTTCTGGTACCCTAAAGCACCCTAAACATTTTTATTATCTTTAATAGGCCCTAAATATAATTAAATCTGGAGAAACGATTATTTTTGCAAAAAACGGCTGTGCGCCACCTCTAAATATTTTTTTTTTTAATTCTGAAAAAATAGGGTGGTAATCTACACAATGAACAACTTGCGGAGGTAAGACCTTTAAAATTAAAAAAAAAGTCAAAACTCGGGGCACCCTAACGTAGATGTACATGTAATATTCACTAAGAGACGAAACGTCGTAAAGTAAAAATGCATCAACACGGTCTAAAGTTTAGACCCTAAACCCGAAAGTCAATGTTCTTTATAATTAATATTAGATTTTTAACAAATTTAGCAGATATTTTCTTAAAAAAAAACAGCTATTTTCTTAAAAACTTGGTCTCTTGGGGGCTCGCTCATAGCCCCCCCCCTGGATCCGCGCCTGTTCTGTTTGCGGATCTACTTATGTTTAAAATCTCAAAACTGTGTTATAAACTCGTCGATTTTAAAATAATATTTGCATTTTTCATTGATGAATCATTGATTCATTTTTCTTGTCGAAACCTCCGAGTCAGCCTAAACCAACAAATAGGGATCGTCAAAATGTCAGCAGCAAAAAAATAAATAGACTACAAGTACTGAGTAATTTGATTGTTTGCTTCAGCCCTTAAGTTCTCACCCATAAACACACACGTTTCAACCCCTATTATAAATATAACCGCCGAAATCAGATGAGCCAAATTGATGCTAAGTTGTTTTTTTATCGCATCTTTTAGACGCTAATAATTAGGGTATCAAATTTTCTCTCATAAAAAATATACCTGTTTCTAACTTAAATCATAGGCGCCATTATTTATGTAATTTTTAGATTTGGCTGGATGTCCTATTTACTTTAAAAATTTTAACCAATCGGTTTTAGCAAAACTGAGATAAATATAATTTGTAGAAAAAGTATAGTCTATATCACGTTGTGGAATAAGTATTTCCCACTCGTGGAACTGTCACGCTCTTAGAGCGTCGCTCTACTTCGGTTTGTGTGACTTACTTTCCCTTCGTTCCAAATTTATCACAGAATGTACTTATTCTCTTCTTCATTTAGAATGAGCACATGTAGTGCCATCTCTTGTTTATAAAAGTAAAGAAAACTGTAGCAAAATTAGCAAAAATATATATATTTTACCATGGAATATTGAATAATTTAATGCAATTTAAAGTTTTGCGTTAAAATTACATAAAGTTTATTAGTTTTTCTTAATATTTGACCAGTTTTTTACCAATTTAGTTCAAAAAATTAAAACTGCTCCATCTATTGTTAAATATTTAAACCTGATATATGTCACAACAATCTGACATAACCTTCAATTTTTGCATTATAATTTGTAAATATGTGCTAAAGTTAAATAAAAATCTTTTTTAACTACTGATTTGATAAAATTATTAAATAACAATAATTGCTTTATTTAAAAATATGTGTTTTGTTGCATTTGCAATGTCGAGTTACAAAAAACATTGTTTTTAACCTTATCCGCAATTTAAAGCCATACAGTGTTTCATATTTGCAGTCGAAGAAAAAGTATAGTCTACAACACGTATGGAATAGTCATTCGGCGCTCGCGGGACCGTCATACTCGCCTACCGGCGCGGAATATTGTCTATTCCATACTAGTTATAGAATATACTATTTTACATTACAGAAACGTCAAATTATGACGCTTTAATGTCATTTGTACAACGAAACTAATCAGTAAAATATCCAGGTGTTGGATAAAACTTTGACTGCCACATCATGTACAAGTGAGTTAAGTGATATCAACCAATAAAAAATTAATCGCTTAAGCACGTTTAAGCACCTCGTGTCACGAGGCTCGTGAGTTAATTTTTTCTCGTGGGTAATATCTCACTGTACTTAGTAGATATTCATCTACTTTACATTAAATTTCTACTATTTTTGTTCTTTAAGACTTACCATCTCGTTTCATATTGACGTTTAGACATTTCTTAAATCTGCATGCTTGGCATTGATTCCTTCTGGTCACATCTACTATACATCGCCCATTCTCCTTGCAAATATACTCCAGATTCCTGAAAAATCTCCATTCTTGAAATTTACATTACGAATTTACAAAAATTTTCATTTACATGCTTTTTCTTATAAAGGACTGTCCATAAATTACGTAACGCAATTTTTCCTACGACCTAGTTAGTAGCTAGTGCCTATTTTCCACCCATTGCCTATGACAAGGGTTGGTAAGTGACAATCAGCTGATTTTACATATCTGTCAGAAAATTAGTAAACGTCAAAAACATAACCTCAAATTGACAAACTATTTTTAAGACAATTATTGCGTTTTTTGGATGTCTAGGTGATAGGTCGTAGGAAAAATAGTATACGCACCTCGACGCATAATTCATAATGCAAGACCAAACCAAGCGAATAATTTTTAAGTTATAAAGTGTAAATATGATAAATACAGTTTAATTCCATCCGTGGAACTTGGAACATGCTTTCGGCGAGAGTTTTGGTAAATCGTTAAACGCGTTAGCTTTCTGCATCAAGAAATTTAGTTTTAAGTTGTGAAATTTGTTTATACCACGTTTTCGTTTCGAGCTTACCCTTTTTATGTGTTGTGAGGATTATGGAGAAAGGTTTAGGAATTTGTTTGATAGGTTAATGGTTTCTTCTTTCTTAGTTGGAAAAATATTGAATAATATTAGTACAGGATGCTAATAAATTTTAATCTGGAATAGCTATAATGATGATGAATTTTAAATTGGAAATATGAAAAATTTATGGCAAGGAATGCTGATGAATTTTAATTTGAAACGCATGTACACGTGCTGATAATTTTTTGTTAATTTGAATGTTATTTTTTTTGTGAGTAGCGCTTGCGCATAGATCATTACATAATAGTGAAACGTTTTGGACAGGAGCCCGTACAAAAGGGATAGTGATGAAAAACATCGGTATGGATGATTTCCAGACCGCTTAGTTGCGATCCGGTGTTTAACAATAATATAAATACATATTTTTATTGTGCTGACCAATTATCGAAAGAAAAGGTCAAATTTGAAGGAAGAAGAAGAAGAAGAAGAAGAAATATGATTTATTATTTATTATGTACTGAAAGGATGCATTTTATAAATATTAAATTTCGTTACTTAACATTTAACTAGACCCCTTTCTCCCCTTGTCACAAACTATCACATTTTCTACCCCCCCCCCCAGGCGCGTTATATACTATATGGACAGCCCCTAATTTCTTGGTATTACAAGATCCTTTTCCTGTGTTTTAGTTCTAATATTTTTTTCATCTAGATCAAGAACTAAATTAAAGATTTTTTGTAATTTTTTTGTTATTTCTAAAGAAGAAATAAAGAATTTAAGACTAAAGAGAAAAGGCTGTCTTAATTTCAAATCATTTGATAATTATTAATTATAATTACTTTTTACGAAATGTCTGTTTAAACATTTTGGGGAATTTTAATGTTTATCGGCAACGTCGCTCGTGTGTAACGGCAACAGCGGTAAAAATCGCCTTGCTTTTTAAATAAGACAGTTTTAAATGTCAGTGTCAGTACTTGCTGTAGAATTAATTTGGCGAAGACCAAGTATTGCGAATATCTAGCACTAACCATAAGAACTAAATAAATTATAGGTACAGATTTTCTATGAATTTCTGTAGAAAATTATAAAAAGTCGAAACTTCTCGGGCCTATATAATTTTTTTTACCTTCTTATACTTCTTTTGAAAAATCCTCTGCAACCGTCACAACTAGCCACCCCATAGTGTTTTCCAGAAGCTTTGTCACCGCATACCTTACAAAGATTTTCAGATTTTAAGTTTGTAGAATCGTCCATCTACAGAAAAATAAATGAAACAAGCCGTAAAAATATGTAATGCTACGCATTCCATTATATATTATTCACAGTAAATGGTATATTGCATTTTCCAAATACTTTTTGCGAAAAAATATATATTAAAAAAATAACAATTTTTTTAAAAATAGGCTCTTTTTAAAAAAAACAAAAAAAAAATCAAAATTTTTATTTTCCAAAAGAATAATTTTTTTATTTAAAAAGCAATTTACGTAAATGATATGCAAAGTAAATGAAAGCTTATTTAAAATGGAACATATTTGTTATTTACACTTTTTCAAAAAATGTTTCCAGAATCTTGACATTCGTCCAAGAAAAACAAAAGAAAAACGATTTTCTCAAAATTCTCCCCCACGATTATTTTCGTTTTTGGATAGTTTTAAAATTGATCACTAAATGTAAATTTACACGAATCTTTTTTGGAAACGAATATTTTAGTTAATTTTTTTTAGACGAACTGTGATTGTGCCAATTAAATTAACATTTTTCTCTATAAAAAACGAAGCTGATAGATTTTTTTAATTTTTTGCAGAAGTTGTCCACAATACCCATATAATCAATTAATAAAAGAAAATCATTACTACTGAAACAAATGGGGCATTTCCGCAAAGAAAGGTTATCATTTTCAGATTCAGGGGGACCAAAATAACGAGAATATACTTCGTTTTTAACGATAACAGATTTCCATAACGTTTTTTTGCCAAAACAATAGAACTATAAAAAATCGTCATAGAAAAAAAATGGTGCATTTCCGCATAAAATGGTTGTCATTTTTAAACTCAGGTCAATTGACATAAACTAAATTAATTTAGTTTGGTGGTAAGTAATGATATCAGATTTCCTGCAAACTGATTCGCTACACTGACATAGACCCAACTTTAAAGTTGGACCTATGTCAGTGTAGCGAGGGGTGAAGGAGGTCATAATTTATATGGACATTCCCTAACCTTATTAATAAAGATGATAATTTTTAACGAGTTATGAAAATTACAATAAAGAAACTGATGTTTCTGATAAAAATACCGTTTCGTGTGTGTAAACATCCATATTGACATATAGACTGTCTATTGTTTTCATGTCAACTTCGACCCCCCTAGACGTGTACAAGTTGACTTTAACACCTGTTTATTCACGAGCCAAACGACCCTCAATATTTTCTCTAATTATATAATATAGGTACAAATTACACAAAATGCTGCCATATGTGGTCAGATTTTGGCCCCCATGAATCTGTCCAGAGGTTAATTAAGGGAAAACAGAAAAAATTATATTATTTAAAAATGGGTTTTTTACAATTAAAGCTGAAAGATAAATTATAATAAACTGCGAAATTTTACTGATCACTGGATGATTTTAAGTGGTTTTGGAGCGCTTGGGGGGGGGGGGGGGGCGAAGCGTCCCTTCCACCCATCTTGAAAAGTTGTATATTTCATTGATTCAAAACAAAAGTTGTATATTTTATGGATTTAAAATACAAAAGTTGTATATATGTATTTTAAAGTTGCATATTTTCAAAATACAAATTCAAATTCATTTATTAGAAAGCAAACTATACAGTAAACTATACAGTAATTACTATCACTTCATTAGAAAATACAAATAAAATATTATTAAAATAAAATATCACAGATTTGTGTTAAAAAATCATCCACGGTATAGAATCCGTGTTTACAGAGAACTTCTTTAACATCAGTTCGAAACCGTTTGAATCCGTACAGAAGTTGTATGTTGCAGGGATTCATTCAAAATACAAAACAAATGTTTTTTGGTTAGGGGTACAAACTTTCAAGGACAAAAATCTTTTTTGGACAAAAACCTTTCTGCAGATGAGGACCTTTTTTTTAGTCATTAACTTTTTTATCGAGGAAAAAAGTTGTATCTTTAGTTGTAATTTTTGACCTTCTTCCCCATTCTTCTACGGCCCTGAGAGCGCTAAATTTGAAATCTGGCCTATTATATTCACTTTTAAACGTTAATTAACATTTTATAAAAGTTATGATCATTAAACTCAGTAATTAGTTTTTAAGAACTCAAGTTATTTTGTAAGACATATTTCTAAAAAAAAAATATTCCTGCGGCGGAAAGATTGCAGTTAGTGTAATCCGGGGTAATCACATTCATAAAATATTTAACTCAAAACTAAATGTATGTGAAAATGGTAATTAAAAATGTAGTACTATAAAATTCTGATTTGGAAAAAAACAAATTTTCGCATTTGGACATTTTTGTTTTTTTTTTCAACCTCAAAGTATCTCAAAGAAACCCTCAAACGTTCAACCCGCCGCAATTTTTTTTATTATGATTGGAATTGTCACTTTTGCTAAAAATCAATTTTTCTTTTTTTTATTCATTTTTTCAAGATTTTTTTTTTTTCGAAAAAAATTTAATTTTACAAAATTCACAATGCTAAGAGGTATGACAATCAATTACCCGAAATGATTTTTTTCAAAAAAAAAAATCGAAAAAAAAATATTTTTTTTTTATTTTTTGTTACTTTAATATTGTTAAATAGGCAGAAAGACCTCAGTCGATAGCCTTTTGGGTAACCAATAAATATTGTTAAATTAATTATTATTATATACTAAAACTATTATTTTCTACGACTGCTTTAGAATGTAAGCAAATACACACACTTTTCAAACACAGAATGAATCCATTCTAGCTCTAGATACGGTATGAATATTCCGTATCAAGTGTTAGAATGAGCACATGTAGTGTCATTTCTTGTTTATAAAAGTAAAGAAAACTGTAGCAAAATCAGCAAAAATATATATATATATTTTACCATGAAACATTGAATAATTTAATGTAGTTTAAAGTTTTGCGTTAAAATTACAAAAAGATTATTAGTTTTTCTTAATATTTGACCATTTTTTTATCAATTTAGTTCAAAAAATTAAAACTGCCCCATCTATTGTTAAATATTTAAATCTGATATCTGTCACAACAATCTGACATAACCTTCAATTTTTGCATTATAATTTGTAAAAATGTGCTAAAATTAAATAAAAATCTTTTTTAAGTACTGGTTTGATAAAATTATTAAACAACATGAATTGCTTTATTTAAAAATATGTGTTTTGTTCCATTTACAATGTCGAGTCACAAAAAAACATTGTTTTTAACGTTGTCCGCAGTTTAAAGCCATACAGTGTTTCATATTTGCAGTCGAAGAAAAAGTATAGTCTACAACACGAATAGTCATTCTGCACACGCGGGACCGTCATATGCGCCTGCCGGCTCGTATGACAAACTTTCCGCTCGCGCGGAATATTGTCTGTTCCATACTAGTTATAGAATATACTATACTATACCTAGAATTTTAATCATTTTTACCTGGATAACCTGGAAAATACCTGGAATTTGAATGTCAGTTTTTGGTGGGAACACTGTAGTAGTTAAAAAGATATATTTAGCGCAATATTATAAATCATACGTTACCGCCGGTTACCCCTTAATAAAAGGATATCAAAACACGATATTAATGAACGCTAGGGGGTGGTAATTTACAAAAATCGTAACATATGAATTGATTGTCGGCAGGTAATTGCAATAACGGTTTTAATTATACGATGTCAAAATTTTTGACATTATGTTAGATTATGATCTTATTTCTATTGATAAAAATTTATAGGTTTTTACGGAAAATAATTTATTATGGTTTTATAGATATTCAACCTGTTATTAATGACATAAATTACAAGCACCTGACTTAAACACTCCAAAATAGGAAGTAAATTGAATATAGTATATTAAAGTACTAGTTTCATAACATACGTTTTTAGCGCACGAGTACAAGTTTAGAAAACGAGCGGCGAGTTTTCTAAAGTACTTAGTGCTCTAAAAACGTGTTATGAAACGAGTGCTTTATACAATTTTTTCTATTTTGCTCTAAAATTTAAAAAACTTACATTTAAATTGATGACTGATTAAGGGATTTTTGTTTGGGGTTGGCATTACAGTTTACACTATGTTTAAAATTCTAAGAACAAATGATATTTTGATATATTTTACAGTCATCTCTTCTTTTTTCACTGCAATTAACCAGTCCCAAATTTTAACACGGTAAAAAATAACCCAAACACAAAATTTTGTAAAAAATTAAACTTTAAATCCACATTTACATTTGCACGCAAAACGTCAAGAGATAGGCTTTTGTATGTTGCCAACCCAACAGAAAACAAAAGTAAAGACCTCTTATGGGCCTATAAGAACACGCAAAATGCGTGTGATTATGAGCTTATAAGAGTCGCAAAATAGAAAAATAAACTTAAGAAATTAGTCAGGGCTGGATTTACTCAGCCTAAGTATACTACGGACCCCTCGCTGTTAACATTTACTTATAATTATTTTTCTATTTCGCAACTCTTATAAGCTCATAATCACACGCATTTTGCGTGTTCTTTAGGCCCATAAGAGGTCTCTACTTTTTTTTCTGTTGGGTTGGCAACATACAAAAGCCTATCTCTTGACGTTTTGCGTACAAATGTCAATGTGGATTTAAAGTTTAATTTTTTACAAAATTTTGTGTTTGGGTTATTTTTTACCGTGTTAAAATTGTGGACTGGTTGATTGCAGTGAAAAAAGAAGAGATGACTGTAAAATATATCAAAATATCATTTGTTCTTAGAATTTTAAACATGGTGAAAACTGTAATGCCAATCCAAAGCAAAAATCTCTAAATCAGTCATCAATTTAAATGTAAGTTTTTTTTTAATTTTAGAGCAAAATAGAAAAAATTGTATTTAGCGCACTAGTACTTTAGAAAACTCGCAGCAAGCGGCTCGTTTTCTAAACTTGACTCGTGCCCTAAAAACGTATGTTATGAAACTAGTACTTTAATATACTATTTTATTAATCGTGAAGGGCCCCTAGCATAAGCCCCGCTTTTAAAAAAAAGTTGGAAGGATCCGCTTTGATTTTATAGCAAAGACCCACGAAAATAGATTAACTAAGGAATTTTTTCAGTCACGTACACATGCTTTTTAGAGAAGAGATAAAGAAAATATTTCTTTTGCGGGGGCCCCTTTGACCGTTTTGCGGGTCCCTTTGAACTTTTGCAGCCCCCTTGATGGTTTCGCGGCCCTCAAGGAAATTTCCGGACTGGACCCTGAATACCCAGTACCAAAAAAAGATCATCAACCAACTACACTCACGGTTAAAACAACTTTACCCTTAATGTTTTATTTTGCCGTCCCCAAAAATTTAACGCCCTATAAAATTTGTCGGTCTAGGCAATTGTCTACTATTGCCTGATGGGAAATCTGTCCCTGGACCTGCTAATTCTCTCGGGTGATTTTACTTTAAGAACTATAATAGTTATTTATGGTACTAGTGGGTAAAGTAAGATATTGCCCCTGAGAAAATTAACCTGGGAGGCGTCAGCCAAGCAGGTTAATTTTCGAGAGGGCAATATCGGTTTACCCATGAGTGCCATACAAGGTTTTATCCAATAAATAGCTTAGGAATTCATATTTTTATTAAATGGTAATTATTAAATGGTAATTGTCTTATTGTATGTATTGGATAAAATATTTTTTCTTCAAGCGAACCTAAATGTTCATATTTTATAACTGAACACTAGTTAGAAGCGATCTTGTTTTTTACAGTAAAAAAATGAGTTCATTGTAGTACGCCGTAAAAAAGAGTTAGTTAGCAAAACCACCAAAACCTAAACTTGTTTGTTTATTATGTAAACAGGTGGTTGACTCGAGATTCTGTGCAAAAACCTTGTGTAAAATTGATTAAAAATTATTGAAGAAGAAGGAAGATTTAAGTTTATTCTGAAAGGGTTTTATTGGCCTATTTTAATAAAAAACATACTTTATTACTGAATAAATTAAATTCAAAAATTAATATTTAAAAAAAAATATATAGGATGCTTGAGAAAAAATAGTATGTTTCACTCAGAGGAAAATTGCTTTTTTTTACTCGTCTGTAGTTTCCTCTTAGTAAAACAATATACTATTTATTTGAATCGGGTTGTTTTATATTTTTAAATGTAATCTATCTCTGAATCACCCTGTATAAGACTAAATCTACAAAAGTCCTAGCAGCTATAATATAATTCATATAAAATATGCAAATTTTTCCCAGATAGGTGCATCTGTGAAATAATGATCCATTTTTTATGAAATAAAAGTCATCGTTTTATCATTAAAGTTTTTTTATAAACTTGTCACCTCAATCCCCAGACCGATTGATTGATTTCTTCCCGGAATGGTAATTTTGAATTTTTAAATTCAAAATTATTTCGAATCTGAAGGGTGCAAAAATTATGGCACACTCATATCGAAAGGTGTTGCGAAATTTACATAAGTCGAAAACAAATGAAAATACACTACCCCGTAAAAGAGCTTTCTCATTTTTCACCTCCGAGCGTGAAATGTATTTTTTATTATCAGATTCATTTTCAGCAACTTTAAAAACCCCAATGTACCAGTTTTTACAAAAACTACTCCCCACCCCTTAGGAGGTGGATTTAGAAAAAAAATTATTTCAATATTTAGTTTTAGCGATCTCAAAAACCCCAATATGTCAATTTTCTAGAGAACTAACCCCTGCCCTTCAGGGGGTGAAGTTAGAATTTTTTTATTATCAGATTCACTTTCAGCAACCTTAAAAACCCCAATATACAAATTTTCACGAAACCAGCCCCCCGCCCCTCAGATACCCTTTCAGCAACCTCAAAAACCCCAATATTACAATTTTCACGAAAACTGCCCCGGCTCCTCAGGGGGTGAAATTAGAGCAATTTTATTATCAGATTTAGATTTGTTGACCACAAAAACCCCTATATACCAATTTTGACGAAAATATTTAAAAATATTTACCCCTCACCCTCGCGGGGGCTGGCTGGAAATTTTCTCATCAGATTCAATTTCAGCAACCTTAAAAACCCCTATATAGTAATTTTTATTTTTTTGTAAAAAATTGTATTTTTTGCCATTTGGATTTGCCGCACACCAAAAACAATCCTGAGCGAGAACTTTTGGTAACATACATACTTGTATTATTTTAAGGCGACGCGACGTTCACATTTGCACGGAAAACGTCAAGCAATAGGCTTTTGTCTGATGCCAACCCAAAAGAAAAAAAAGTAGATACCTCTTATGGGCCTATAAGAACACGCAAAATGCTTGTGATTATGAGCTTATAAGAGTTGCAAAATAGAAAAAACAAGTTAACAGATGGGAGCCAGTAGGTTTCTACTCCTCTGCCCCGATTTTCTCTCGACGGCCCTGAATGTGACCACTAGGGCATGCAGCTTGCATGATGCAAGTTCCAGGACCAGCAAACTTGACATGGTCCCGGGACCGAAAATAAAAATCTCGAGATCACAGTCCCGGAATTTTCGTCCCCAAAAAGAAAAATAATTGTGTTTTTTAATGTTTTTGGCTTTGTCATAACCACTAATCGGCGAATTTCCAGTGCTCGCATAGGCGCCGCGTCGATTCTAGCGTTGACGCGAGGTTTTAAATATTTACATTTTTATTTCTTTTTATCTTGATTTTTTTAATGATTTCATTTAAACGAGTTAGGTGGGAAAAAAGTTATCCATAAATAAAAATTAAGGCCAAGCCCCCCCTGGCCTTGGTTTGAGCCTCCCCTTGCGTTTTCGCTGAGCCCCCTCTGGCATTTTTTAAGTCACCCACATTTGGGCGCCAATTTTTTTTACAGGGGCGCCAAGTTTGGTAGAAACCGTTAGGAACAAAGCTTTTTATCTTGAAGGTATTTTTTGTGGCGCCAATTTTTTTTGCAGGAGCGCCCCAAGTTTGGTAGAAACCTTCAAGGACAAAGTTTTTCTTGAAGATAATTTTTGGGGCGCCAATTTTATTTTTGAAGGGGCGTCAAGTTCGGTAGAAACCGTTAGGGACAAAGCTTTTTATTCTTGTCTTGAAGGTAATTTTTGTGGCGGCAATTTTTTTGCAGGGGCGCCAAGTCTGGTAGACAAAGCTTTTTTTCTTGAAGGTAATTTTTGGGGCGCCAATTTTTTTTTGTAGGGGCGCCGTTTTGGTTTAAAGCGTCAGGGATAAAGCCTTTTTTTTGAGGGTGCCACCCTGGGGGCTGAGCCCCCCTAGATTTTTTTCTGGATACGGCCCTGACAGAGTGCGAAGTGTGAAGTTTAATGTACCTAATTTCATTTAGGTTTCGACACACGATCTTTTTCACTTTGAGTGACTACATAAAACTGTAAAATTACATGTACAATTGTAAAATTACATGTAAAATCTAGAAAATTTACATGTATCTGGTTTTAATTACAGAATCATGTGTAATAACATTTTTATTTATTACAGTTTACAATAATAAATGTTCATCGGTTCAAAATTATTTTAAAACATTGATGTTACGGACACTTTTTGCACTTAAATTATAATGTTTTTAAATTTTCCTTTATAATATTTTTTAATATTAAAATGAATGAATGAAGTTTCTTCTAAAACGACTTTTTAAAAACAGATCATGTAAATTTTTGATTTCAAGTGAAGCGTGAAATAAGTTGTTAGAAGTTGGGGTTATACCCTTAGGTCACATATGGTTCACGGTAAATTATTTTTTAATACGAGCATGATAATATTTAGTTACGGTAGAGCAGTTTTTAAATTGATACTTTATAAAGTCCAAACTAGAAGTCTTAGGTAAATTTTACTCTAAATAGTTTTTTTTTTAATAATATTCTAGGTACCGTCAAGTGGGGTTACTTCTGACACTTTTTCGCAAAAGTCTCTGAACCAAATCA
This sequence comes from Brachypterus glaber, assembly GCA_958510825.1. Taxonomy (NCBI): domain Eukaryota; kingdom Metazoa; phylum Arthropoda; class Insecta; order Coleoptera; family Kateretidae; genus Brachypterus; species Brachypterus glaber. The sequence continues at coordinate 49,368,950 of OY294046.1, forward strand.
CGTGTGGACAAGTTGATGGGTTGTGTTGTGGAATTGAACCCCACTACCTGTGCACATAACCCTAGGGACACTAGATCTAGGTCTTAAGTTAAGTCTCTTGCCTTGCTAACTTAGATCTAAAAGTCCCTAGTGGGGACACTAGATCTAAGTTAGCAAGTGACTCCCTACATAACTCCACAACTTGTGTACAGGTGCACCTAGGTGCTTTGGTTCAGATAGTTTTGGAAAAAAATTTCCGAATTCACCCACAACGAAGTCACCCCACTTGACGGTTATACTTATTACATTATAATGTCCTAAATATATTAACATGAGATTTGGTATACCTATGTACACTGTAAAAAATATATCCTGGCTGTCGGTACAAACATTTTAAAAGAAACTGTAATTTCATAACGTAATTTTAAAACAAGCCACGAGGATACGCATTTTATTATATATTATTCACAGTAAATGGTATATTGTATTTCCCAAATAATATAATTTTCAAAAAAAAAATAACAAAAAAAATATTTTTTTTTTAACAGATCTTTTTTGAAAAACGAAAAATAATTGAAAAAGAAAAATAAAAAAACTTAAATTATTTTTTTTATTTTTTAATGTTTTTTTTTATTATTTCTTTTGCGAAAAAAGGAAAAATAAAAAAAAATTTTAAATTTTCAATTATTTTTTTTTCTAGAATTGATTCCTTTAATACTACTACTTATAATAAAAGTAATTTTTCCTGAAAATAATACGTTAATCGAAATTTTCCTTCAGATTTTTTCGATTTTTTAAAAGTTTAACCCCCCATAACTTTTTTGTTTTTAAGGGGATTACTTCCAAAAACAATAGGGATCTTCCCCTCGTAGAACTTAATCTTTCCTGAAAAAAGTTAATCGGATTATTCATTTTTGAGTTATCGTGTTCACAAAAATCATGACATGAGAAAGACAGACAGACATTTGAAGATATAAGAAACTTTATAGATCCTTTTAGCGGTTTTTAAAATAATTGAGTTTAAAAAAATAAAGTTGTCAATTTCAAGAATTTTATTTTATTTTTTTAATAAGAAGGCCGTGGATTTTTTTTAAATAATTTTTAAACTAGGATAATAATTTTGTTAAAATAATTTATATAAAAAAATAACTTGTACTCAACGCTAATGAGAACCATCTCTAAAACTCGAGTCCGTTAATGAGTTGACTCAATGATCTATTGGTTTAATTTATTTATTTATTTATTTATAGTCTTTTTGGGACCTTACAGGTGTTTTATACCAAACGGACTGTTATTATACAAAAATTTAGAATGGATACCCTTCACTTCTAATAGCTAATCTTCTCCATTTTAACAAAAATATCCAAAAATCTTGACTTATTTCATTGCAAATTTGACACTTTCCACAGGCTCGCATAACCATAAGACTTAGCTTAGTGCATATTCACAGGCTTGCATAACAAGCATAGTACATAAGAATGCGATACCGTGATTGGCTTACAAGTTACATGACGGTATATGGTATCAGAATAAAGGCATTTTATTAAGAAATAAGATGGCATAATAAAAAATATACTATTCTATTTAAAAAAAAGTCAGATGTTACCCACCCTAAGAGGACCATCCTTTTTAAAATATTTTTAAATTTTTTCCCATTAAAGTTTTTCTCTAAAGTGGATACTTTACTATATATCGACCGAGTCGGCTTCGTTGAGACACCCTATATAATACAAATGTACTTTAATTTTTGTCAAAAACATTATAGTTCTAAAGTCACGTACTTTAATATTTAAGGACGGACATGAAATTTTGCGGGTTTTTACCAAAAAAGTACAATCAAAGTCTGTGGTACAACTGTATAGGATAACAACTTTCGATTTCTTATATTTCTTAAAAATAAAGAGAGAGAGATTTCTTATACATTTGTACCTGAATATTCAGTTTAATTTCTAGTGTCCTAGTCCTAGAACACGTGTCTTTTTTTGGAAAAGCCTGTCTTTTTCCTACTTTCTGAATTTTTTTGTCTATTTTTGCCTTTTTGTAATAAATAATACTAATAATAATCATGTTTATTGGTTACCCAAAGGGCTAACAATGGAGGTATTTCTGCCCTTTTTGTAATATTTTTTAAATTTTATGAGTTAAATTCGCAATTTTTTTATATGGTGGGACCGAGGACCTTGCTGGCCCGGGCCCTGGTACCCAGTCCACCACTGTAATTGAATTTATCGAGGATGAAAGTTTTGGCATACAAAATTAACCCTCTCCTCTGGAAATCCAGAATCACCATTTTTACTTTCGAGCAACCTCGAAGAGATGAAAGTACTTATACTAGAAATTCAATAAAACCTGCAGTGACTCATACCTCTGGGAACGTTCAAGTATTACGTAACGCAAATGGTACCAAAATTCATACACTTCATACCCCGTTTCTCGCGTTATTAAAGGCTGTAGAGATTTCATGTTTTGGCTACCCCCCAAATAGGGGGTGTGTTAGGGGGGGTAGCCAAAATATAAAATCTCTACAACCTTTAATAACGCGGGAACCGGGTTATGCAGTGTATGAATTTTGGTACAATTTGCGTTACGTAATACTTGAACGTTCCCTCTGCTGCTGTATAAGGGGTCCGCCTTTGGGAAGCTTCGACGAAATTACGCGAGTCGCACCCGAACTGGTATGATCTTCGCCTTTTACCACACATTCGCAACTGAGTCACTGCAGGTTTTATTGAATTTCCAGTATAACTAAAACCGATTTTTTCTATATCCGTCCCGGACGTCCGTCAAGAGGCCTACTGGGGACGTCCATAAAGTATGTCACGCCAATGGGGAGGGGGGGGGGGGGCTGGTACAGAAGTTTTGACACTTTGTGACAGGGGGGCGGGGGTCAAGAGCAGTGTGATGTCACAATTTTTTTCCCAACATAATATATGTTTATTAAGTGGTCTAGGCAAAGGCGACGAAAGGGGGAGGGGGAGGGGAGGTCTAAAATGGTCAAAAATGGGTGACGTCATTCTTGTACAGCCCCTCGGTACTTACTATATAGGGTTTCCAGTCCCGAAATTCGAGATCCCGAAATTTCTGGATATCCTGAAGATTTTTGAATCCCTAAAAATCCCGAAAACTTTTTAACGAATTTTGTTATTTTTTAGAAGTTTTATTATTTTTTAAGTATTAATTTAGCCTTTAAAATTACTTAAACTACGTACCTATTTAATTTTTTAGAGGTTCAGGAATTTATTTCATGTCCTTAAATTGGTATTGGTACATAAATACATGTGCTATTTTTAAGTTTGGACTTTTTCAAAAATATCCAAAAAAACGTGACATACTTTAGGGGCTGTCCATACAGGATGTATTTGAAATAGCGTAGGAAATTTTAACAGGTGATTCTACATGATAAAATATGACAAAAAGTTCCTATAAACATATGTCTAAAAATGCGTCATAAGGGAGCTACGCCCCTTTGAAAGTGGCTAAAAAAATCGGTTTTTATTTAATAACTCAGGAACCCTTTGAGATATGTTAACAAGGTTTTGCGCGTGAATTAATCCTAATAAGGCCCATCTTTGTATGTCATTTTCACGTACTTTTTTCTGTGTAACTTTTTTGCAATTTTATTTTTGAAATATGATTCCTCAGGTCAAAATACATAAAAAAGGAACTCTTGTTGTAATACTGTAGGATTAACCGTTTTCGAGAAAAGTTCATTGCAAGGTGAAATTCCACGGTTCGAGGACGAAAAATTAAATACTAAAATGTCGAAAACCAAAATTTTAATGATGCAATGTTATTCTACATCAAAAACTAAGAAAAAAAGTTTCCATACATGTAGGTCGAAAAAACGCTTTTAAAGCTACCATAGCCCTTCAAAAATGGTGCATATTTAGGAGACCATAGCTCCATTAGGATTGATTTTTGGAAGTACCTGTATATAAGGTTTTTTTCTTAGTTTTTAATGTACATTCGCCCTGCATCATTAAAATTTTGGTTTTCAACATTTTAGTATTTAATTTTTCGTCCTCGAACCGTGGAATTTCACCTTCAAATTAATTTTTCTCGAAAACGGTTAATCCTACAGTATTACAACATGAGTACCTTTTTTATGTATTTTGACTTTAGGAATTATATTTCAAAAATAAAATTGCAAAAAAGTTACACAGAAAAAAGTTTGGGACAAAAAACTGATAAGCCCCCCCCGTTTCGCACACCCCTGGTTGAAATAAGTACATGAAAATAACACATAAAAACGGGCCTTGGTAGAATTAGTTTACGTGCAAAACCTCGTTGATATAACTCAAAGGGTTCCTGAGTTATTAAATAAAAACCGATTTTTTTAGCCACTTTCAAAGGGGCGTAGCTCCCTTATGACGCATTTTTAGACATATGTTTATAGGAACTTTTTGTCATATTTTATGATGTAGAATTATCTGTTAAAATTTCCGACGCTATTTCAAATACACTGTGTATATTACGTAACTCAATTTTTCAAAAAAATTGACCCCCCCTCCCCCCTGTGTAACAAACTGTCACATTTACCAACACCCCCCCCCCTGTGTAACGCGTAACAATATAAAAAAATTGTTTCGCAATAAATTTAACTGTATTCTCACTATTAATTCGTTTTTCTCGACAAAACAAACATGAACATGACTTTAAAAAAATATTCATAATCAATATCACACAGGGAAAAAATACTAGGTACCTCTTTTTACACTGAGTGTCACATATAACACGTATATTGTTTATGCACAGGTACACAAAATAGTACACACATTAGTGTTCTGTGAGTACACATTCCGCGCGAAAATGTATCATCGCCGATGATTCATCGGCAAGATCACGCAAGAACAGGGCCGAAAGACTTTTTTTAATATCAATTTCAACAGTTTTTTTACTGATTACAATATTATTTAAATATGCATAGTTTCGTCAATTTTTGTGTGAAAAACGGAATTATGGGCCACTAAATAGTAATTTATGTTTAAATAAAAATAAATCTGCCAAGCTTAGGAAATAAACATTAAATTTATTAAATTCCGTTACGTAACGTTTAACTAGACCCCCCTCCCCCCTGTCACAAACTGTAACAATTTCTCTGACCCCCCCCTAGGCGCGTTACGTAATATATGGACAGCCCCTTATGGACGTCCCCTACTGGACATACCGTTTAACAGATGAAAACCAAATTTAAAATTTAAGGTTTTTAGAGGTTGCCTCGTTTTTTTTTTATTTTTTCTACTCTGCCAAAAAAGAGTAGTTTACTAATTTACTTCTCCCAAAGTGAACAGTTCCAGAGAAAGCTCAGCGTCACCGTAGACTTCCCTTTAATAGGTTTAGATATGAACAATTATACCGCAGAGTCCGTCACACCCTGCAGATACAACTTATACGCTATTTCAAATCACAGTGGTACCACTTATAGCGGTCACTACACCGCCTACTGTAAACATCCCTATAATTATACATGGCACGAATACAACGACTCTAGGGTATCTTCAATTTCACCAACATCCATCGTATCAGGGGATGCTTACATTTTATTGTACGAACAAGAAAGTCAGAAATCATATATTTGACGAGTTTATTTTATTTTTATTTTTTTTTTACTTATTTGTTATTATTATTTTACTTGATTGTTAATTAATTTTTTTTTAAGTTACTATGTATATTTTATTAAATATCAAACAAAAAACGCTAAAAATAGTTTACTAATGAACAAAAATAAAAAAATCGAATTAAAATTTACAGGGAGTATTTTTTATAGGTACGTCGCTACAATACTCTTCTTTTGAGTGATTTCCCATGATTTAAATATTAAAAAAACACTAACTTTAAACACTGGAATATTATGGCTTTTTAGTCGGTAAATTAACGTTTTTTATAGGACATTTTGTGAATATTTTACAATTAGTTCCAGTTTTAATGCCTCTATGTTAGCAATTCTTTGAAAAAAAAAACATCTTACCATTTTCAAAATCCACCTGTTCAAAATATCACTCAAACAACCGGACACCGCCAAACACTAAAGATTAATGCTTCTTCGGAGCAAAAAGTCACCCTGTATGTCCCGTAACTGGGCTACGCCTCCGCAACTCCGGAGGGTTAAAAGAGCGCCGATCAGTGGTTGTCGAATCAAAATGCAGGCTATTGATTGGTCGCAACCCTTTGCAAGCTCCACCTTCTACCCTCGACTTTTGTTTCGTTCGACCGATTCACGATCTGTCATTGAACATTTGGTTTTTAGGGTTCCGTAAAATCCTATTGATCCTGTACAGTGTAAACTGTACACTGTAGGAGAAGAGGGGGATGGTTCAACCACTTTTTTGTAAAAAATTCATATCTTTGTAAATTATAAATATTTTAAATGCTTATAAACAGCTGCAGTTAAATTTTTAAAATAAATATTTAATATTTTTTTCGCTGTTTGAATGGCAAGCTGCAAAATGGTTGAATCTGCCCCAGAGAGAGGCAGATTCAACCAAGACAAGGGGCAGTTTCAAACATCAATAATATTAAAAGATCCTTTATTTTTTATTACATTTGTTAAATAAACTTCAATATATATGTAAAAACATGTAGTTTACAAAAACTTTAAACACAAAATAAAATATAACTTAAAAATATAACTTTAATAAATAAAATCAAATATGAATATAACTTTCTCTTATAAATAACTGAGATGAAATAAAAAGAAAAGTAAGGCACATATATTTAAAATATAAGTTTAAAATACAAATAAACTACAGTGGTTAAACCTTTTTCATTTTTCACCATATGCAAAAACCACAGGTTGAATGTGCCCCAGCGCGTTTGACTAAATGTGCCTCAGGTGTACTTTTTGAACATAAAATATATTCCCTACAAAATTTCTTTTTTTAAGGTTAAAATAACATCAGATTAACAAATTGTTATTATTAAAAGTCCAAAATGATCAAAATTTGAGTTACGTAATACTTGAACGTTCCCTAACTAAAACGTAAAGTTTTTACTTTTAATATTTTAAAAGGCAATTTTCCAAATTAAAATAATTTCTTTTTGATTTTACAAGATGATATTTTTCTGAGTGTAGAGTGCCTTAATGTGACGTTTTTGAGGACCCTTTTTTTAGTCGTCAAAATTTTTGCTAGGAGTAAAGCTTTTTTTCAGAGGTGAGGATAAATTTAAGAAACGTTTGTGCAGTGAAACCACCAAATGGGGGCCCAACTTTGACCGCCTAAGTCCCACGGGATCACTGGATGTTCCTGTTGTGCCCACTGCTTAACATGTTGACTGCCATGTGTATACACGCTAGTTGGGTCCAGTGCGCCACGTGTATGATATGAACGCTTGGCATGGGTTTCTTATGGCAGGATGGTTGGCCTATCGTAAAATTACATGGCTATAAACTTAGCCGGAATTTTTGTAAAAAATGTCCAGAGGGGAAGGATTTCAAAAGAAAACACATATTTAAAAATTATTGAAAAAAGTGTCGAGGCCTGTTGGACCCTACTCCGAAAATGGCCGTGGCAGTTAACGTGTTAAAAACAATGTAGTGTGCCCTGTAAAACATTTGGATGTGGTAAATACCCCCCATCTATTGTTTTTGAGCCCTTAAACATATTCAGAATGCGGATCAGTATGGCCCCAGTACCTGGCGCCCCCCCCCCCCCCCCCCAACCCAAAACAAGGAAAAAGGTCCAGAGGGGACGATTGGTGATAAAATTTGCCGACTGGCAAAAAAAAATCTCATCTTTGCCGACTGAATTGCTGAAAAATCCGACTGGGCCATTTCAAAATGCCACTGAAAATTGTCTAACAGGAAATCTGGTCCTGTCTACATACAGACAAACACAAAAACAAACCGACCATTTTCAACACATTTTCTTGGCGTTTCATGGGTTAAATCTGGGTGTACCCACCCGTAAATTAGAACTTCTATCCACGGAACCCTCTTTTTAGGAACGAAATCATAGTAACCCGATTTATTGAAGGATGTCCATGAAAAAATCGAAGTTTGCTTATGGATAATTGAAAAGTAGATTTTCTTTTTTTTTTAATAGTTGGATCGTTTATCATTTGTTTATTATGGGTATTATGGTAATGTAGGGATAATTATTATGAAAAAAAGCCGTTAAGACATGTAGTGTTTCGCATTTTATAGTATACTCTTCCCAACAGACCCGGGCACAGGGGGTCATAGGAGGCAAAAAGTTTCCGGGTCTGGTCCTCCGGGGGGGCCGGCAAAAAATAGTCCGAAACTTCATAATCAAATAATACTTTCAAAGTTTAACTTTGTATAAAAAAATTACGGCTTCCATTTACGCGGGCACATAAAAATAAAAAATTTATAATGAGATTTTTATGGATGAGGTTGCGACCTCTGAACTCAACGGTTAAAACGTCGTAAGGCAGGATGCGTGCAAGTGAGAGGAACAATACTGCATCCTAAAAATTCTTACTAAAGTAAAAAACTTTTTAAGAAAAAAATTCTTGGTTCCACTTAAAATCAACGCCAACCTTGGCATATAAAAATATTTCTTTTTAGCAAAAAAAAAACTATGCATGAGAAACTTTACGTGTAATGCGGAAATGCTCTACTTCTATTCAAATGTTAAAGTTACACTTTAGAAGTCTGATTTTTAGGGGGGGGGGCGTCAAGCTTCCTGTACCCGTGTCCATGCGGGTTGTGCCCGGCACTGCTTCCCAATGAGTAGCATATTGCGTTCTTTCTGAGGAAGACTATAATCTTCCCCAAAATATAGATGTTTCATCGTGTTTTATAAGGTTTATTAATAAAAATATTATTTTTGGTGGCACCACCAAAAAAATCTGTTTTTTGTTCAATTTTTGATAATTTTTTTAAAACTATTCTCTATAACTTTTTATTTTTAAGGGTTTTTTTAAAAACAATATCTGGAACGCAGAGCCAGATGGTATTAAGTCCATCTTTTTACTATTTTGGGTTTATGAGTGATTCTTATTCAAAATTTCCCGCTTTTTCTATTTGGAATAATAATAATAATAATAATAATTTTAAAAACGTGACAATACCATCTGGCTCTGAGGTCCAGATATAGCTTTTTACAAGTAATATTTCTTTTTCCTCTCATAATTATTATTATTATTATTATTATTATTATTATTATTATTATTATACTCTATTTTTTTTGGAAAAATTTGTATGTGCAAAAATAAGTTTAGAATCTCGTTTGGAATTCAATAAAAACACGTGTATATAATTTTTTATCTACACTGTACAAACAAAATGTATATTGGTTTCCATAGACCGATTAGTAAAATTTCATAAAATTCCATAGAAGCAATATGTAGATAATTTTCTGTAAAATTACGTAGTCCGTAATGGGGCTCTCTACAACTAGAATTATGAAACAAAAGACGTCTACCCTATCTCTATCTCATTTGTGCTACACTTTCTAGTCAACCAAATACTGTATTTGTTTTTCATACAACAAATACAGTATTTATTTGGTTGGCCGGAAAGTGTAGCACTGAGCGGCAGGAACGAACATAGCTAATGTGAATCTGTAGAATAAGATAATTCTACTAAAATTTAGATGGCGCCAGTAATTTTTTTAATAAAAATAATACTCTTCGCCCGGCCAAGTAAATATTGTATTTGTTCAACAAGAACAAATACAGAATTTGTTTGGTTGGGTGGAAGTGGGAGTGTATGTATGTCTTCTATCCTTTTTGGGTAGAACTTTTGTCCTTGTCCAATCTAACGGGAGAAATCGCCATTGAAAATAGGTGTAAATCAATGTAAATCGATGTAATTTTACATTATTGTTTTAACTTTGCGCAATTTTAAATTAATTTACAGTGCTTTATAAAATTCTACAATATTTTAATAAATTACGAGATAAATTAATAGTAATTATATACCAAGGTAGAGAAAGCATTTTTTGTAGCCGAGCGTATTAAAGAGTGCGAGGCTATAATAGTATTCTCCACCGTGGTTTATATATTATTTTTTTTACTACTAGCGCATTTATTCTTATTATTTAACATTTTTATATCAATAATAAACTAAATTGTTTGCTGGATCTTAATAGAGCTCTCTACAACTATAATTATGAAACAAAAGACGTCTACCCTATCTCTATCTCATTTGTGCTACACTTTCCACCCAATCAAATAAATACTGTATTTGTTTTTCACACAACAAATACAGTATTTGGTTGGCCGGAAAGTGTAGCACTGAGCGGCACGAACGAACATAGCTAATGCGAATCTGTAGAATAAGATAATTCTACTAAAATTTAGATGGCGCCAGTAATTAATTTCTTTAATAAAAATAATAGTTACACTTTTCGCCCGGCCAAGTAAATATTGTATTTGTTCAACAAAGAATAAATACAGATTTTGTTTGGTTGGGTGAAAGTGGGAGTGTATGTATGTCTTCTATCCTTTTTGGATAGAACTTTTGTCCCTGTCTAATCTAACGGGAGAAATCGCCATTAACCGCGCAAAAACAAGTAGCCTTTGAAATCGCCGTTTCTGAAAATAAATGAATAAATTGATTTATTCACTGAAAGTTGACAGTTCTAGTGGGTGGAATTTTGATATTTTTAAAATTTGTGAAAACATCGGTAAGCTGTTTATTTACTGAATAATATGTTATATTCTAATTAATTCATTTATAATATTGTCCAGGCTCATTTTTTATCCAATGGAAAAATATTGTTGCATTTTGTCCATTAAAAATTATAAGCAATGACATGTCTTTGCAGTTCAAGGAAAATCAAGTGGCAGCTATCAATTGTTAAGAAAGTTTACTCCTACTAGGAGAGAAAAAAATATTAGGTATGGCTTTAATAGGTGAAGAAAATGGATTTCACAGTCTGAAAACATGATTATGTTCTAAAGGTAGGTTTTAAATGTAGGTACCTACGTTTATTTTTACCGTGTAGGTTAATTTATTACAATTTTGGAAATTTAAAAATCATAATATTCCTAAGGGGTTATATACCTTCTGGCTCGGGAAAATTAAGGGGTTTTATTTATATTTATATTTTTTTCAGGTATCTAATCACAACTTTATTCAACGACCTACAAAATATCAAATAGTATACCTATATTTAAAGTGTTTGTGAAAAAAACTTATTGGAAAATTCGGAAAATTAGGTGACCACCATTTCTCGAAAACCAATTTACCGATCAATCTGATTTTTTTAGGTGTTATTCCTAATTACAATAGCTAGTTTGTGAACGGAGGGTTTTGCAAAAAAATACCAATATGGCTATGATTTACCAAAAATTATGTTTTCCGGCCGGAAAAAGTAGAAATTTCGTTTAAAATCCCTTTGTTCACGAACTAGCTATTGTTAATTACATTAATTACATTAATTAATTAATTACATTAATTAATTAATTAATTAATTACATTAATTAATTAGGAACATCTAAATATGTCAGATTGATCCCTAAATTGGTTTTCAAAAAGTCGTGGTCACCCCAAAGTTTGGAGTGAAACGCCCTTTTTCCTATCGTTTGGGGCCCAAACGATAGAAAAAAAGGCGTCTCGGGGCAAGGGCGATGGTTTCCACAATTTTCCGAATTTTCCAATAAATTTTTTTCACAAACATTAAATATATACTATTTAATGTTTTGTAGGTCCTTCGAATAAAGTTGTGATTACATACCTGAATAAAATATAAATATAAATAAAACCCCTTAATTTTCCCGGGCCAGAAGGTATAGAACCCCTTAGGAATATTGGACTTTTGATTGTGGAAACCCTTGAGGCTCTTGTCCCGAAACGTCCTTTTTCTATCGTTTGCGGTGACCACGATTTCTCGAAATAGGTGTTGTTCCTAATTACAATAGCTAGTTCGTCAAGGCAAAAAAATACCAAAATGGCGATAATAAGAGTTCCATACATTGAGTTTTCCGGCAGGAAAAAGTAGAAATTTTCACTCAAATAAAAATCCCTTTGTTCACGAACTAGCTATTGTAATTAGGAACAACATCTAAAAATTACATATTGGTCGGTAAATTGGTTCTTGAGAAATCGCGGTCACCGCAAACGATAGAAAAAAAAAGGCGTTTGGACTTTTGGAAAATTTTCCGAATTTTACAATAAAAATTTTTTCACAAACACATCAAAACATATACTATAGTATAGTAAATATATTTGATATTTTGTAGTCGTTCGAATAAAGTTGTGATTACATACCTCAAAAAAATCAATAAAAACTCTAAATTTTCTCGAGCCAGAAGGTAACACCTTAATACTTTTCCTACTCGAGTAGGCTACTCGAGAGCTAGCTCTCGTGAAGAGATAATAATTATGAAAAAAGAGAAAACAGAAAAAAAATCGATTTTCTGTGTTCCAAAAATGGTGTTTTCCAGCCGGAAAAAAATAGAAATTTTCATTCAAATAAAAATAGGTAGGTAGGTAGGCTACTCGGGAGCTAGCTCTCGTGAAGAGTATAATTATGAAAAAAGAGGACACGGAAAAATAATGATTGTTTTTCAAACTACCCTTTGTTTTGTGGTATTTTTCTCATTAAATATTTATCCGCGCAGTTATAGGTATAGGGGGATGTGGGGGAAAGCCGAACACCCGAAGTGAAGTTTATTAAAAATGTTATACTTAAAAAGTTCAAACGAAAAAAAAAGGCGTTTGGACTTTTGGACAATTTTCCGAATTTTACAATAAAAATTTTTTCACAAACACATCAAAACATATACTATAGTATAGTAAATATATTTGATATTTTGTAGGTCGTTCGAATAAAGTTGTGATTACATACCTCAAAAAAATCAATAAAAACTCTAAATTTTCTCGAGCCAGAAGGTAACACCTTAATACTTTTTCTACTCTCGAGTAGGCTACTCGACTACCCTAGCTCTATACTCATACAGTGCATGTCTAAAGTCTGCCCCCTTTAACTTTTGAACAGCTTAAGATAGCAACTTAAAATTTTAAACGCGTAAAAACATAACCAAAATACAGCTTTTTATATATTTAATATGTTTAGGGGCACAATGGTGGTAGGGTGCAAGGAGGAGCATTTTTTTTTAACAGAAAGGAGGGTCGTTTGATACATCATTTTAAACCTTATTAAATTCTCTTTTTGACTATATAATTTTTAACGAGGTGTAAACCGCTGACAAAATTTTGTACACCTTTAGGAGGAAATCTTTAAAGATTTCCTCGTAACCTTCAAAGACTTCCTCCGAAAAAGAGGAAATCTTTAAAGATTTTCTTGTAATCTTCAAAGATTTCCTTCAGATTTCCTCCTATTTGTACATCTGAATTCCTCTGCCGTTTACCCCTCTGTTTTTAATGAAAAAAAATGAAGGTGTTGAATTTTTATTTTTTTTGTTAAAAAAAAAACGATCTTTTTGAATATATATATTTTTTATTTCATTTATATCATAAAAAATCTAAAAGTATAATTTACGTTTATTTAGCATAACATTAACCATTAAAAAAAATTGGTTGATTTAATTTTATTCCCATTTTTAACACTTTTTTAACCCCCTCAAGAAAAAAAAATGCAAATATATGGTCGAATAGAGAATTTCATTAGCTTTAAAATGATATGCCACACGACACGAAAAAAATTCCCCCTTGTCCTCCTGCCTCCATTGTGCCCCCTAAAAGGATCAAATACAAACCAAAAAATTATTTGGGTTATGTTATTTACGTGTTCAAATTTTCAAGTTGATATCTTAAGCCGTTCAAAAGTTAAAGGGGAGGTCGGACATGCAGGGTATAATACAGGGTGTTACATAATGACGTGTTAATATTTCAGGGTGTGATACCTTACCCAAAAATAAGAAAAAGTTCCTATAAACATATGTCCTAAAGCGACTCTTAAGGGAGCTACGCCCTTTTAAAGGGGTTTCTAAAAATTCGATTTTTTAATCTTAAGTCGGAAACCATTTGAATTGTAAATTTCGAAAAGGACTTATCTCGGGTTTTTTCAAAATTGACTTTTTTGTTCTTTTTTTATGTAGTCATATAGACCGATATTCTATGAGCGAGAACGGCTCATATCCTTTCAACCGAGGGGTGTCTCACTGGCCAAAATGTGTACATGTATTGTCAAAAATGCAAAATAATGTCGTAATGTCAAGGTAATGTCAAGGTATATGCTCCTAACAAGAGTATTCTGGACGGAAAACCGAGCGATCCTTTACGGGTTCAGTATTTCGTTACGGACCCAGGGTCCGAGACACTTTAAAAATGAGCATATGTAGTGGTAAGTATTTTTTAGTTGGCCTCAGTATTTTATTTGAATGAATGGTTGATTTTTTTACTTATAAACCATTACTAGTGGTCCACTGGTGGTACTTTTTTGCACTGGGAAAAAACTGCTTGTATGATTTTTGATAACAAAAAAAAATCTTTTTTTTAAGTTTAAGTTTATGTTTAACCAATATGACCTTAATACTATAGAAATAAAAAACACCCATCCCATGTCATGTTTCAGAACTAACCTCCCCCTTTCGCGTAGAAATTTTCACGCACGCAATGTCTACGCGCAGGCGTAAATAGTAGATAATGTCTACGCACATGCGCACTAAGACATAATGTCTGTAATGTCGAGTAATGTCAAGTAATTTCAAGTAATGTCTTGTAATGTCAAGTAATGTCTTGTAATGTCAAGTAATGTCATGTAATGTCAAGTAATGTCAGGTAATGTCCCGTACTGTCAAGTAATGTCGAGGTAATGTCAGCTAAAGCGTACATGTATTGTCAGAGGTGAGACACCCCTCGCTTTCAACATAGTGGTGAAAGTCACGTGACTTTCAGAAATAAATGTCGAAAAGTTGACCAATACATACTGGGGAGTTTTAAAAACTTCTATTAAGGAATTCTGCAGTGGTTGACAGAATCACAGCTGGACTTCGAAGAAGACTTAATAAAAACATTATTTTTGTATTTTTTTTTTGTATTTTTAACAGTATTTTTGTTATTTTCAATAATATGCGTTATTTACTAATGCCGTTTTACTACTAAAACCACCTAAATCCTCAGGTGAAGTTCGAAAAGGACTCATCTCGGGAAACTGTAACGATCATTTTCTCCATCAAATTTTCCTTCAGTAATACTATTTTACTTTGTCATAACGTACAGGTAATTTTAGAAAAAAAAACTGCTCAAATAAGTCAAACTCGAAGTCAAATGGTTCAACAGAAACTAAGTATTTTGTGTCTTCTGAAAAATTTTAATTTTAGGAGATGAGCCCTTTTCGAAATTTGGAATTCATTTATATTAAAGAAACGAGGTTTTGCATGTGAACTAATCTTAATAAGGCCCACCTTTGTATGTTATTTTCATATGCTTATTTTAACCAGGGGTATGCGAAACGGGGGGGCCTTATCAGCTTTTGGTCCCAAAGTTTTTTCTGTGTAACTTTTTGGTGATTTTATTTTTGGAATATGATTTCTCGGGTCAAAATACATAAAAAAAGGTATACTTACTGTAGGATTAACCGTTTTCGAGAAAAATTTATTTGAAGGTTCGAGGACAAAAAATTAAATACTAAAATGTTGAAAACTTAAATTTCAATGATTCAGCGTGAATATACATTAAAAACTAAGAAAAAAACTTTTTATACAGGTAGTTCCAAAAATCAATCCTAAGGGAGCTATTGTCTCCTAAAAATGCACCATTTTTAAAGGACCATTCACAGTTGTCCCCGAGCTCGCTTGGGTTAAAAAAAATTCGAACCAAAAGTTAAGGTTGGATCCTTGTAGTAATCGGTTTGGATATAATATATCCACCAACAGCCAAATCCAGAAAATTCGCTTTTGGCAGATAATGGTAACTCTTCTTTGAAGAGGTACATCTTTTACACCAATGATAATAGAAACCTGTTCAAGTGTATTTAGTTAGTATTTTTGACCCAGATTCAAAATATCTTTTCAAAAGTAAGCTATCTATTTTTGTTACGGAGAAAAACATAAATAAAAAAATGGAAAATTGAAATTTAGGGTACTTTTAAGCATTTACTTTTATTTAATTTTAGTAAATATATGATTCTAAAGTATAAATGAAGAAAATCTGTTTCTTTAACTTAATAAAAATGCTAATTAGAACTTAATTTATTAACCATTTTAAATTTGGGAACCTTTAGAAAAATCGATTGATTTTGATTATATTTTATTTTGTTGAGTAGTGTGAAAATTGCAATCCTTCAAAGTTTGACTTTTTAAATCATTTTATGGAATAAGTAAATCAGTGGTTATAAAACGGTTTAGAACATTGAATATAGTTCCTCCATCCGGCGGCGGTTCTAGGGAACCACGGCACTATGATACCAAATGTGTACTTGTTTGGGAATGATGCGAAACTCTCAACAAAATGAGGGTCCTAGGACACGAGGGTGTTGAAGGCAATGAGGCAGCAGACTCTCGTGCTAGAGAAGGGGCATGCACTCAATTTACTGGCCCTAAACCTTTAACAAAAGCCACCTGGTAAAGTCTACCAAAAAATGGGAAACCAAAATCATAGTTCGATATTGTAAAGACCAAAACTTAAGACAGGCCAAAATATTTATAAAATATGAACCTGAAAAACAAGAAAAGTGAACTCAGCATTCCGGAACTAAAAACCAGTCATTGCCCTCTAAGATAACGATTAAAAATTGACACCTGCTGTATATACTCAGAAGCACCAGAAAAGGCCGAACACATTATCTGCTTTTGCAAAGTCATTGTTTGCAAAAAGCTACTATATCGAACAGGTATATCCAAAATCTGCAGATATATCCCAAGTAGCCCCAAAAATACTTTTGTCCTTCTTGGGAAGCCTAAAGTTATATGTAGATTAAATTATGAAGGGGATTCACAATAGATCTCATTGGTCGCAGTGACTTGAAAGGTACTATGTTGCCTCACAACCCCATTTGTATTGAATTGTATGATGTTTAAATATAACTTAATATTTTAAGGAGAGGCGTTCTTAGGGCCACTTGCACCAAATTTTGGTACGGGATTAACTCAGCTAAACCGAGTTTAAGTTAAAAATGCTGCGTTCTGATTGGTCAGCTGTCAATTTAATCCAAGTTTAAAGTTAAACCAGCATTGGTGCAAGTGGCCCTTAGTAGTATCTGACGAGCCTGCCTATTAAAATCTGTTCGAACCCACTATGTTAAGCAACAATACGAAAAATGTAATTTATTATTAATAATCGGTAAAATATAATACATACAGTTGTGTTTAACCATATTATAATTTTTTGTCTCCATTTTCCAATTTCATTGCTGACTTTTGACTTATTTATGTGTATTTGTATACATTCTAAAGATGAATAAACGAATTGAATTGAATTTAAAATATAATACAAAACGAGGAAGCCGATGAAACATTAGGGAAAATAAATATATATCCCCAATGTCAGAACGTGTAGATTTAGGAAATAGTTAGAATGTAAATTGAATATAAATGAATTTCTAGTCTAATAAATTATCACAAATCAGTAATAAAAAAATAAAGACAATAAAACGATTTTTTTTAAATAAAATTATTATGCTTTAATTTGCAAAAACTACTGTGCCAAACAAAATATATTATTATTTTATAAGATGTTAAAATATAAAACATAATAACTAACGTTAAATTATATTTAATAAAAAATGGAAAAAAATAAATTTAAATTAAAATAAAATATTTAATATTATTGCAATACATGCATTAATAAATAAAAAAAACTTTAGACAATAGTCTATGCTGGCTACACATATTTTAAATCATTACTTAAAACAAAGATGGGGTTGTCAGAGTTTTATATAAATAAAACTTAACTTATTGAGAACCACTACTTTAAAAAAGGACACTACCCAACAGACCGTAATTTCATCAATGATACTGTAAAAATAGCAGTTACTTTTTCAGGTTCTTAAGTTCAGAAAAAAATAATATTTTTAACTGTTAGTAGCGTATATATTTAGTTAAAAACATGAAATTTATTCTGGTTTAGTCGAAAGTATTATATTTGCTAAAATGTAATAAATAAAAATGCTTAAAAGTGCCCTAAATTTCAATTTTACATTTTTTTAAGAACGTTTTTCTCTGTAAACAAAAATGATAGCTTAATTTTGAAAAGATATTTAAAATCTGCGTTAAAAATACTAACTAAATACACTTGAACAGTTTTCTATTATCATTGGTGTAAAAGATGTACCTCTTCAAAGAAGAGTTACCATTATCTGCCAAAAGCGAATTTTCTGGATTTGGCTGTTGGTGGATATATTATCTCCAAACCGATTACTACAAGGATCCAACCTTAACTTTTGGTTCGAATTTTTTTTAACCCAAGGGTTCTCGGGGACTACTGTGCATTGTAGCTTTAAAACCGATTTTTCTTAGTTTTTGATAAAGAATAACCCTGCATCATTAAACTTTTGGTTTTCAACATTTTAGTATTTAATTTTTCGTCTCGAATCGTAAAATTTCCCCTTCAGATTAACTTTTCTCGAAAACGGCTAATCCTACAGTAAGTATACCTTTTTTATGTATCAAAAATCATATTCATAATTCGTAATATTTGCTAAAACAGTTTTCACATTGCATTAATTATACTTTATTTATTTTTAATCATTTTTTTTTTGCAGTGTATGGTAAAGAGTAAGATCTTTTTTTGATCCCATTGAAGTCAGTTACAAAACTGTGTTCAAAGAGTGTTTTTAAAAGACCTTTTAGAGGCAATAATAGACTTCTTTCCCACCCAACAAGAGCAAATACATGCTGTGTCACTTGTCACTTTCACACCACTTTATGTAGGAGGTGTTATTTGCTCACAAATAGATATGATATAATATTATGACATACAAGTGGTTTTGTTTTATCAAAGAAGTTAATAAATTATTTTATACAAAAAAAAAATAGCCTAGAATAAATTCTGACTTCATAATTTTTGTGCATAAAATGCCTAACCCAAAATATTTTGCAAAAAATGTAATTTGCAAGAATATGTGCAGGCGCGTAGATGGGGGGTAGAAGGGGTATTTACCCCCCCCCAAGAATCTTTATTTGTTATATTTTTCTTATTTTTTTCTTGTTTATTTTTTTTTTGGTTTAAAATAAAAGCAGTTTTATCACTTTGTAGCGAGCTTTGTAGTTATTCAATTTTTTTATTAGTAGACTTTTTTGTAAAAATGTTTTTTTTTTCAATATTTGCAATTTTGGCGAATACGTCACTTTAGATGCTGACTACCAGTCCTCCTCAAATTTTGAGCTTCTCTTTTTTAGTCGTTAAAATATTGGTATGGGGCTCCTTAGCGTGGGATCTGATTTTTTAGAGGTAGTAGTCTTTTTTTTTTGATCATTCATTTTTTGCCAGGGGTCGCCTAATTGTAGTGGGACGCCAAATCAGGATTTTGCCCGGTCAACATTTTTGTCTTATACGGGCCCTGGCTGTAACTGATGCTAGTTTTTTTTTTGTCATCATTTGACCACTCGGGGGGTGGCGCAAAATCTGAACCCGAGGTCAAAAGTTAGCGTTCAAAATGGCGGATCCAATATGGCGGATTAGATTTTTCAAAGTTTCTCGGAAAATTTTTTTTCAGAGAGGAGGACTTTTTATTTAATTTATTTTTTTAGTCATCAAAATTTTTCCCCAGGGATAAAGCTCTTTTTTTACAGTTGGGAAATTTCTTAACCTTTAGTTGGAAAATATTTGTCCTGCTCCCCCCTCAAATTGCTTCAGAGCACCCCTCTTTATACATGGCAGGGTTTTCCTCGAAGTAAAAAATATGGATTAAGTTCTTGCGTTATATCATTTAAAATTTATTACTAGTTACCTAAAAAAGTGGGTCATAAAAATCTATAGATTCCTTCAGATCAACATGCTGCGGATTCTCAAATGCAAGGAAATACATCAGAACAAAACGAATTATTTTCTTTTTTCTTAGTGGAAACTTGCCGTGGAAGTGACGATTCTTTGTGTCTCTATTTCGGGGGAGCATCCAGTAGCGTATCAAGCGCTAATGCTTTGGTTACCCTAGCGAAACAAACTTGTAGAAAACTCGCTCAAACTCGTAAAAATATTTTCAAAAAATCCTAGATGTTTACAAGTTTCTACGAGTATTTTATAAGGAAATTTTCATGAAAATTTACCAGTATTGAACGAGTATTTTTCTACAAGGATTAACGAGTTTTCAGCGAGTAAAAAACCGTAGTTTTTACAAGTTTCTACCACTATTTTATGAGGAAATTCCAATGAAAACTTACTAGTATTTACCAGTATTGAAAGAGTGTTTTCTACAAGGATTAACGAGTTTTCAGTGAGTAAAAACCGTAGTTTTGCTTTCCCATTCTGCACAATTTTTTTTATGATTTTTTTTGCGTTTTGTGAGCAAAAAAAAATCGGTCGATCGGTCGTTCTGTCCGGGAAATCTTGTTGACACGATAACTTAAAAAAGCTTTGGCATACAGTTATCTAACCAAAAGTTCTCGCTTTGGATTTTTTTTTTTGGGGTGGGCAAGGGGGGCAAATACAGTAATTTTTCCCAAAAAATTGAAAATTGCTATATAGGGGTTTTTGAGGTTTCTGCGGGGGTTGCTGAAATTGAACATGATAATAAAAAATTTGTAACTCCACCCCACGGGGGTAAGGGGGTAAATATTTTTAAATATTTTTGTCAAAATTGGTTAATATGGTTGTTTTTGGGGACGACAAAACTAACTCGTATAAAAAACGTATATGAAATTTCGTATAAATTCATTCAGAAAACTTATACGAAATTTCGCAAACCAAATGTGTTTCAATTCCGTACTAAATATGTATATGTATTTTATACGAATCCAGTTGAAATTTCGTATACATGTATGAAATTTCAACTAGACTAGTATAAAAATCGTATACGAATTTTTATACGAATCCTAATTGATTTTTTTACAGGGATGGGTGCCTCTGACCCGATCCCATTACTTATAACCGAAATATATCGCTTGAAATTCTTGGATACGCTGCTGGAGCAGCCAGTCTGGGGGTGGCTTGGTGGCGATTGATTTACACGTGGTTCCGTTCCCATACTCGAGAAGAGTGGATGTCAACACTTACCGCTATTATGGTAAACGGCGAAAACGTTTTAGTCCGGAAAAATCAATTAAAAGGAATTCGTGGTCGACGGTTTTTCGCGTAAGTGTGATGTTAATTTTCTCATGGGCAATATCTTACTTTACCCACTAGTACCATAAATAACTATAAACAATATTTTATAGGTATAAAAATTTCACACTGTGGATAATATATTTTAATATTATAAATTTGTACTGTTGTTGAACTGTCATAGCCCCCTCCCCCCGAAATGAGTTAAGTTAGTTATAGTTATAGTTAGTTAGTTATAGTTTATTTCTGCAATGTAATACATAAGCATGGAGAGCCCCAAATAAGCTTTTGGCTTGTGTTAGGGGCTCTCCATTAATTTTGAAAAAAAATTGTTATTCAAATGACATTTTCTAAGTTTCGCCATAAATTTTCAAATTTGTTCTTCTGCGATCCACCTCCATGTCTACAGCTTCTTTTTTTCTTATCTATGGGCAACCATCATTCCAAAAATAAATTTGCATCTTACAGTAAATTTTTCATCAAAATAAAATACTTAGAAAATTGACATTAAATGTCAATAATAAATAATAAGTCGGCATTTTTAGCGTGTCGGCATGACAAGATTGCTTTTTAGTTTGTGTATGGTGAGAAGTTTTTTTTCTAGTTATCAGTTTTGTTTATAATTATAATTGTATTAATACATATATGTAAAAATAATACATATTAGGGTGCTTCTTAAAATGCGAAAATTTGAAATATTAACGGGCTACCCCGTCATTTTATCTTCCCCTATAAAAAAATGCTTCAGACAAAATTTTGCCAAAATCAAACAATTCCTAGAGGTCGCTACCAGCAAAAAAGGCATTTTCTTGTAAAACGCATATATTTTTTCAAAAATTATTGGAAACACGTATTATAAATGGATAAATTTGGGTTTAAAATAATCTAGGTTAGTTGCTTAATAAAAGTCATGGTCATAGGTGGCATGAGATGAGACGTGGCCTACCACCTATAGGTGGCCTATAGGCCTATAGGCATCGAAATATCAAAAAGAATTTAATTTTTAAAAACTTTCCACTTTGCTTACCAGATTTCACTAAGAAATCTTTTTTTTTTGCATTCCTCCCCACCTATATCTAGTTAAAATATTATAAAAAAGTTATATTAACACAACTTTTTGACATTTACAGAGCGAAAATTCGACCAAAATTTTCAATATTTACCCACTTCTTTTTATTTTTGCCCCTCCCCACTTTGTCCCCTAGACACATTAAAATAATTAAAAAAATAAAAGATTGTCGATACAGTATTGTATATGTGGTCCAAATTTCAAGTTAATAAGTTATAAGGAATATGGTAACTCTAACACAGTTTTTTGACATTTACAGCGCGAAAATTCGTATTAAAAGTTACCCTATTCCTTATAACTTTTGAACGCGTTAATATATTAACTTTTTTGGACCATGTATACAATACTGCATCAACAATCTTTTATTTTTTTATTATTTAAAAAAAAATAAAAAATTGATATTTTCATGCCTAGGGGGTGGGCCACGTCACCTATGACCATGACTTTTATTAAGCAACTAACCTAGATTATTTTAAACTCAAATTTATCCATTTATAATATTTATTCCAACATTTTTTGAAAAAATTAATGCATTTTACAAGAAATGCTTTTTTGCTGGTAGGAATTATTCGATTTTGGCAAAATTTGGTTCTTTTTTTATAAGGGGAAAATAAAATGAGGGGTAGCCCGCTAACATTTCAATTTTTCGTATTTTAATAAACACCCTAATACATACACTACTGAAAAAAATTAAGGGTACAAACAAATTTCCTAAATTTTTCAGTGACTTTTGAAATGTTGTATCTCAGTGAAAAATGGTCGTACAGAGAGTAGAAAGAAAGAGTTTTGAAGCTTTAAGTTACTAGTTTTGAGATCTTTTGGCAATTTTTTTACCAGGTACGCTTATCGCACAATCATAAAAAAAAGCGCGAGACAAAAAATTTTCATTTATTTTTTTTGGGTACACGGACAGTTAAACTAATTTATTGGTCAGTTAGCTTGTTTGTTCAGTTTTAATTTGCTTTTTCTTTATTCTCTCTACGTACGTCAATTTTTCGCTGAGATATCCGATTTTAAATCAAAAAGGATCCTTTTGTTTTTACCATCGATATCTCAGCAACTAATGACCGCACAGTAAATCAAAGGGCTGTTTTAAAAACTTTTTACTCTTTAAAAGGATCTACCGTAATCTTTAAAGAAAACTTTTTTTTATCCTTCACATTAATTTGAAAAAACTGAAAAAAAATACTTTTTTAGAAAATCTACTAGTCCAGTCAAATAGGGATTCAACCTCGGAATGAAAGATAACAAGCTATGAACTTGTATTAATCTTTTTTTTGACATTCTATAAGTTAGCTCGGAAGTCTCATAGAATCTCGTGTCCGCGTCGCAAGATATTCATGGTCAAAGTCGCAAAAACGGTTTTTTGTAATTATCCTGTTTTCTTTGCTTCAAATGACATTTTGAGTTATTAGCAAAGTTGTAGAGCATAAATATCTCTACAAATTAGTATAAGGCAATATTTTATACAATTAATCGTTCTCGAGCGCTTATCCGTATATTTGATAACGTTAGGCCAACTGAGGAATTCAATACGTAGTACAGTTTATAAAGTTAATTATTTACTAAAAATATTTTTTTTATTATAGTTATAAACTGTACTATGCATTTGATTCCACAGTTGACCTAGCGTTATCATATACTGTGCGGTCCAAAAGTCAACCACCCATCACTCTTAACTTCTAAACCAGTTGAGATATCGACTTTAAATTTGAAACACTTAAATAAGACAACTTAAACTATCTTTTTGCGTATATTAGATATTTGTAGTTTTTAAAATGTGGTCAGGGCGGCCAAGGGGGGTATTTTTTTAAATGGAAAGGGGTCGTGTGATACATCATCTTAAAACAAAAAAAAAATTCAATTTGACTATGTATTTTTTTAATTTTTTATTTTTCACTAAAAAATACGTTTTTTTTAAAGATTTTTTGTTTTGTAAACTTAGTTTATATCTTATGCCAATACGTCAATTATACTTTTAAACTAGTTTTATATAATATACCCCCTTTTCCCCCTGACCACATTTTAAAAACTACTATGCCAAAACATAGTTTAAGTTGTCTTATTTAAGTGTTTTAAATTTAAATTTGATATCTCAACTGGTTCAGAAGTTAAGAGGTGGGTGGTTGACTTTTGAACCGCACAGTATATGATAACGCTAGGTCAACTGTGGAATCAAATGCATAGTACAGTTTATAACTATAATAAATAAATATTTTTAGTAAATAATTAACTTTATAAACTGTACTATGTATTGAATTCCACAGTTCACCCAGCGTTATCAAATATATGGATAAGCGCTCTATCTCGAGAACGATTAATTGTAGAACGGTTAATTGTATAAAACATTACCTTATATCAATTTGTAGAGAATTTAGTGCTCTACAACTTTGCTAATAACTCAAAATGTCATTTGAAGCAAGAAAAAAAGATAATTAGAAAAAAACAATTTTGCGACCTTTGACCTTGATTATCTTGCGACGCGGACACGAGATTCTATGAGACTGTTGAGCGTACTATATGGCTTATTTATAAATTTTGATGAATCGACTAATGTTGAGGGTAATTTTTACAGCTCAACGTACCCACAATAGATCGGTAAATTTTGTAAATTTTCAATTGATCCATCAAACCGTTTTCCCCGACCGATTGATCAAAGTTTTACGAAACAAAAGATCTCAAAACTAGAAAATCAAAGCTTCAAAACTCTTTTTTTTTTAATCTCCATAAGACTATTTTTCACTGAGATACAGCCTTTCAAAAATCACTAAAAAACTAGGAATTTTTTTTGTCCCTTAATTTTTTCCAGTAGTGTATGTAACAAGAAATTACGGTAGTCGGAAAATTTAAGGTGAGTCGGTAAACTTTCAAACAGAATATATTATCTTTATAATGCCCTAGTAGCAAATGATGTTATTTCACTGAAAATTAACATTAAATTAAAGTGAATTTTTTAACATCATTGAATAACATCACCACAACATCATTATCAGGTTATTTAGTAACATAAAAATAATTCACTGGAAATTAACATCAAAATGATGTAAATTTTGAAACTAAATAATTATGTTAACAGACAACATCAATACGACGTTAGTTTTTCGTCACCTTTTAACATCAATTTATTTCCCTGCAAATTAACATCAAAATGATGTGAATTTTGAAACTAAATAATAATGTTAACAGACAACATCATTACCACGTTAGTTTTTCGTCACCTTATAACATCAATTTATTTCACTGGAAATTAACATCAAAATGATGTGTACTTTGAAACTAAATAATAATGTTAACAGACAACATCAATACCACGTTAGTTTTTTGCCACCTTTTAACACCAATTTATTTCACTGGAAATTAACATCGAAATGATGTGAATTTTGAAACTAAATAATAATATTAATAGAAAACATCGTTTTGACGTTCCATTGGTTACATCATTTGTGAACGTTGATGTAGGTACGGCGTTATCTCGCCATTTTATGTTTGTGAGTGTTTTATCACACATAAGAACTTTTGTCTCTGGATTTATGATTCCAAGCAAAGTGATACAATATATTATATATATTTTTTGGATACAATAGTGAATATGGATAAAATAGAGCAAAAAGTATGTAAAATATTAATTAATTAAATTTTTGTATAATGTACGTGCATTTGAATTTCCTAAAAGTTACATATAACCTCAATTCTTTGTTAATAATTTTAATTCTGAAAGTTTAAGAAATAGATTATTTGTTTAAAATTAAAAAAAAAATCTGTTCCTTAAAATGGTACAATTACGTCTTTAAGTAAAAGTAACTTCTTCCAAAAATCAAATCAAAACATCAAATTCATGTTATATATGTGATATCACAATGACGTTATTTCAAGAACATCAAATCATGTTGTATAGTTGATATCAAAATTACGTTATTTCAAGAACATCAAATTCATGTTATACATGTGATATCACAATTACCATATTTCAAGAACATCAAATTGATGTTATTTTAAGGACATCATCCTGTGATGTTATTTGGGGAGGAAATAGGACATCCATAACATGTGGAAATGATGTGAAATTTCACTAAAATTGTAACATCACATGTCACGTATTAACATGATATTCACGTGGATTTGATGTTATTTTGCTACTAGGGTGACGACTTAAAAAGCTTATAAGCTTTTAAAGTCATCATTTTTGTGTAGGTAGATAAACAATTTTGGTATTCGGTAAATTTGTAAAGGTGTTGACCTTTTATTTTAGAACATTTAGAACATTTTTGGTAATCGGCAAATTTTGGGACGAGTCGGCAAATTTTGAAGGTGATGATCTTTTTTTAGTCATCAGTTTGGTGTATATAAAAAGTCCAAACCTATAGGTTGAAAACCATTTGTCAGTCGGCAAATTTTGAGCGGGTCTGCAAATTTGTCAGATGATGAGCTTTTTTTACATTTCTTGTTGCATAAAAACTGAATTCCGATCTGCAAAGATGAAGACTTCAAACTTGGATGGGTTTCTTGTTCAATGTGATTTTTTATTATTTATTTTTCTGTTAGAGTTTCTTAATTATGATTCATAAATTATAAATAATAAATAAAATTCCTAATCAGTCTTAAAGAAAATAAATTTATTAAATTCTCTTATATACAAAAATAAAAATTATTACAAAATATACATCAGATCCAATTAAAAAAGTTTCCGTATAAATAAGTATAGATCTATATATATAATCTCAAAGTTTGATAAAATAGTTTTATTTAGAAAAAGCTAATATCCTAGGACATTATTTAAATATTAAAGTACCAGTAACGGCATCCATAAGATATTAGATATAACAGCGCAGAAATGTGGATTTATGATGTCACAAACACATTATTTTCAGGATGTCATTGTATGATGTTATTAGGGGCGGACTTAGGACATCCCCACCATGCTACATTCTTGTTAAATGAGACTACAATCTTAACATCACATGTCACATATTAACGTGGCTTTCACGTGAATGTCATGTTATTTTGCTACCTGGGAGGGGTAAAAGTTGACAGAAACTATATATCCACAAGTTTATAAGTGAGAAATATATTACCATAAAATTACCCGGTTTAAAAGATAAAAATATCATGAAATGAAGATTCGTCAGCCATGGCAAAATATTTAAATAATCTAGTTTTGGAAAATTATAGTAAATTAGAATGATTTTAATTTCTGGCCCCTGGGCAGTCAGGAAGTAAACTGAACTCCTGGGAAAGTTTGAGTATCGCCTGGAATAAATTAAGCACCCTCTTAGAAAATCTGATCATTCCCTAGGAATATTTGATTGTAGAATAGGCAAGACTCTAAGGAATGTATATCTATTTTTTAACCATCTAGCATTAGGTTTTCGCTACAGGCCTGGACGGAAAAAAGTTTATTTTATAAAATCCCACATGTTCAGGTCAGGATCTGTGCACAATTTCAATGTAACAGTGGCATCTACACGTTTCTGCTTGACTCCTAGGCACATCCCGGCTCCAATGTTGTAGACAGCCGATTTATCCTGTAAAGATAGGGTAACCTTAGTTAACTACTCCTATTTTTTTCCAAATTGACTTGCCAACAGAAACCAAGTGTTAATCATGTTAGGGAACGTTCAAGTATTACGTAACGCAAATTTTGATCATTTTGGTACACATGCTTAACTCGGCTGACAATACAATTTTATATAAAACTTACCCCCCAAACCACCACCCCTAAAATTTAAAAAATCCATTTTTTACCAACACAAGATAATCTAAAACTAAAATTAGGTTACATACTCATTTAGTGGTAATAACATTTTACAATAAAATTTAAATCGCTCCTCGTCTGCCCCTCACCCCCCATACGCGTATAAGGCTAAGTTTACCCCCGTCTCTCTTTCACCCACTGGTTCGGCGCCCCTATTTGAAAAAAAGTTTGTATCCTACATTGGGTTGACAAAAAGGGCCCTTAATGGCCTAATTGTCCGGCTTTGGCCAACCCAAAAATTTACTACTACTTGTATCCTACAAAATTTTGACGACTAAATAAACAAAAATAAATTAATAGTAAAAGAACATTTTTAAGAACAAGCTTTTTTTTAAGTGCACTAAAAAGAAAATAAACTTTCAAGTAAATCAAACCCGTCATTTTGTTACATTATACAATTTTATACACGGTGTCCCACGGTAGACAAATCAGTCAAATTGTGGCGTTATTATCAAAGCTATTAAAATATATTTTTTACCAGTCAATATAGACCTAGTTACCTTCAATTGACGCCAGAAAAAAGTGTTGTACTTTTTTCTGTTTTTAGGCTAGAGCAACAAACAGATTTTTTTTTTAGCATAATAACATTTTTTAACGCCAAAATTTAAAAAAATAATATCATTTCTTTATCATATGATAGTTTTTTTTACTAAAAACAATAGTTTTCTATTTAAATTTTTAATTTTAGAAAACGGTAAAAAATGGTAAGTGCATTATGGAATGACCCCGCTAATGTAAAAGAGAGGATGCTATGAAAATAAATGTTTGCAAATATGACGTTCACGATAAAAAAAATGTCAAATCTAATGTTATAAATTAGATTTTTACTTAGGCTTAGTAAGGACCTTGTGCACTAGGGTATTTTATACTACAGAGTGTATTACTTAATTACTAATAAATTTTGATTTTTTGCGCTCAATCAAATTTTTTAATCGGTATGATTGGATTAATCTTAGATTAATCTTAGCAGTTTTTTTTACAAAGTCAAGTCTATATCATAATGAAAGTATTGGTAAAGCAAGTTATTATAAAACCTATTGGACAACTTATGATAAAACATGTTTTATAATTATGAGATTTTAAAAAACATAATTAATTAGCTTGTAAAGAACCCCTTTCCCTCGCAGTTGCATGAAGTTGCAGCTGGTTCATATTAGCAGGGCCGGATTCAGGGGGGTGCAGGATGTACAGATTACCCGGAGCCCGGGCTCGAAGGGGGCCCGGCGACATAAGTTTTTAATAAACAGTTTATTTATTTATACTCCCCCAGATCGATAAGGCGTCAACATGAGCAAATAAGTAGATCTCGTTCCAAATGGGCAATAGAAAAAATTTCGCCGCGGCAGCGCTTAAGCCTTTTTGGATTTTTGTAAAAAATAATAGTGCACTGTTACTAGTGTTTTAAAATTTGTAAAAAAATTCGCCCGCGGCGCTAGGGCTAATTTACCTACGTATTTTTTTTAGTTCAAGCTTGCAAAAGCTTAAAATTTGTAAAAAAATTTCCTGCGGCGCCAGAGCTATCAAAATTGAAAAAAATTTCGCCTGCGGCGCTAATACTTTATTATTTTTTACATACTTAAGCTTGCTGAACTATGAAAATAAAACAGTCAGAAATTAACATAATTTGGAAAAATTTTCGACTGCGGCGCTTAGTTAATGAATGGGGGCGCCGCTTCGGCCCTCAGTGCCTTAGCTGCAGGCCTGCATGGGACAATTATGTTTTGAAAAAATGAGGGCCCGAGTAAAAAGTTGCACCGGGGCCCGGGCTGGCTCTGTCCGGCCCTGCATATTCGGGTCACTTCATCTAGTCCTACTTCGTGCTTTTGTTCTTAATCGTTTGTTTTGTTTTTTTGAACCAAACCAGACCAAAATTAGACCAAATACAGAAGAACAAAGGAAAAAAACTGTCATATTATGGGCAATTTAGTCAATTAATTTATTGTTATTAATTACATAACATTACGTACATTTTGGTTGGAATTAAAAGTTAAATGATACTAAGAATAATTCTCATAAGTTAAAATATCAAATTGATTGTTATTATTAATATTATTGATTAATATGCGAAACGCAAGACGTATTTATGATATTTGAATTAATTAACTCATCATTGTGTCAAATTCCATACATCTACAAAATATTACGCCTTTCTAGAATATTTTCAGTGTTATTAGAATTGTTTTGTACAATATTTCAAATAAATCCATGTTAGTCCTTAGGTTTTCCCAAATCACTCCAGTTCTGATGAAAAAAGGTCAAAATTACGCATTTAACTTCAGAGAATCATGGGAATATAAATGCCATTTCACAAAATCTATTATTAGCAAATAATTCTAATTCTTTGCGAGTCTTCCACGATTCAAATGGATTCAAATCAAGCAGCAAGTTAATAAATTTAAATAATTTACTATCATCGGGGAACTTTTCTACTATTCTTCTCGTTGTTTCTCTTAAATTTCGAGCACATTATCCATAAGTTAAAATAATTTCTTTCTTTACTTCTAAAGTTATCATTTTGGCATTTCAAAACTTGGTTTTATAAAAATCTTGCTTTGTTAATTTTTTGATTATAATGTAAAATCAAATTTGACATTTATTGTCATCATATACGACTTATTTAAAAAATTTAATTTCAAGGCATCCTACTCTTTTGCCATAGCGGGCTCATTCCATTATGCAATTGCCCTTTTTTAAGGTTTTATAAAATTAAGAATTTAAATCGAAAATTATTGTTTTTAGTGAAAAAAAACAATCATATGATAAAGAAAAATTGTTACTTTTTTTAATTTTGGCATTTGAAAGTATTGTTATGCTTTTAAAAGTGCATGTGTGGACTTAGCTCAAAGCCAAAAAAGAGTAGAAAACTTTTGTTTTGGGTCAATTGAAGATAATTATGTCCATATTGACTGGTAAAAGTTTCATGTTGATATCTTTGTTAATAACGCCACAGTTTGACTGATTTATCTACCGTGGGACACCGTGTATAATATAAAAGCTTGTCGCGAGATTTTCCTGTGTAAATTTCTTTTATAGAAAATCTTGCGACAAGCTTTTATATTATATAAAATTGTATAATGTAACAAAATGATGGGTTCGATTTACTTGAAAGTTTATTTTCTTCTTTTTAGTGCACTTAAATAAAAGCTTGTTCTTAAAAATGTTATTTTTACTATTAATTTATACTGTTTTAAACTTTCTATATAAATTTTGATCAGAAAATTTAAATTCGTTTACATAAATTATCAATTCAGAAAAAATCGTCGCATAGGTTTTAGGTAGCGTATTTTCTGAAGTGTATTAAATTTTTGTGATAATGTATCAGAACAATAATTTAATAATTATAACCCAGGAAATTAGATGACGTCCCCGACGCCATTACTACCTCCACAAATCTGCTCTTGTCCAGTGAAAGGAATTTTCCACAGGCATAGAAAATCCATACTAATCCGATGATGTACATCAAATTAGCAGGCTAACTATAGGCGCTATAGACTAAACAGTACTGTTCAGTTTCCGTAATTCCGGAAAAAGACTTGATATATAAACGTTATAACATTATAACGTCATCACTCTTTAATCAATATATTAGATTTAAAACTTTTTTAGTAGTAGAAAACATTTTGTTACGCCACCTATAGTCTCAGCATTAAATTGATGCCCCAGCGACGTACAATTTTGACGACGGCAAGATTTGACCAAAAACTGACGTGAACGTCTGATAAGCGTCGTATGTATGGTGTCACAAATACGACCTAAAACTGACGTTGATAGTACGTCGGGGACCAATATGACCAAAAAGTGACGTCTTCTCGATCTCTTATATGCGTCGTATGCATGACGTTACAAATATGAGCAAAAACTGACGTCGATAGGTACGTCGCGACGAAATGGAAATCAATATTGTAGTCTATAGACTATATCTATGAATGGATTTAAATTCTCTGAGCAATATTTATATAGAATAAGATACAACTGTATAAAATAAAGAACTATAGTTATTATAATAATTCGACTATGGTAATTTTTCAGGAATAAAGCACCTTAGATTTTACTGTTGATGGTTTTATAATATCTAGACCTCCTACTAACTGTTAGTTAATCCTGTTACCGGATTAACTCTTGGTTGCACTAAAAAGAAGAAAATAAACTCTCAAGTAAATCCAACCCATAATTTTTTTAAATTATACTATTTTATATGATATAAAAGCTTGTCGCGAGATTTTCCTGTGTAAATTTCTTTTATAAAAAATCTCGCGACAAACTTTTATATCATATAAAATTGTATAATGTAACAAAATTATGGGTTCGATTTACTTGAAAGTTTATTTTCTTCTTTTTAGTGCACTTAAATAAAAGCTTGTTCTTAAAAATGTTATTTTTACTATTAATTTATACTGTTTTAAACTTTCTATATAAATTTTGATCAGAAAATTTAAATTCGTTTACATAAATGGTCTATCAATTATCAATTCAGAAAAAATCGTCGCATAGGTTTTAGGTAGCGTATTTTCTGAACAAAATTTTAGTGCAGTGTATTAAATTTTTGTGATAATGTATCAGAACAATAATTTTATAATTATAACTCAGGAAACCAGATGACGTCCCCGACACCATTACTCCCTCCACAAATCTGCTCTTGTCCAGTGAAAGGAATTTTCCACAGGCAGAGAAAATCCATACTAATCCGATGATGTACATCAAATTAGCAGGCTAACTATAGTCGCTATAGACTAAACAGTACTGTTCAGTTTCCGTAATTCCGGAAAAAGACTTGATATATAAACGTTATAACATTATAACGTCATCATTCTTTAATCATGTATATTTGATTTAAAACTTTTTTAGTAGTAGAAAACAGTTTGTGGCGCCACCTATAGTCTCAACATTAAATTGATGTCCCAGCGACGTACAATTTTGATGACGTCAAGATTTGACCAAAAACTGACGTGGACGTCTGCTATGCGTCGTATGTATGGGGTCACAAATACGACCTACGTTGATAGTACGTCGGGGACCAATATGACCAAAAAGTGACGTCTTCTCGATCTCTTATATGCGTCGTATGCATGACGTTACAAATATGAGCAAAAACTGACGTCGATAGGTACGTCGCGACGAAATGGAAATCAATATTGTAGTCTATAGACTATATCTATGAATGGATTTAAATTCTCTGAGCAATATTTATATAGAATAAGATACAACTGTATAAAATAAAGAACTAGTTATTATAATAATTCAACTATGGTAATTTTTCAGGAATAAAGCACCTCGGATTTTACTGTTGATTGTTTTATAATATGTAGACCTTCTAGTAACTGTTAGTTAATCCTGTTACAGGATTAACTCCTTATTTGCGTTGACAAGTCACTTAAACTTGTTCTCTATTCAGGATCAGCGTGTGTTATGTTGTGTAATAATATTTTATCAACCTACCTCTCCTTTATGTTTCCATTCTTGATCGCCCCCCATTTCGTGACATTTATATAAGATAGGAGCTGGTTTGTTAGCTTGCAAACACAACAACTGAGCTAGAACTAGCTCATGCTTATCCGTCTCATACCAAATTTGTGCCTTGCTCCTCATACATGGCTTTAACACCAAAGTAGAACTCTTAGTCTTAAAATCTTTAGAACTTTGAATGCAGTAACTGGTGTTTGAAAGTCTTATCTGGTATTGATTAGTGTAGTTTCTTTTTCTAGAATGCCATGGTTGGTACTTGTCTTGTTCCAAAGCCGCCCATTTTTTCTTGAGTCTTTCTTGGTTATCGTCCGGGAGGGTTAGTTCTGGGTATATGTTTTTTAAATACCAATCGAAATCTTTGCAATTTAGTTCTTTTCTGAGCTGAATTCGTGAGGCTATGTCTCCGAATTTGGTGTTTTGACGTTCTTTGTTTTCTTTTACGTAGTAGTCCTTATAGTCATCCATCCATACGTGGGCAAGTCTGAGAGAGTTGTATAACATGGTGTCTTGACCATCTGGGGCGCCATATGGCCGCCTGTGACGGAATATGTGGCCCACTCTGCTGCAGGGGATGAGTTCTAAGGTGCCTCCGCACATCCATATCTAAAATTACGAAAAATAAATTATGCTGCCCACAAAAAAAAATCCTGTTTGTTTTTCACAAAAAAAAAACGAAAATTTAGGTATATCAAAGCGTTCTCGAGTTATCGTGGTCACAAATTGTTTTTCACAAAAAAAACGTAAATTTAGGTATATCAAAGCGTTCTCGAGTTATCGGGGTCACAAATTTTCCTGATATACTTTATTGAATATTTTGCAATTTAAACAAAAGGCAATAGATAAATTATTTCTTGAAGTCCTCCAGCCTTTTTCATAGGATATAAATTTATTTATTTACCCAACAGCCGAAGCGAATTACAGGGTGAGGATAATACAATTTATCATAATATAAAATAATATAAAAACATACATGTTTAAAATTTGGGGTTGCATAATATAAGATACATGATTACAGTATTTTTAGGAAATATATAGAGGAAATGCGCCTAATTTCGGATGGTTTCCAAATTTCGGATAGTAGTGTATTTAAGATACTGTCTGCAAAGGTAAACAGAAACCTACTTTTATGTGAAGCCAAAAGTCAAACTAAATCCGTCCTGTAATATGATAACGGTAGAGCTTCTCCCCTTTAAATGGCAGCACAAATCGTTTATATTGCAAATGGCAGTTTTGTGCTCAGTTGCATTATTATGCTTGTTTATTTTATAAATAATCGTTATAAAAGTTCGTGATTCTGTCTTGGGTAAGTTATGATGTTAGTTAAGTTGATCCACTATTCATAATTAAGCAATTTGAAAACGTAAACATTCTACAAATTTCTAATCTAAAAAGCAGAAAGTTGCCTAATTTCGGATAGACCATTTTTGTGCATTTGATTCCCAATTTCGGATATCCGCAAGGTAATTATTATTCAGGATAACCAACCATTAATTATTATTTTTATAATGATACAACAAACTAAGATAAACAATTTTGAAAAAACGAAAATTACCTAAGATACTAAGATATTCGAAATTGGGAATCTAAAATTATAGTTCCTATAGTATTTCGTAGAAAATCGCTTAATGATTAAATTACGTCTTAAATGTTTGTTTGTTTGTTTGTTTTTAACCTCGTACTATTCTACTTAATTAAGCATCCCCTAAGTCCAGGACTTGTGTGGGCTAGTAGTAGAGGGAACCACCGGCTTTAATTGACTTTCGAACCAATATATCTAGGGAGTACGCCTTCGCCAAATTTCTATTATTAATTAACTGAAAAAGGCAATCGGCGCCAGTGAGGTTTGAACTCACGATCATTAGATCAGTGTCAGGCTATATCGATGCCATTGACCGCTGAGCTAAATCTCCCATGTGAAGGAATAACAAGAAACATAAGCAATGGGATCCAGATCTACTTTTGAAAAATTTTATTCGCATATGTCCGAAATTAGGATCCCTTTTTCAAATGCACAAAAATGTGCTGATTTTTTTTAACCGTGTTTTTTGGAAAAAATAAACTGTAATAAAATTGCTTTTATAATAAATCATGGTTTGCTATAATAAGTTGTATCTGGTTATATAAAAAAAATATCAAAAAGTAATACCGAGTATTAAATATTGAATACATTGTAAATGGTATCCGAAATTAGGCGACTTTCCTCTATACAATTTAATAAAACTTGATAAAATTAGACAAACGGAATGTAATATTAGTTCACGACGGCGAATTTATGATTTTTTTATTTTCTTTATAGAGCAATTGAAAATATCTAAATTGTCCTGCAGTGAGTTGTAAGTTTCGCATACAAAATGTAAGGGTGAAAACTTTATAGCGTTCGTTCTTGGTCCGTCTAAATAAAAAATTAATGAATTACGGAATTAGGTCTTGGAAGGTGGAATGTAATTTTTTATAATATGCTTGGGCAGTTAATTAGATCATTTATAATTTTATATAGAAAAATAAGACCTAACCCTAGTAGAAATTAAACGTTAGAATAACGTTTTTCTAATGTTAGAAAACTGTATAAAAGTACGTTATAAAATATGTGCAAATGTCCCGCTTTTCAACATTAGAATCTAACGTTATTTACAAACGTTAATCTAACGTTAGATTTTTAAGTTCGAAATACGTTATAAGTACGTATAATTTCTAACTTTCGGAGGGGGCGTGGCCAACTAGGAAATTTCTACTTGCATGATAAAATGGCATCTGGAGACAAATTTATTCATATAAATAAATCTTAAATTATATTTTAGCAATCATAATATTTTTAAACATCATTTCGTTACATATATTTATAATATAGCCATCTTTTTAGGTGGCCCTAAATATTTTTCGTGTAATATGCTGTTATACTTCGATAAATACGTTTACCTCTCAGAAAAACTTTATATTTAGTTAATATTTATTTATACATTCAGAATCTTAAAATATTTTTTCAATTCTAGTACATCGTTGCCAGACTTACTATAATTTTTAGTTTTGGGGGATAATTTGCAAACTTTTTGCGGGTAATTAATAAAACCTAGGCACATAGCTGTCTGAAATGAGTATTTTATACTATAAATTACGTATTAATAATGGGAATTTAAAAAATATTTAAAGTTAGAATAAGGTTAGAATTTGGTTAGGAAACTAACGTTAGATTTATGTATTTTATAACGTTTTTGTCAAACGTTAGTTTTTAAGGTTAGATTTATATATTTTAAAACGTTTTTGTATAACATTTGAGACTAAAAATAAAAATGACACTAATCTAATGTTATGTTTAGTTATATCTATGTACTTTTCTACCAGGGAAGCGTTTACGTCGGTTTTCTAAACTATCGTAATTGAATTAGCTTAGTAACTGAATATGAGTGGCCAACTGGTGGATAAACTCATTCTACCTTAAAATTTAGTAATTTTAAAAATCTACGTTGTACGCCCTCTAAAAGATTTTCATGTACGGCGTATCCCGGGTTCCATAATAAACATCCATACTCAAGTTGACGGATTGCCATTGACTATGTGCTATAATGGCACTGAAAGTAATAATTTATTAGAGAGTCAATTTTTTTGCAAACAATTTTTCACAGGTCTACTCAAAGGACAATATAGTACCTGGAAGAATCGATTTTTCCACGAACGTAAACTTTTCTAATTTGTTACTTGATGAGAACAAAATTTTTACAGGTTTATCTTCTCTTAAGCCTAAAGCAGGCTGCGGTCCTGATGGCATTCCGTCTTCCCTTTTAATTGAATGCAGATGTACTCTAACAACACCTCTCTATTTATTGTTTAATCAATCTTTAAAAGAGGGAAAGTTTCCTAATATATGGAAAAAGTCTTATATTACTCCGATTTTCAAAAATGGGAATCGTAGTGATGTGAAGAACTACAGACCTGTTTCGAAGATATCTCAAATACCAAAATTGTTTGAGAAACTTGTTACTAAATATTTTAATTTTCATTTCCAGTCTATTCTATCAAATAATCAGCATGGCTTTCGCAAATGCAAGTCTACAAATACCAATTTGTTATGTTTTGGGAGCTTCGTATTGAATGCTTTGGAAAGGGGGTACCAGATTGATTCAGTTCCACATAATGTACTTTTTAATAAAATGTACGCCTGGGGTGTTTGTGGCGTTTTATATGACTGGTTTGTTGATTTCATCAGTGGCAGGTAGCAGGTGGCGAGGTTATACAATGCATTATCTGAACCCATAGAACTAACTTCAGGAGTTCAACAAGGTGGCCATATCTCCACGTTAATTTTTGATTTATTTATTGATGACATTGGTCCGTATTTAAAGACATCTAAATGCGAATACTTAATTTTCGCGGATGATCTTAAGTTTTTTACTATTATTCAATCTGAAAATGATTGTGCCAGGGTTCAAAATGCATTGGATAAGGTTCACACTTGGTGCCTTGTCAAGGGCATGACATTAAATGTCAATAAATGTAAGTCGATCCAGTTTTATAGAAATCAGAGTTCCATATTACACACTTACAATATTGACAATGTTAATTTAGAGAATGTTAATTCTATAAAGGATTTAGGGATAGTTTACGATAGTAAAATGTGCTTTAATGTACATGTACTAAATCAAGTTAATAAATCTTTAAAAATGTTGGGGTTTTTAAAAAGAAATTTAAGAGATTTTAAAAATATTAGTTGCATTAAGCAATCATATTTTTCTATTGTGAGATCTAATCTCGAATTTAGTTCCGTGATTTGGTCTCCCAATTATAATTTTTATATTGATTTAGTTGAAAATGTGCAAAACCGTTTTTTGAGATTTTTAGCTTACAAGGCCAACATTCTTGTGTCGGGAAGCTCCTCTGAATCCAAAAGAGTTTATTTTAATATCGAGTCTCTTAAAAACAGACGTATCATTTTGGATCAAACCTTCCTTTTAAAAATAGTAAACGGGCTAGTAGACTGTCCTGAAGCCCTAGCATTACTAAATTTTTTGATACCCTCCAACAATAGGACCTCTCGTATTTTCTACAATACTCCACATAGAACCAATTATGGTAATAATTCTCCTATTAGTAGGATATGCAGGCTTGCTAATATGTTAGACTTGGATTTTTTCACTAATTTGACTAATTTTAAAAAGCAACTTAGTTCCCGGGACCTGAATAGGTTAGTTTTAGATATATATAACTTGTGATTTATATTGTGATATGTATTGATATTTTTTATATTTATTATTGTTAAAATGAAATTTCCGTAAATAAACTACTATTACTATTAAGTTTGGATCTAACGAAATTATTATATAATAATTTTAAAACAAATGGGTCCGAAAATCACATTCTTTGGACTTTTTGGATTTGGATTTTCAGGACAAAGACAAGAAACTATTGTTTTAAATTTGTTGTATTTATTTATCGAGTTTTTACGTACCCTGAAGGATATTTCGAGATTTTCACCTCCCCAAACGTTCATTCCAGCGTCATATTCACCCATTTCCTTAAAATACAATCTATCAATTGCGAACAACCCCCCCGCCATCGTGGGAGACCTGATTGGCTTCACAAAATCCTCTTTATTAGCAAGCGTATCTTTCGGTAAATTTTCCCATTTAAAGTGGAGTCCCCAATTGAAGCCCCCCCTGACCAGGGGGCTGGAAGAGTAGGCGAACGTGTCTGGGTTTATGATGTCGATGATTGGCATCACAACATGGCTTCTGTTTTCTTTAATTCTGCCCAAAAGGGGTTCCACCCAGCCTTGATTTACTTCGATGTGACTGTCTAAGAAAATTAGAACCTAAAATAATACAATTCTTAATACATAATATATATTAAAAATACACTGCCCAGTAAAAGAGCTTTCCCATTTTTCACCAGTTCACCAAGCGGGTGAAATGGTTTTTTTATTATCAGGTTCACTTTCAGCAACCTCAAAAACCTCAATATACCAATTTTCACGAAAACTATCCCCCGCCCCTCAAGGAGTGGATATAGAAAAAATATATTCTAAGATTCAGTTTTAGCGACCTCAAAAACCCCAATATACCAGTTTTCACGAAAACGACCCCCGACCCCTTAGGGGGTCGATTTAGAAAAAATGTATTTTAAGATTCAGTTTAAATGACCTGAAAAACCCCAATATACCAATTTCCAAGAAAACTAATCCCGCCCCTCAGGGGGTGCAGATTGTTTTTATCAGATTCAGTTTTAGCTACCTCAAAAACTCCACTTCACTTCCACTCCAACTTATACCAATTTTCACGAAATTTTGTGAAAACTTGTAAAGGCTTAAAAATAATCACCCCACCCCTTGGAGGATTTATTATCAAATTCAGTTTCGTTGACCCCAAATGTGTATGTATACCAATTTTGACGAAAATATTGAAAACATTTTAAAATATTTACCCCCTCACCTTCATGGGGGTGAAGTTATCAGATTAAATTTCAGCAACCTCAAAAAACCCCATAGTAATTTTTAATTTTTTGTGAAAAAATATTGTATTTTCCCCATTTGTCCCCCTTGTCCCACCAAAATGTTCACCAAAAACAATTCCGAGCGAGAACTTTTGGTAACCTGTATGCCAAATTTCAAGTCTCTAGCTTAAAGCTTTTTCAAGTTACCATGCTTCGACAGTTTCTTTTTGCTTGAAATTGATTTAAATCGACATAAAACGTCATAAAACGCAAAAAAAATATGAACATTTTTGCATGAATACAAGGCCTTCCCATATTGTTTAAAATTTTCAAAATGAGAAAGCAATAACGAAAAATAATCAAAAATTATTAGTAAACAAAATAAAGCCATTTTTGTTGACATAAATCATATATGCCCCAAAGTGTAATTTATGCTTGTTTGAGTTCAAAAATTTTGTGTGAAATTTTTCTTACATTGCCTTTTGATCGTAGTGCTCCAAATATTCTAGCTCTGATAAGTCCTTCGCGCCTCTCAGTTTTGCAAAGTCTTACTTTATCTTTCATATTATTTTTATTTAAATAGTTGTTAACCTCTTCATGTAGATTGTCTAAATCGCTGTAATCATCGATTAGTAAGATTTCTCTCAGTGTTTCAGGCGGAGTTCTGTTCAAAATCGAGTGGACCGTTCTCAAAAGAGTCTGAAGATGTTCATTGTAGAAACAGATCACAATGGAGGCTGTGGGTAACGGTAACTCGTATTTTATGGACTTGCATCTAAAAAAAACAATTTTTAATTAAAATAAAAAACTGCTGTCAATAGCAAAACATTACTACATACGAAAAAAAAATTCTTCCAGCAAAAAAATTTCGAAAACTTTTTTTTCGTATTTATTTGTTTTTTTTTGTAAAATTAAACTATTAAACAGTCTTTTTAAACCTCAAATTGATTAACAATATTATATAAAAATTTAAACCTTAGGGGTCACCCATAAATGATGTCGCGATAATTTCGGATTTTTTGCCTCTTCTCCCTCTCGTCATGCTGAAAAAGACCCCCCATATAGCACACGTTTTACGATGGATATCTCCAGGATATACTTTTGTTACTAAACGGGAAGTCGAGCAACTTCCGAACCCGTATATATACCTCGTACATCCCAAATGTCCTTAGCGTGTCCCAGGGACGTCCCGAGGGGTATTTCCCGGGAAAATACTGCCGGTATATCCCAGGGATATCCCGAAGGGACATCATCGGCCCGGGGACCCCGGGACATCCCCTCAGGACGAAGGGCATACCGAATATCCTTGCGATATACGGGCAGTATATCCTTAGGACATACCCTTTGGTATATTCTTGGGATATACAACTAATGTCTCGGGACATGCGACGTAAAAAGGATATTGAGAGGATATCCGGGGGATATTGTGTGCTATATGGGCCTACCCAGAATGCTTTTAAGAAAAATAGACCAGATTTACACTGCCTTCCTAAGCTGAAAGTTCCTTTCTGTGTATGTTAAACCTATATAGATAGGACCTTTCAGCAGTACATATGGCGCTAATTCCCGTGATTTATAAATCCAGACAGGAGTATATGTTATTATAAGGGATCAGGATCAGTTAAACTAGGAAAAACTTGCGCATTTTTATGCTGATCAATAATCTGAAAGAAAATTTGACCTATCATTTTGTAATTTTTTTAATTATCGCAAAAAAGTTAAAAATACTGAGTTTTGATATATTTTTTTGTGCAAAAACTGACAAAGCTAGACGTTTTAACCTGAAACATTGTTAAGGTACCTTTTTGCAAGGAATTTAAAACGGTTATCATATTTTCGTTTGGACTTTTAGATGCAAGAGTTACAACCCTTAACTTCGTTTTTTCTTATGTTTTAGTTAAAAATGTATTTGTTGGTTTTTGCTCAAAAAAATAGAAACAAGACTGAAGACTTTTAATTTTTTTTGCAATAATTTAAAAAAAAAACGATAGATGAAATTTTCTTTTAGGTAATAACCTAAAAGAAAATGCGCAACTTTTTTCTAATTTAACGTATCTTGTATATATTATAATAACTATGATACACATGCTTGAGGTCAAAAAACGGACACTGTATATTTTTTATATCACCAGCCCCCCCCTCCTCTTTGACGTGATGTGACGTAACTACTCCTCTCTCCCCTATATGTGTAGCGTCATATATGGATGGCCCCATATGTGGGATCTTGATTTTTACAATATTTACAGGCTATTTCTTGTATCAGGTATACTTCTGTGATAACTCAGCTTATTGCTCAGAAAAACATTAAAAGCATGTTTTTTATAGCCTTCTTCTTTAACCTTTTGATCATATTCTGTTTTAACCATACCCATCTCATTTAAATCTAAAAAAATGCGTTTTGTAAAAGTTTTTGTACTTTAGACTTTATTGAAAGAAAATATTACCTTCATCGATGTCTGCATTTTGTTCATGTCTTATCATAGGCAAGGATAAATGATTTTCAATATTGTCTGTTTTTGTTAATTGCATATAGAGGTACAATGATATGAACCAAGTCACCGAAGCACACAGGATTCCATATAAAAACGATTTATTCACACTAACCATTTTGAGTATTTTTTACCACATTCGTTTCTTCTTAAATTATTATTTTTGTTCGTATAATATCATTTTTTTTAAATAGTTGCTTTGCTTTACATTTTTTTGTTTTGTGACGTTTATATTTTGTTTTTTAGGTTATTTTAAAGGTCGCGGTGTTGTGAAATTTAAGTTTATATATGCTAGTCAAATAAAATCTAAGGTAAAACAATCGAACATTTCCAGACATTTTTAAAACATGGCAACAAAGCAGTTTCTCTAGGATTGCCAACGTGTATCTAGTAACTTTCTAAAATTACTGTTTTAAATAAATCAATATCCAGTGGCGGCTGATGGATTTTTTCAGTGCATGAGGTGATTATACTCGTTTTTCGGAAATAAAGAAAAAATACAGCTGTCAGCAAAAAGATCAATTGCCCTATTATTTATAGTCCTAAAACGATTTTTTTTTAAGTTTTTTTAAAAAGTTTTTTTATTTCTTTTTTAACTTTACTATTACATGACAGAAATTTTTAATTTTAAACAAAATTATAAAAATAATTTATTATTCCATCAATCTATTTTCTAATCATCTAGCAATAGATGGCGCACAAATCTACATCAATCTAATGACTATATTCCTTTTGCGAATAAAGTCTATAAACGTTTTCTTAATCAGCGTATTACACATAAAATAAGTAGAGTGAGTGACAGTGAAGAGGTCAGACGTCGCCCAGCAGATTTCCATTGAGTAAGATTATTTTGGTATATAATTATTCTAACTAACATATGCTCACTTGTAAGCTTGCTTGCTAAGTGCTGCAGCCCTTTTCACACTGTGGACTTAAGCCAATTCCCACGAACCGCTGAGGCTGGCGGTTTGGTGTGTTAAAGGTTCCCTGAGACCCCAACCACTAACAATTAGTGCTTAACACTACACCCCCCCCCCCCGCCCGGGGCCTCCCAGGCCCCCGAGAACTCTACTTCTATTTTTACTCCCGAATCAAAAATCACTATGGCTGATACCCCCGAAAAACCCAACAGCGACGCCACCATGGCAAATTTCCCAAATCAACAAATGTCCGTCTACCTCCAAGACCAAATTAAGGCCCAGGCAGAACACTACAAAATCCAAGCTGAACAACATAAAGATCAGCTTGAATTCCTTCAGACTCAATTAGCCACCGCAAACGAAACCATAAGCGGACTCCGAGAGGAAATTTCCCGCCTCTCCTCTCAAATAGGGACACTAATAGCCCAAAAAGACAGAACCCCCGCTCAAGAGCCCTCCGACGCCCCCGATCAATTCGAAACGGACATGTCCGTAGTAGAGACCGATTCGGACGCAGTCCGATCCCCCCTTGCCTCCCCGCGCAAGCGCCTAAACCGGCGCAGAAGGAAACACAAATTGAATTCAGACCACGAAAACAAACCCGCTAAGACCCAAAAAACCCCCGGTAAAGCGACTGCTTCCGAAGAAGTCGCTATCCCCTCCGGATCAGGGCCCCAACCCCCCGTTACGGCCCCTGTAAACCCAAAAATCCAAGCTACTGGCCCAGGAACCCCCCCCCGACCAGGAAGCCCACAAAACCCCCAAAATCCCCCCCATCATCATCCGAGCCCCTGAAAAATGGCTAGCTTTGTCCCGCCATTTCAACTCGCAAAAAGTTAACATCCTCCACGCGAAAAATACCTCCGAAGGAGTTCAAATTCGCACACAGACCAGTGACGACTTCCGCAAAGTCACTAGGCACTTAGATGCCGAAAAAATCCCATATCATAGTTTTACCCTCCCGGAGGACAAGGCAATCCACGCCGTAATCCGGGGAATCCCCACCCAGATAGACGTCGCAGACGTCCAAGCCGCTCTTATCGAGCGTGGCTACCTCCCCACGTCAGTCGCGAGAATGACGCGTACTAAAGACAAGACCCCCATGCCCCTGATCCTAGTCATCCTTCCCAAGGTGACAGGACAACAGCACCCCATATTCAAAGAGACTAGGCTTTTACACCTAGTCATAAAGGTCGAAAGTCAGACCTATAAACCCAAATTCAGGCAATGTCACAAATGCCAACTCTTCGGCCACTCCCAGGCCAATTGCAACGCCCCGGCCAAATGCGTAAAATGCGCACAAGACCACCACACAACAAAATGTGAAAAACCCCGCCACACGGACGCAAAATGCGCCAACTGCCTGGGCCCCCACACGGCAAACTATCATAAATGCCCCAAACACCCATCAAACATCGCTCCAACCCGTACTAGGGTCATACCCCCAACCCAAAAATTCACCCCGGGCATCTCCTACGCCCAAAAGGCAACTAACGCCGCCACCCCACAACAACCCAAGGCGGCCCCAGGTCCCAGCGCAAATCCCCCCAATATTT
The DNA here is from genome assembly GCA_958510825.1 of Brachypterus glaber. Taxonomy (NCBI): domain Eukaryota; kingdom Metazoa; phylum Arthropoda; class Insecta; order Coleoptera; family Kateretidae; genus Brachypterus; species Brachypterus glaber. The sequence goes on from OY294046.1 coordinate 49,413,671, forward strand.
TTGATCAATCCCAAATTTCAAAAATCCACACCTTCATGCAAGAATTCGCCAGCTTCATGCAGGCTTTTGGCTCCCTTCAACTACCCAATCTAGGCCCCCATAATGTCTAGACAAACAAAACCTAGAGCCCTTAAAATAGTCACCTGGAACGCTGATAGCCTCAATTCAAAAAAACCGGAACTCATAGAATTTCTACACGAAAATCAAATAGATATAGCCCTCATCCAAGAGACTGGTCTTAAACCACATCATAGGGGTACCATACCCAACTATTCCTGCTACCGTAACGATAGACTCCAGGACCGCAAAGGAGGCACAGCAATCTATATCAAAAAACACATATCTCACGATCTTCTTCATGCGCCCCCCACACAAAGCGATCAAGTCGAAACTACCTCCATATTCGTCAACATGCACGACAATTCCAAATTCAGGATCGTGTCCCTCTACAAACCCCCAAATAAGGAGGTCAGACCCGCCGACTTCGAAGGCTACTTTAACGACAATCATCCAACAATCCTAGCCGGAGACTTGAATTGCAAACACGCCCTTTGGCACTCTAGAACAACTACGGCCAACGGCCGTAGGCTTTACGAAATATTACAACGTAACCATATAATGGTTACCGCACCCGATTCCCCAACCCACTATGGCCACGGCCTTCCTGATATCCTTGACATCGTTTTGTATAAAAACACGACACTAAACATTAACATCGAACTAAGACACGAACTAAGCTCCGACCACCTTCCAATCATTATCACGGCAGGAGGCATACCAACCGCAAATCACACCAAAAAAACCGTTTACAACTTCTCCTATATTTCCGAACTCCTAGAAAGCAACACCAAAATCAATCCAATAAATTCCGTCCAAGAACTAGATATTGCAGTAACCACCCTCACCAATACCATAAAATCCGCAATGGACAGCGCCAAATTAATCAAAAAAGTAGATATCCAAAACCCACAGGACCTTCCCCGAGATCTCAAAGACTTAATCAGAGAGAAAAACCGACTTCTTCGTCGTGCACGCACCCTCCAAGACCCCCATATTAAACGCGAAGCAAACAGACTTACCCAGGAAGTCAAAGACCGACTAAACGTACTAGCAAATTCCCGCTGGGAGGGAAAAATAAAGTCACTCAACCCCCAGGATAGATCACTTTGGAGAATGGCCAAAACCCTATCCCTCGACCACCAACGAGGCATGCCCCCAATTCACGGCGAAAGAGGAGTCGTCTACTCCACCCCCGAAAAAGCCGAAGCATTTGCTGACGCAATGCGGAAACAATTTCAACCAAACCCTCCAATCCCCCCCGACTCCGACTCCGAATCAGAGACCGACTCCGAGCCCGACTCGGACGACGAGAACTACGAGCAACTCATGCATGAAAGAGACATAAACCACATCTATAATAGAGTCACTAACCAAGTCGAAAACGACATTATCACCCCCACATCCCCCGAGGAAATCAAACGCATCATCAAAAATCCAAATTCAGGATCGTGTCCCTCTACAAACCCCCAAATAAGGAGGTCAGACCCGCCGACTTCGAAGGCTACTTTAACGACAATCATCCAACAATCCTAGCCGGAGACTTGAATTGCAAACACGCCCTTTGGCACTCTAGAACAACTACGGCCAACGGCCGTAGGCTTTACGAAATATTACAACGTAACCATATAATGGTTACCGCACCCGATTCCCCAACCCACTATGGCCACGGCCTTCCTGATATCCTTGACATCGTTTTGTATAAAAACACGACACTAAACATTAACATCGAACTAAGACACGAACTAAGCTCCGACCACCTTCCAATCATTATCACGGCAGGAGGCATACCAACCGCAAATCACACCAAAAAAACCGTTTACAACTTCTCCTATATTTCCGAACTCCTAGAAAGCAACACCAAAATCAATCCAATAAATTCCGTCCAAGAACTAGATATTGCAGTAACCACCCTCACCAATACCATAAAATCCGCAATGGACAGCGCCAAATTAATCAAAAAAGTAGATATCCAAAACCCACAGGACCTTCCCCGAGATCTCAAAGACTTAATCAGAGAGAAAAACCGACTTCTTCGTCGTGCACGCACCCTCCAAGACCCCCATATTAAACGCGAAGCAAACAGACTTACCCAGGAAGTCAAAGACCGACTAAACGTACTAGCAAATTCCCGCTGGGAGGGAAAAATAAAGTCACTCAACCCCCAGGATAGATCACTTTGGAGAATGGCCAAAACCCTATCCCTCGACCACCAACGAGGCATGCCCCCAATTCACGGCGAAAGAGGAGTCGTCTACTCCACCCCCGAAAAAGCCGAAGCATTTGCTGACGCAATGCGGAAACAATTTCAACCAAACCCTCCAATCCCCCCCGACTCCGACTCCGAATCAGAGACCGACTCCGAGCCCGACTCGGACGACGAGAACTACGAGCAACTCATGCATGAAAGAGACATAAACCACATCTATAATAGAGTCACTAACCAAGTCGAAAACGACATTATCACCCCCACATCCCCCGAGGAAATCAAACGCATCATCAAAAATCTCCCAAAAAGGAAAGCCCCCGGTCCCGACCAAATACCGAATAAAATTCTTAAAATACTCCCCCGGAAAACCATTATGGAAATCGTTAACATTGTTAACGCAATGCTCAGACTGCGCCACTTTCCAAAGCCCTGGAAAAACGCAGACGTAATAGTAATCAAAAAACCCGGACAAAATCCAACTTTCGCTGAAAGCTACCGCCCCATAAGCCTCCTTTCCTCCCTAGGCAAAATAGCCGAGAAAGTCATACTAACCAGACTTCAAACTCTAGTTGAAGAACTAAATCTCCTTCCAAATGAGCAATTCGGCTTCCGAAGCAGACACTCCACAGTCCACCAGGTAGCTCGCCTGGTAGACTCTGTAACGGACGGACTAAATAGGCGCGAAGCCGCGGGACTGATCCTCCTGGACATCGCAAAAGCCTTCGACAAGGTTTGGCACAAAGGTCTTGTAGCCAAACTCCACTTTCTCGGCCTCCCCCCAGGCATCACCAAACTCATAGCCTCCTTCCTCAAAGGCAGAGATTTTCAGATAAAAATAGGCGACTGTAAGTCCAACACCCGCCGCATCAGAGCTGGCGTTCCACAAGGTTCCCCACTATCCCCCCTTCTGTACAACCTCTTTACGGCAGATATTCCAAAAACACAGGGCACTGAACTAGCCCTGTTCGCCGATGACACCGGCATCCTAGCAAAAGCCAGAAACCCCCAGCGCATCCATATCGCCCTCCAGCGCCAAATGGATGCCCTAATCAAATGGTTCTCCAAATGGAAAATCAAAGTAAACGCCAATAAAACCAAAGGCATCCTAATCTCTAGGATTAGAAGAGGCCCACCCCAACCCATTCAGATAAATGGCCACCCCATTAACTGGGAAAACCATGCCAAATACCTCGGCATTACAATCTCCAAAAACTTGACGTGGGATCAGCACGTCAAAAACACCCTCCAAATAGCAAATTGCCGCCTCTCCAAACTCTATCCCTTAATAGGCAGAAAGAGTCCCCTATCCATTAAAAACAAACTTCTTCTCTACAACCAAACCCTTAAGCCGGTACTTCTTTACGGAGCCCCAGTCTGGAATAAAATCACCCTTAACAAAACGCTCTCAGCAAAACTTCAGGCCTTCCAAAACAAGGCACTCAGAATATGCCTCGATGCCCCCTGGTTCATGAGGAACAACCAGATACACAGAGATCTCGAAATGCCCCTCCTAAAAACGGAAATCATCCGCTACAGCACGTCTTTTATACAAGACAATCTAGACCACCCAAACCCCCTCATTTCAAACTTTCTAGATTACGATCATGAAATACACAACACTCACAAAAAGATCAAGAACGTCCTCAACCAGTAATGGTACCCACTAATACAGGACAGATGCATTCCCAGCATCAGTGAGATAGTCTCACTCCTCCCGCACATCCCTCCTCTCCCTACCACATCCCTCCCCATCCCCCTCCCACCCACTCCACAGCCCCAAATTATGACAGATGCAACTCGCATCAGTGAGCAGAGACTCACTCCCCCCAAATTATGACAGATGCAACTCGCATCAGTGAGCATAGACTCACTGCCCCAACTTTCAATTCAGATTAAATATTTTTTTAGATAAATGAGCCATAGGCTGCGCCTGTCTCTTAAAGACCCAAACAAACTATTGATGATGATTAATCAGCGTACAGAGTTGACTATTGGTACTGAAGAGGACCAGCAGTCCAAAACTGTCAGTCTATCAATATCACTATGTACGATGATTAGAAAATAGATTGATGGAATAATAAATTTACTATTACATATTATAATAGGATCCAAAATAAACTTTGCAAAAAAATATCATTTCGAAAATAAAAAGCGGTATAAACCAGCACCTTGTTAAAACATCGGCACTAGGCACTAATTTAAAATGTTATGAAATAGGAAGTTGTGTGAATAGGCTACCATTAATATACCTGCGTTGCATAATTTGAAAGTCTGTATCTCCAAAACGTTATATTCTAGCAAAAACTGCATATAACATTTTTTGTAGGGCTTAAAAAGAGCTTTCACTTAAAATATATTTTTTTGAAATCGATTTATAAAAAAGCGTATTATGCCAAAAAAACCATTTTACTGCTTTAAACGCTAATATCTGAAAAACAATGTATTTTAGGAAAAAGTTGTTTATAACATTTTTTGAGCAATTTAAAAAAATCTTTCATATAAGTGCTAAATTAGGGCCACTTGCACAAACCTTTGGTCTGGGATTATCTCAGCTAAACCGAGTTTAAGTTAAAAATGCTGCGTTCTGATTGGTCGGTCCTCAATTTAATCCAAGTTTAAAGTTAAACCATCATTGTTGCAAGTGGTCCTTAATAAAATACAATGATAATTAACTTAATTATAACCAAAACACACTAAAAATAGGAGTTTTACGCTATTCTTACCCCCTTACCCCCAATCGTTTACCCTCAAAATCTAATCAGCTCTTCGAAATATGATAAGAAACAATATGCAAAAAAACCACTTGTCGATATCTTTTGTTAGAAATGGAGTTAACGAGTTTACACCCAGATAAACAGACAGACGGACGCAAAAAAATTTTTCACCGATTTCGACTCGAAAGGTCAAAAAGTTGTGAAATATGAAAAAAACATGGTCATAGATTTTGACTTTTCGGCGAAGATTTTAATACATCGGCACTCTTAATAGTACTAAGTGCCGATGTAAACATTTATTTCAAAGTGTGCCTTTGAATATTAATAGTTTTTTTTTGCGAGACCGGGGCTAAAACGTTATTTTAGTCTCTCATCTAAACCTACTGTTTTACTCTCGCATTTGTATCATGCTAACCGCTACCATATTGGAAAAAACAACTGAAAATGCAAACCTGTCGTTCCTCGATTCATGGATATCTTAATTAAACAACTCATCCCTTTTTTTCAATTTCTTTTTAAATTTTAAAAGAACTTACAAAAATGGATTAGTTGGTTTTGAATACATACTTTAATTTATCTAACTATAGTTGTGGGTCGTGCAAAAAAATAGTATATATACCTCAGGAGTAAACTGTGTTTTAGCCCCTAGCATGAACCCACTAACCACATGAGGTTGCTGATATCCTGAAGAATTCTTACATTATGGATTGAAATATCGACATGGCTAACTTTATAGTTTAAAAATATACAAGGGCGTACAAATTTTCGCCTGCTGCGCTAGGGCGTTTTATTCCTTTTTTATTTAAGCTTCCCCAGGGCCTGGGCTTTTTAGTCCCCCAGAACGATAAGGGCGCCAAAACCAGCACATATACAGGTTTTTTTCCAAGTGGACCATATAAAATAAATTGGTAAAAATTTTATTACGTTTTGTTTTATTTAGGGCCACTTGCACCAAATCTTAAACTGGGATTATGTCAACTAAACTGAGTTTAAGTTAAAAATACTGCATTCTGATTGGTTGACCGTCCATTTAATCCAAGTTTAAAATTAAACCATCTTTGGTGCAAGTGGCCCCTAGGGCCATAAAACATAAACGTAAAAATTAAAAAAAAAATTGCCATCGGCGATAAAGCTTTGTTGCATTTAAGTGAAACTTATAATTGTAAAACTTTTAAAATTAAAATATCTATACTATGGAATTAAAAAAAAATCGCTTACGGCGCTAAAACTTCTTCTTTGTATGAAATACAAATTATATCACTGTTTTAAAATTTTAGACCATCACAATGGCGATATCTCCCGTTAGATTAGACAGGGACAAAAGTTCTACCCAAAAAGGATAGAAGACATACATACACTCCCACTTCCACCCAACCAAACAAATTCTGTATTTGTTCTTTGTTGAACAAATACAATATTTACTTGACCAGGCGAAAAGTGTAACTATTATTTTAAAGAAATTACTGGCGCCGCCATCTAAATTTTAGTAGAATTATCTTATTCTACAGATTCACATTAGCTATGTTCGTTTGTGCCACTCAGTGCTACACTTTTCGGACAACCAAATAAATACTGTATTTGTTGTATGAATAACAAATACAGTATTTATTTGGTTGGCTGGAAAGTGTAGCACAAATGAGATAGAGATAGGGTAGACGTCTTTTGTTTCATAATTCTAGTTGTAGAGAGCTCCATTGTAAAAGTAGCGAATCTACGGCTTTCTTAAGTTTTATTAGAACGATGAGGACGCCAAAACAAGCAAATATGCAGGCCCTTTTCCAAGTGGATATAAACTATAGATCTTTAAATTCGTAAATCCGAAAAGCAGGAAATCTTTAAAGATTTTCTCGTAACCTTCAAAGATTTCCTTCAATTTGTACACCTGAATTCCTGTGCGGTTTACCCCTCGGTTTTTACTAATTTAAGAAAATTTCTGTAGAATTTCGTCAAATTGGCCATTTTAATTAGTTAAAAAAAATATCCAAAAATTTTTGCCTGTGGCGCCATTTTCATTCTTTTCTAGATTTAGGAAAAAATGTGTTGAGTCCCCCCCCCCCGAAAAAAATCCTGGATACGCCCTTAAAAATATATATCATATATTTAACCGAAACCGACAGCTGCAGCTAGAATATCGCTTGTTGTTTGACGGTCAAATTACCATTTTTTTTGGCCTTTTACCCCTTGTTACAAAAAAATTGACGTGATGCACGTGCACCATAGTATGAGGATATGATGTGTCTAATTACTCCGAGTTATGCTATATTTTTGGGGGGTTTAGTGTTATTAAACACAATGTATGAAAAAATATAAATAGACATTTCAAAAATAAATAGATATTTTAAACGATTCGCGTCAAAAGATGCATAAAAAATCTAAAAAACAACCTTTACATCAAAGTTGCTGCATAATAGAGAGAGACAGACTGAGTTATTCGTTTTTAATCAATTTTCAGGAAACGGACTCGCTGAATTTCAGGCTGATTTTCAGCAGTCTCAATGGCGACACGTTAGTTGCTTGACCTAGAACCAGTGGCGCCACTGTACAAAAAAACCCGAAAGTATAAAATAAATATTTTTAGTGGACCGCAATTTGTAATTAGAAAAAATTGCATTTTTCAGTGCTGAATTTTTCGAGTAGGAATTGCGGTTTTGCAGTTTAGTGTGCGTTGATTTTTCATGAAAACCATAACCTCAATTTTACGTAACAAAGTCCTTTCAGCTGGAAACCACCGTAATTTTCGTAATTTCGGTTTTAAATACCCTCGTAAAAGGAAATTAGATTAAAATATTTCAAATATCTTTCTAGTTTATTTTTTTTATTAGTACTGTTACTGTAATTATTTAAAACAATACAGAAATAATATTTAAATTTGACTAATACATACACTAAATTGTAAAATCGTCATTCTAAAACTTATTTGGTCGTTTAAAGTTTGTTTTTTTTTTAAGTTGTAGTGAAAGTTAGTGCCTTTAAGTTACATCGGAAGAAAATGACAATTATTGTGATTCTTAGTGACTTTTTGGATAATTTGTGATAATGTCTTAAAAATCGCAAACACGGCTTCGCAAAAAACATCGTGGCTAAGACAGCCACGTCAAGGTAATGCGTTATTATGGCAATTTTTGCAATATTGCAAAAAATTATAAAAAATGAAACTATTGCGAAAATGATTAATTATGCTTGATCTATCCTAACATAACACCCTGTAGTAGCAACTAGCTCCCTGATTATAGCGCTAAGAAATTTATGTCAAGTTTATTCATCTGTTAAAAAGTTTTTAGTGGTTTTAATTAAATTTGATCACCCACGTGAGTGCAAAATTTATTTACTAAAATCTCTATAACTTTTGAATCATTCAACATAAAAAAGTTAAATTGGATACAGATTCTCTTTAGTAAGTAGTTAAGTATTTATCGAAGCATTCAAAAGTTATACCAAGTTAAACTTCAAGAAGAAAACATTCCTGTTTTTGTCATTTTATTTAAACATTTGTCCCGAATAGAGCGCAACTCGGGGTAAAACTATAGTAGTAGTAGTAGTACGCGAAACAGTAAAAATTAAACACGTGTCACATGTGAGGATGAGGTCTAAAACTAACAAAAAAAATTATGATTGTTTAAAAGCCCCATAAGTTATAGAACTGCGACGAATAGATAAACTCTGAGTATGTAATAATAAAAAAGCTGACATTTATTTACTATAACACATAATGAATGCTTATTTTAAAACGTAAATACGCATAACAATAATTATTCTAATTTTATTATACTCCTCGCAGCAGCTTCACATCGCAGGAGTATTATACGTTTACTTCGGACCACAAAAAAAGAAATTTTTGCCCAAAATCAAAAAATTTTGTACCAAACTGTCCGTTCGTCTGTGCATTTGTCTGTCCATTCATCTGTCCTATTAAAATTGAAAATAATTCTAATGAAAATAAGAAAGTTATAGGGCCCTTCGCGGCACAGTGGGACAAATCGAATTTCTAGTAGGACAAAATTCTAAAAACTTTAGTATTAACTTTAAATAATCTTATGATAACAAGAAAAATAGTTAAAAAATTCTAAAGCATAAGGGTGTCAATTTTTAAGGGGTTAAAATTTGTAAATTTTAATAAAAAATCTAAAAAAATAAAACCAACACTAAATAAGCTGATAAAGAAAAAAATAATTCTATAAATCTAAAAGGTTGAGGTCAATTTTGGGGGGTTAAATATTGTAAATTTCAATAAAATCTAATATATATATATATTTTTAATTTTGACCAAAAATTTGTAATCTACGGCTCCAAAAGCCTCTATATAACGATTTTGAGTCGGCATAGTTTAAAAATGCCATTTTCAAATTTTTTATCTTGATCAAAAATTTTTAACCTACGACACAGAAAATCCCCAGATAGCGATTTTGTTTCGAATAGGCCATTAATGACACAAATCGTCCGCCATGTTGGCGCCGCCATTTTAATTTTTTATTTTTATCAAAAATTCGTTATCTACGAAAACCCCCTGATACTAATATTGGTTCAAATCGTCCGCCATATTGGCGCCGCCATTTCGATTTTTTTAATTTTGACCAAAAAATTGTAATAGTTGACCTCTGTAAAAATAATATGCAACTTTATGCGGCCAAATTTAGTATGATTTTATAGAGTTGTAAATAAGCTATCCGAGAGTTAAAAATTTATTATCGGGATCAACAGGAATCAAACTGTAGATCAAGCAAAATAAAATATTTTAATACATTTTTCAAGTAAAATAAAAGTTAATATAATTTCGTTAAAAAATAAAGCATGGGATTTAAAGTACATATCTTGGTCTTAATAAGGTATAAAACACAAAACTTAATATCACTTAAAACATTCGTACTGTACCACTCAACGCAGGCAACAAAAACAGATTATTTTCTTACTTGCTTATATGCCTCGTTATATGCCAACTTTAAACTCTATAAAAATATAAACGTGTAATATTCAAGGGCTTTTCCCAGACATTTAATGTTAAAATTTTTATTAAACTTTAAACAGTTTATTTTCAGGTAATAATACTTTAATCCTTTTATTTAAAAATTGTTTTTACTATTTTTGTCTTGCTAGGTTAAAAAAAAATCCCCACCGTGGGGGGTCAAAAGTATTTAAAAAAAATCGAGGGGCTGACTGCGAGGAAATCTTTTGTACAAGCCAAAGGAACTCAGGAGGAACTCTGGTGGAACTCCGAGGAACTCTTTGCAAAAAGGAGGAACTCTGAAGGAACTCTTTGCAAAATGGAGGAACTCTTTTCAAAATGGAGGATGTCTTTGCAAAATGGAGGAACTCTTTGTAAAAAGGAACTCTTTTGTACAAATATTAGATGCGGTCAGAAACAATTATTATTTATTACCCATGTGGATTGACGTTCTTATGTTCAAACTAGATCAGACTTTACGAATACTTTATCAAAACGTTATTCTACCTTTTGAAGGGGCGCCAAGTTTGATAGATAAAAACCGTCAGGGACAAAGCTCTTTTTCCGTAAGGTAATTTTGGGGCGCCAATTTTTGTTTTGAAGGGGCTCCAATTTTTGTTTTGAAGGGGCGCCAAGTTTGGCAGAAACCGTCAGGGACAAAGCTTTTTTTTTGGGCGCCAATTAATTTTTGTTCGTTCGAAGAGGGGCGCCAAGTTTGGTAGAAACTGTCATCAGGGACAAAGCATTTTTTCGTGAAGGTAAATCGGGTCGGGGGCGCCAAGTTCGGTAGTAACCGTCAGGGACAAAGGGACAAAGTTTTTTTTATGAAGGTATTTTTTTGGGCGCCAACTTCTTTCTTGTAGGGGCGCTAATTTGAAACGGTCAGGGACAAAGCTTTTTATTGAGGGTGCCTTATTGGCAGTAGTATGCACAGCGGTAATTTCTACGGCTTATTTGCCAAAAATTACCCCTTCCAGAGAGGAACTCTTAAGGAACACAGGAGGAACTCCCAAGGAACTCTGGAGGAACTCCGGAGGAACTCCGAGGAACTCTGGAGGAACTCCGAGGAACTCTGGAGGAACTTCGAGGAACTCTTTGCAAAAAGGAATTCTTTTGTACAAATTTCAGACGCGGTCAGCCCCTCGAAAAAAATAAATCTACGATCAACTTCATTTTTTCAGAAAAAAATACTGATCAATCAAATCAAACCTTCTAAACTAAAAAAAATCCCCCATAGTAAAAAAGTTATAGTAGCCCCCCATCTAAACTTTATAAAAAAAATAAAAAAAAAATAAACGGAGACTTGCAATCAACTTCAACTCGCTTCAACTTGTACCAAATTTGAAAAGAAATCCATTCGAAAACAAAAAAGTTAAATATCCCAATGCAGTTCAATGGCGATTTATCCCGTTAGATTAGACAGGGACAAAAGTTCTACCCAAAAAGGATAGAAGACATACATACACTTCCACTTCCACCCAACCAAACAAATTCTGTATTTGTTCTTTGTTGAACAAATTTACTTGGCCGGGCGAAAAGTGTAACTTAATTATTTTTATTAAAGAAATTACTGGCGCCATCTAAATTTTAGTAGAATTATCGTATACTACAGATTGACGTTAGCTATGTTCGTTCGTGCCGCTCAGGCTAGACTTTCCGGCCAACCAAATAAATACTGTATTTGTTGTATGAGAAGAACAAATACAGTATTTATTTGGTTGGCGGGAAAGTGTAGCACAAATGAGATTGAGATAGGGTTGACGTCTTTTGTTTCATAATTCTAGTTGTAGAGAGCTCCATTAAGTAAACTTAGCCAGCTTCACCAGGAAAAGCTACTTGCAACTGCGAGGAGTAT
>OY294046.1:49425644-49615973 GCA_958510825.1 Brachypterus glaber
AAAATTCAAATAGTATATTAAAGCACTTATTTCATAACACGTTTTTAGCGCACTAGTACTTTAGCAAACTAGCCACAAGCGGCTTATCAAAATTTGCGTTAAGTAATACTTGAATGTTCCCTATTAAGGTTTGTTAACCTCCCGCGAAATTCATTTAATCTTGGGATTTTATTTTAATTAAAATATCGAAATCTTTGAAAAATCCGTGCAAAAAATACTAGAAACATCTTAAATAAAACAGAAACTTAAAAAAATAAAATAAAAAAAAAGTTTTATTTTTTATTTTTTTTTTCGATTTTTTTTTTCGTTTAAAAAAAAACTATTTTTTTGGGTATACTTTCGTTCAGCCGAAATCTGCTATGTACATTTAAAAAAAATAATTTTTAGGTCTTCAGGCCTGTGACCCCCCTGATGTCGAAAATTACTTTTTTTTTGCGGAAATTCCCGTTTTCGAGATTTTTTATTTTATTTTTTTGACATTTTTGGAAATTTTAAGAGTATGTACTATTTTACTACTTGTATGTACTATTTTATATTTTTGTAGTAAGATTTACGTTTTATAATAATTTTTAGAATATAATTTAACATTTAATTTTTATTAGAAAAATGCGATGTTGCCAAAACGTGGACTTTTTTAGACTCTGCTGTAGAAAAAATTAATATACAGGTCATTTTCTTTACTTCCAATAACAAATTTGCAACATTACGTTCCTTGCGGAAATGAGCTGTTGCCAAATTGCCCACTTTAAAATAGCCAAAATCTGTTATAGAAAAAAATAATGTACAGGTGTTTTAGATGCTGAACTGCGCATGCGTCGTAGGTGACCGTTTTTCACTATATTATTTTAAATAAAAACCAATTTTATACAAAAAATAAAACCAAAACTAACTCGATCGAGGTGTAGATCTCACGATTTAGCCGATTGTCATTTTCGCATGGAACGTAAGGCAGGGTCCCACCAATCCTGGATAACCTTGAAAACCTGGAAAACGCATGGAATTTAGATTCCCACCTGGAATACCTGGAATTTAACATTTTTTTCTTAAAAAACACGTTTTTTACCTGGAATTTCGTAATAGCACCTGGAATTTAACATACAAAAATATAATTTGTTTACGAAAAATTAAATACCCTTAGCACAAAAATTAAAAGATATAAAAAACATCCTAAATTTTTAGGTGATTTTAAAAGCCTGTAACTTGGCGAAAAATGGTCGTAGAGCAATGATAAAATAGTACCGAGTACGCGAACCTAGTTTTTAGTACACGAGAGTGCTTTTTTCTTACGAGGTACAGCCGTAAACAAAGTACTTTTTTGTTTTTTTTTTCAACCTCCAAAAGAAACTCTTAAACGTTCAAACCAATTTTTTTTTTCATTGTGATCCGAATGATTGAAATTGTCACTTTTGCTAAAAATCAATTAAGGGGTCAATTTTTCGAAAAAAAAATCAAAAAAATTTTTTTTTTTTAATTTTTTGTTACTTTAATATTATTATTATATACTTAAACTATTTTACTATACCTGGAATTTAAATAATTTTTACCTGGAAAACCTGGAAAATACCTGGAATTTGAATGTCAATTTTTGGTGGCAACTCTATAAGGTGGTAAATAACTTCTCGAACCTAAAAATAAAACACTCTATAGCAGATTTTGGATGAAGCTGAAGTTTGCAACGTTTTTTTGCATCGAAAATTCAAATAGTATATTAAAGCACTTATTCCATAACACATTCTTAGCGCACTAGTACTTTAGAAACCTCGCCCCAAGCGGCCTGTTTTTTAAACTTGTACTCGTGCGCTAAAATCGTATGTTATGTAACTGGTACTTTAATATACTATTTGAATTTTCGTTGCAAAAAAACGTTGCAAACTTCAGCTTCATGATTTTGGCTTTTCAAAAGTTCAATTTGGCAACAGTGCATGTCCGCAGGGAAACCGAGGTGGTAAATTTCTTCTCAAAACTAAAGGAAATCGTGTGTATGTTAATTTTTTCTAAAACAGATTTCGGCTAAACTAAAGTGCACATTTTGGCAACGGCGCATTTCCGCAAGGAAAGCTAGGTGGCATATTGCTTCATTTAAATCACTGAATTCATCTGTATGTTAAATTTTCTTGTAACAGATTTCGGCTAAAGTGAAGTTGAGCCATTTTTTTTTAACCTAGGCCTATAATAGGGAAAAGTATTCTTTTGTTGTCAGCAGTATTTTTTACATTACAACATGTGACGTATATGCCTCTACCGTTTGCGTATAGTTTACCTCAGATATCGTAATTTTAAGCGCAATGCGTCATAAATCGTGCCTGTAATTATAGTGAAAAAATCATTCTAAAAATATCGGAAAAAACCGTTCGTGTTAATTGTAGACATAAAGTCTAGTAAACGTATTAAATCTGATTTAAGATAATTATGGTGTCATAATTTTTCGAAATTCGCTGCATTATATTTAGGGCCAGATTCACTCAAGTTGCCGCCCTAAGGGGCCGTCCATAAAAGACTTTCGCGAAAATTCCGGAATTTCAGACCCCCCCAGATTGTCCGATTTTGTCCGATTTCCAGACCCCCCCTCTAAAGGACGTCCAAAACGCAGTCCAAACCCCCCCTTTTTTTCATATTTACACTTTTTTGATCATTATGAAATAATAAAAGATCAAAGCCCCCGTCAATCTGATAAAAATTTATTCTTATAACCAAACATAGAATTTTCTGTCAGAAAAATCGACTTCTTTATTTTTATCTATCGTCGGATAGTGGAATAATGAAAAATGTACTTCATTACATGAAAATTGTTGAATTTGGAAAAGTGGACTTTTTAGATAACATGCCGCCCGCCTTTTTAAAGGAACCCTTTCGGACGAAGTTTGCTCGTTAAAAACTTGCTCGAAAACTTGACTAAAAAAAAGGACAACAACGCATTCATGAGCAACAGTTAAAAACATCTCGAAAAACATTTAGCAGCCTTATTCCGGACCGCTCTGTCAGTTTTGCCCCCTGGCTTCAACCCTAAAACAATCTAGTTTGTAGAAAATTATACATTATTTTTTAAGTTTTTGGAAAGCCCAGATATTTAACTTTAAAAATATAGTGTTGATAGCCATTTTAAGGAAATGTTTGTATTCGATATAGGCTCACAAAAAGATTTAAGGACGGACCTGGTCCCTATTGTCTTATCCCTTAAATGCGCAATTCCGTACCTCTGATATTGATAATTTAAAGGTAGAATTTCATATCAGCGTCGAAACGCATGCTTCTGATGCATGCGACAGATGCCTATAGACGCATAAGACAAACGCCGCTAGACGCGAGGTACTGCTTCAAAGCGACAATTCACTCACCGCAGTAATAAGAAGAATCCAGCGCATGTGCACTGATTTTCTTATTTTTGTTTTGACGTATGCCAAAAATTATTCTAAGGTTATGTAACATTCTTTTGCAGAATTTTACAAAAATATCTACTTTTTTCTTTGCGAGCTAACAGTTTTTTTTTAATTGGCTAAAAGTACTCGCATTTAATAGTATTTTCGTTAAAAAAATTGCGGAATATTAATTAATAAACATTTGATTCTTAAAATATATCGCCTTCTAAATTCTGAAATATCGTATCTGAAAAATGCCTCCCATTAAAAAAAACACACCAAACCAGCAAACTACCAAACCAAACCATTATTAACCTAAACCAACGCCTCCCATTAAAAAAAAAACACCAAACCAGCAAACTACCAAACCAAACCATTGTTAACGTAAACCAACGCCCCATTAAAAAAATCAAACAGAAATTCGTTTGGGTATTTCGAGTATTTTAACAACCTTTTGCTATATATTCTAACAAAAAAACTGGATTTTCCGCACCTAATTATATTCAAGACAGTAAGTTTTAGTAATAAAACCAGAAATCAGTGCAAAAATATAGTTCATTTTTGTGGACCTGATATGCAGCGTAACCGAACTCAAATTAAACTATTTCATAAAACTACAACTAACATCCGTCAAAACATTAATAAACAAACCAGTGCGCATGTGCTAGTTTCTTCTCTGCGGTGAGCAAATCGTTCAAAGCGTCTGTCCCATGCGTCAGATGCATGAGTTTCGACGCTGATAGGAAATTATACCTGAAGCGAAATACGCAACAAACGTCATAAATCGTGTAATTATAGTAAAAAAAATAAATCTGTATCTAAAAATATCATGAGAAATATTTTTAAAATATTCGTGGTGATAATTACACTTATTGTAGACATTTAGTCTAGTAACGTATTAAATCTGATTTCAGATAATTTCAGACTTTGGCACCAATTAAGTTATTATTAATAATTTAAGAATTTTATTCAGATAATATAAACGCTACTTAATTTTAATTGGTCATAATTAAACAATAAGAAAACTTCAAGACGACTTCAAGAGGCACTAGTTATGAAATATTTAATTTGAGAGGTCTTTTTTATTTGGCGAAATGCTTAGATCTGATAGGATACGACATAATTTTTAAACTAAAAACCGCAGCATTCTAATTGAAAGTCAAATCTTTCTAATCTAAAAAATGTATTCCTTCCCTTCCTGTAGGTTGGCAGAATAAGGGATATATACGGAATTCTAGCCCGTAACGTTATCTTCTTGAAAAAGTGCTTTTTTTTAATTTTGTGTGACGATAATATTTAAACAATTTCCAATAATATCACAGTAATATTAAAACGATATAATCCTTAGGATTATTTTTGGTCAGGATATAATGTGTCATTTTTAAAAATAGAACATTAGAACACAATGCATATTAGATGTTAGATAAATATCCAAACTTCTTCTTCTTCATCTTCTTCCTTTTTTTTGGCCTTTTCTCAGTGAGATAATTAGCCAGATTCCTCTTAGTTACTTAATTCACCAAGAGTGGTTATTGTCTGGCTTGGCACCATGCCCACTCCTGTTTTGATTATAGATAATTTCCAGTCTTTTGTAAGACCGTTTCTTTTTATTTTCCTTCTTCCCTTTAGACTGTTTTTTCTAATTTGTAATTATATTTGCGCATGCGCTAGTATATAAAAAAATGCTGTACGTATAAAAACTTCTTCACGTGTTAGTTGCTTCCAAATCAAAATTTATCAGCATTATAAATGATTAAAAAACATAAAATTCCCTTCTTACTCCAATATAATCACATGTTCGTCGTTAATAATAATAATAATAATAATAATAATAATATAATATCCAAACTTAACACTACTGTATTTTATTCCCAATGAAATAGCGCCATCTAACAGATTACCTCTAATATTCCTTCATTAAGATTGAATTAATTACCAATAGAAACCCCTATGCGTTCGGCTAAGGTCAATATGTGTATATGATCTGTCCCATAGATATTCATTAAAACTGAAATAAATCCCATAGACACCCATAGAAAAATGTATATCCCAACGCAAACCCCTCGGCAACTCCATAGAAAAAAAATACACCTATAGAAACTCATAGAACCAATAAAAACCCATTCAAACCATTTGAAAAACGTAAGGGTATCGACATGTTTTCTATGGGGCATTTATTACATAATTTTAAAATTATTTATTCATGGCCGTGATTAATAGGCCTATAAACCACGGGCCTGTAAAAATAAACCGTTTAAACCTTTGAAACGGCCGTTCATAAAGTAAAGTAATCTACTCGCGTATAATAGCTATTAATCATTCAATATGCAACAGAGAGTTAAATGATAAAAATAGCTTAACTTCTTTATTAAAGTTTATACTGGATAAGGGTCTTTTAAGTAACATGTTGCCTTTTTAGACTACCTGTCATTGTTAATCACTCATTCAGTGAATTTAGTATTTAAAATTAAAAAGCTTAGAGACCTTGGGTAGCATTATGTAAATTATTTTTTCTATGAGCGTGCGGAAAGATCACTCTTTCCACACGCATATGCGTGTGGAAAGAAAGCCTTTTCCGCACGCCTAAATATTGTTTAATTTCTTAATTGCGTAGTGCTATTCTTGTTATATTTATTCATAATAAATTTCTTACCTGTTAATTGATTTTCTTATTAAAAGATTTATTTCGATTTATTTGATATAATATAAAAGTTGCCGTTCAGGCAAATGCAATCGAAGGGTCTCTTTCCGCACTTGTTACGAAAATAGCTATTGTTTCTGTGGCATTGCCCAAGCAAGAAGTTTTCTTAAAAATCCTTTTCAACAAAATCTTTAGGTAATCCAAATAAATGTATTACATGGCTCCTTGTTGCCCTGTATTACATGGCTCCTTGTTGCCCTTTATAATAAATATTTCGTACCACCCTGTGACGATATAGGCAGGGTCAAATATAAGCAAAACATTTTTTGGGGGGTGTTAACCTGAAAATGCCGAATTAAAATATTAAAATAACATTTTTACCCCCTGCTAAAAAGTCGCTTTTAAAAAAGATCAAACATTATTACAAATTTACCGAAGGAATCAAAGAATTGCCGATTAAAAGACGGTTGGGGGGGGGGGAGGTTATGGTTAGCATCGCATTTAATCGTTTGATGGTTATTTTAAATATGAGACTCGTTTTTTTTGTAGGTGTTCTTTAGATACTTTTTAAAATTTACTTCTCAGAAGTATTAAATTCTTTTTTACGATTAGAAATAGCTGTGACATAATGTATTAATTTCAATTATTTTGAGTGTGCAAACAATACCATTAATTTTGAGGCTTGCTCGGGGGACCTTGAACTTGAATAACACGCATGATTATGTTCAATGGCGATTTCTCCCGTTAGATTAGACAGGCACAAAAGTTCTACCCAAAAAGGATAGAAGACATACATACACTCCCATTTCCACCCAACCAAACAAATTCTGTATTTGTTCTTTGTTGAACAAATACAATATTTACTTGGCCGGGCGAAAAGTGTAACTATATTACTTTAATTAAAGAAATTACTGGCGCATCTAAATTTTAGTAGAATTATCTTATTCTACAGATTCGTTCATGCCGCTCAGCGCTACACTTTCCGGTCAACCAAATGAAACGAAATGAAAAACAAATACAGTATTTTTTTGGTTGGCTGGAAAGTGTAGCACAAATGAGATGGATATAGGGTAGACGTCTTTTGTTTCATAATTCTTGTTGTAGAGATCTCCATTAGATAAAATTACATTACATGGTACGAGGAGCATGTCACAGGGGCGGTATTTCGTCCCTTCGAGAGGCGATATCGAGGTGATATCGGGCAATATCGAGGCGATATCGGGCGATCTCGAGGCGATATGGGTAATGTTGATTAATGTAAAAGGCGACATTTCGTCCCGCAAATGAAGAGTGACATGCCCCTCGACATGGTATTTTTTTAAATTTAAAATAGATCTAATGGGTCGAAGGAGAGCAAACTGCCGCCATAAGACAAGAAGTCGTATCTACAAAAAAACGGATTTTCAATTCTGTTATGTGTGTATATATATATATATATATATATGTGATCCTTGTTATGCATTCTAACAGCATTCAAGATCCAAAAGTTGTAGTTATAATAGACGGTTAATATAATAGGCACTTTTTAGAATTTTTTGGCAAAATACTTTTTTGAAGATCGTTAATTTCAAATTTTGAAAAATGTTTGAATATCGGAAACGACTGGGCAGAAAAAAGTTTTTTTTCATAGAACTTTATTTTTCCTAAAAATTTAATATCGATCGGATATTTTTTTCTTGAGTTATCGTGGACAAGTGACACAGACGGACAACAAATTAAAATTGTTTAGTATTATTTTATTTATTTATTTATGCGTACAATACATACTGTGTCATGGAGAGCCCCAAATAAGCCTATGCTTGTGCTAGTACTTGATAAAATAATAAATTTTGATCTTGCCTCAATTTTTGACGATTTTAGCACGTTATGTCGTAGTGCGGAGAAAATGTAACATGAAGTATTTGTAATACTTGCACGGTGGTTTGAAAACCACCACAAAATAACCCATTTTTTTCAAATCTTTTATTTAGAGCACTATCGGTGCGTTTTTGAGAGAAAACGATTTTCATTTGTTTTAACAAAAAAATATGCAGGGCCGTAGCTAACAATATTTTGTGGAGGGGGGAGACGGTCAAAAATTACAATTTTTTTTAGCCTAAAAGTACAATTTTGTTTTTCAAGAAAAAAGTAAATGACTAAAAAGAGGTCCTCATCTTTTCGTGAAATATAGCTGCATCGTTTGTATTTTGAATCCCTGCAATATACGACTTTTCTCTGAATCCCTGCAATATGCAACTTTTGTTTTTTTTTTAATATGTATGCAACTTTTGAATTTTGAATCCATAAAATATACAACTTTTGTTTTGGATCAATGAAATATACAAGTTTTTAAGATGGATGGGGGGACGCCCCCCCCCCCATAGCAACGGCCCTGAAAATATGAGATTCAAAACTTATTTATTAGATATCAGATTTAACGTCTCTTTTAACGTCAGAAAAAAAAAATTTCTATGAACGTTTGAGTTAATTCTTAGGGAGATATTTATTGCACGTTTAAGGATCATTTTTCGAATATTATTCATTTCATAACTCAGTAACGGTTTAACTTATTTACTTGAGATTTTACTGTAGTTTGCAAAATTAAATGTTTAACTAGATGCGCACTTACAGTTTTACAGATAAATTAAGAAGCACCCATTATCTACGCCCCTGGTCAAAAAGTTAATTTTAATGAAACTTTAAATGTTTACATTTATTGTTTCTATACTACCGTCAAAATTTCATGTTGATAAGTTAACCGTTTCTGAGTTATGAAGTGATAAATATTCTAAAAATGCCCTATTAAAGTACCCTAGCTCCCTCAAAAAGTGATTTAGCTCAAACGTCCTTTAAAACTTTTTTCTTACTTTTTGACGTAAAATCTGATATTTAAAATTAAAATTTTTAACCTCTTGTGTACTGAATTATTAAATGCTGATAAGAAAAAATATTTTTTTCGTAAAAATAAGCTAAAAAAGTTAAGTCAATACTAATGTATATTTTGTTTAAATTTTTATTTTATAATATATACTCCACTGACTTTTTAAATGAAGTTGTTATTATTCTAAGTAACTCGGTTCAAGTTCCATCTAAAAATCTTGTTTCGTTCAGGGGTTATATCAAAATATGTATCCGCAAAATGCCATTTTTGTTAAGCTCTAGCACGAAAACTATAAGACTCAGAGCTTTGTGTCCATAGAGACTTATAACACTAGGAAACACGGTTTCTTGCCCTGATTGAAGTCATGTTTTTTAACTAATTTTGGCTCGCTGAAACCGAATCTGGCCTCAGAATATTTCTATTACCTAAAGTTTCTAAGAAAAATGAGATAAAAGTGGTAAAAAATCATTATTTTATCTCTCTTTTGTTCTAAAATCATGGGAGATAAATATATTCCAAGGACAAATTTAGTTAAAAAATACCCAACTTAGAATATGGAAACTTTAAATTCATATGTAGAATATATAGGGATATTATGAAAAAAAATATAAAAAAAAATGGATAATGTGACAAAACTAAGTAGGGTAAGGAGAAAGGTGCATAAGGGGACAAGCTTATCGCCACGTATTCATGCTAAAAATTGTCAAAAATCATTACTGTAATAAAGTAACATTTTTATGATGTAGAACCATTAAAAAAACAAACAAAAATACACAATATTTTGTTTTATAAATTATTTTTAAATTGACATAATTGCCTGTACTAAAATTTAAAAAATAAGACGTGCTGGATTTTTTTTAAAGTCAAATTTGGATTCTGCGCCTTTAAATTGATAAGAAAAATACATTTTTTGGGCTCGGGAAAAAAGTTTACACTGTGTACTTTCAGTTTGTTTCTTTTTCATTTATTTACTTTTCACGAACAAACTAAGCAAAATAAGTTCTATAAATTTTTTATAAGATTTTATAGTTTTGCCACAAAAGAGAAATTAAGTAAACTCTGCACTTTCATTTTAAGCTTTTTATTTTTTTTTTCGCGTACTTACTCTGACGGTAGGTCCTTGGCATATATATTTTTGAGTTCCTCGTATTTTTTTTAATATACCCTAAAATTTTCAAAATCCTACTCTTTTTTTTAAGATTTTGAAAAAAACGTCATTATTTCCTGGACTTATATCTCAATAATTTTAGGTGCTGAAATTTTTCTAAGGTCAGATTCGGTTTCTACGCCCTCGAATTAGTAAGAAAAATTTACTTTCCGATCGGGGCAAAAAAAAGTTGAGATTTGTTGCCTAGTGTAATCAGTCAGTTAAGAACTCCAACATACTTAAATTTCAGCAAAATTAACCGGGGGCCATTTCCCATAAGAAATGTACGTGGTCCTTTAATACACTGGTAGACAAGAGGTTAAAATAGATTTTAAATATATCATTTTTTGTTTGTTAAAACGAATGAAAATCGTTTTTCTCAAAAACATATCGATAGATTTTTTAAAATTTAGTCTTAAAATGATCACAGTGCTCCAAATAATAAAGTAAAAAAAATGGGTTATATTGCAGTCACACCCCGAGTCACAATAAATTTTGTTTTCAAACTGTCGTTTTGTGTTAGATCAGTGTCCGACTGGGCCTACGGTTTTTAGTAATCATTTTTTTGGGTATAAAAAGCACTGCTAGAATTGTATTTTTGTGAATTGTTCAAAAATAGTGCAAGTCTTGGATATCAACCATTTAGTTTATTTAGAAATCTTTGTTCAAAACTTGATTTTTGATATGTAATTCCTTATTTTTTTTGTCAAAAATTATTTTTGGCATTTGAAATACCTCCATGCATAAAAAATTGCAAATTTATTTATCTATAAAACTAGTTTCAAAATTCAAAGTTCAAGGGCCACTTTAATATAATAAAGTAATTAAAAATTAACTTATAATTAAGACAATAATTTTATAATTATAAAATTAAGTAAAATGTAAATATGCTTACGTTTTTAGGTGTTATCATCATATTTTTTATTTTATGCACACTTCTCACGGTTGGCCGGAATGCACTTTTAGTTCAACTTCTTGCCAACTCTTATTTTTTTTCCCAAACTTTTTTTTATAGTGAATCTACCAATTTAAAACCAAAAATAAAAATAATCGTACGGTTCCTTTATGTGCAAATGCAAATTTCTGCAAGTGTGAACAATACGAGATTAAAAAATATTATTTGGATAATATATTTTTTGTCAATATGAGAAATTACTTCCTAAGGGAGTTTGACCTTTTTAAGGGGTCTTTTAAGAATATTTTTCCCGAGATTTCTCGCTCCATTCCTCAGGAAATGTTAACTTAGGCATGGGAATAGGTTGTACTAAGCATAAAAACCTATTGCCCCATGCCTAACAAAATTTCGTTAAAAATTTCACTTGTACCCCTAGACTTCTCACTCCTGGAGTGACACTCCATCATATATAATTACACAAGAGACTAAGAATTATGCGGGAATAATTTGTTTTTATATATAATTAAACAAGAGGCTGAGAATTATGCGGGAAAATTTCATGAAAATTTGCTGACTGGAAAACTGTAAATTTTCCCCGACTATTTCACAAACAATATATAGGTCAATCAAAACGTTGCATTTTTAGTTTCATGACCAATCAAATCAAAATGAATCTGATAATTTTTTCACATATGCAATTATCACTTGGTTACTACGGAAACAAGAAACTGACAGTTACTGACATTTTAATAAATGTTATATTTTTGCAAAATGTGTTTTTAATTTGTGAAGCTTACCGTTAGTTGATTTATTTTTATTAATAAGCAATAAATGCTTATTTTATTACCATTATTTTATGCACTTTCCATCTTAAAAGCTTTAAATCACTGATATTCATAAATTTTAATTTATTTAATTGAATCTTGGTATTAAAAACAGGCCACTAAAAACTAATTTAAACGCTTAATTATTAAAAATATATTTGCAGTAAAGAATTACGGAAATCAAAACATCAAATGACTGCGCTGGTACCAGTACAGCTTTGTCAAAGTTTATGGAAACACCCGTTATTTTATTTCTTTTCAGTTAAAAACTAAACTTTTTAAACAAAAACAGCTATGATCTTTATTTTAATGCTAATATATGCGATAACAACTATTTTATTGGAATAATCTCAAGCATAAAATATCCCTCGAGCAAAGTTTAGACTTGGCAACATTCGCGTACAAGTGAACATCGTGGATTTAAAAAGCGCGGCAAATTTGAGATTTAAATTTTTAATTATAGTTGTAAAGTAATATTGTTATTTAGTTCTTAAATTTTTAATTTAAATGTGAAACAGAATAAAACATTGTAAAATTATATACCTCCTTATTTTGTTTGTGAAATAGTCTTTCAAAATACCATTCGTGCATGTTGAATTATACATAATTTTTTTACTGTATATGAAAAAATATTTTGCTTAAGGAAATTGTTTTCGTGCATTTTTCGTCAAAAATTCCTCGACCTGCGGTCTCTAAATTTTGTAACACGAAAAATGCACTCCAACAATTGCCAAGCAAAATATTTTTTTAATACAGTAAAAAAATTATCGATAATTCAACATGCACTTTTGATATGATATTACTACTGATAATTCGAAGAATCGTGTGTAGTTCGGAACATTATTTTTTACGATTTATAATATGTCAAAGCAACTTTTATATTTTTTTTATCGCAAAATGATATAAATTGTTTTATTGCTTATCTTAATATTTTTACTGTTATATTTTTTAATATCGTTAATTTAATTCCATTCTTAATTGCTAAACTAAAACTTTTTTTTTACCATTTTTAAATTGCAAATTAAATTTCTGTCAAAAGTCATTTACTGACTAGCTCAGTACCGCACTATTATTAAAAAGTCAACCTAGAAAAACTCATTACATTTTATAAAAAGAATATCTTGTGGTATTTGGTAAATAATAAGGTATTAACAATAATTATAAATAGTAATATATTCATATTTAATTATTAATTAGTTTTAGGTATGAAATTTTGTTGTGAAAGAGAAATACTGAAAAACAAAATACTACATGTATACAGCGATTCTTACTAGAATTTTCTATAGTAGAAAATTCCCATATAACTTTAATATGATTGGACAGAAATAAACACGTGGTCAGAAATAATTGTTAAATGATTGGTTGATAAAAACGTTAAAAAATATAATCATTAAAGTTTGTTGTCTCGAAATAATTACGACATGGACAGCGCCTACGGAGGAAGCAATTTATAAAAAAAGTTTTTCAAAACGTAAAAAAGTTGTCTAACTTGCACTGTGCACAAAAATGAGCCGAACATTTTTTTTATTTTTGGTTAAATTGATAGAGATAGAAAAAAACTTGGAGTTGGCAATAAGTTGAACTAAAAGTTTGTTCGGGCTCACCGTGTTCTATGATTTAAAGCTAAAAAAATCCTTATTTACAATATTTATTAAAATTATTGGTTCAACTCATTTATATTAATTAGATCAATGTCAGCTTAATTATTAAAATAAACACCGAAATATGATTAATGCATTATTATATTTTTTTTAAGTTACACTGAGAAAAATCACAGGAGTATCCTCGGGAGTTAAATTTACAGCCATTTGGACCAACGTCATCACAAAATAATACCCTCGATAATACCTAAATACCGTCGTATTTTGTATTTTAACAAGGCGTCCGTAAGTGAAAATCGCCTTGATTTTATCATAATTAGCTGTTGTGGAGGATCTGTATCAAAAAATTATCATGGTAAAATGGATGATATCATAGTATGCAAAATAAACGGTATTTAGGCACTATTTTGTGATGAAGTCAGTCCAATTAGCTGTGAATTGTTCTGTAGACTAGTTTTGAGCTTGTAAAAAGTTAAAACATATTCATAGTTGTGTGAATTTATATACATAAAAACGGTGTATTTGAAATAGGGTCCGAAATTTTAAGGGGTGATTCTACATCAGAAAATATGAAAAAGTTTTTATAAACATTTTCCTAAAAATGCGTCGTAAGGGAGCTATGCCCCTTTGAAAGTGGCTAAAAAATTCGGTTTTTATTTAATAACTCAGGAACCCTTTAAGATATAGCAACGAGGTTTTGCACTA
This sequence comes from Brachypterus glaber, assembly GCA_958510825.1. Taxonomy (NCBI): domain Eukaryota; kingdom Metazoa; phylum Arthropoda; class Insecta; order Coleoptera; family Kateretidae; genus Brachypterus; species Brachypterus glaber. The sequence continues at coordinate 49,439,674 of OY294046.1, forward strand.
ATCTTAATAAGGCCCATCTTCGTATTTATTTTCATGTACTTATTTTAACCAGAGGCGTGCGAAACGGGGGGCCTTATCAATTTTTTGTCATATTTTCTGATGTAGAATTTCCCCTTCGGACCCTATTTCAAATACACCGTGTATAGACCGATATAATATCTCTATAATATCTCTATATTATAATTTTTGACAAGAGTAAAATTTTTTGCCAAAAACAAAGAATTAATTTTAAACAGCCTAATTGTAAGTAAAAGCCTTGCTTAACTTTTATTCACATATCTCATAACTTTAAAATATCATATTAAAATTATAACCCTACTTTCGAATCTAGTAAACATATTAGCATGTCAGGGTACAGTTACCCGACATGGGGCCACACAACATTTCATACTGTTTTTTCTTTATCCACATTGTTTATCCACTGATTCCGAAATTCACTGTGATTTATCTTTATCCATATTGTTTATCCACTGATTCCGAAATTTCGCTCAGGATGGAACCAAACGTCAAACTGCGCAACTCCAACACGCTGCAGGAAAGCAAAAAATCGAAAAAGAAAAGCCACAAAAATGGAACAAATACGGAAAACTCGTCGGACGAGGAAAGCGATATCGAACACGATTTGGTGTCCTCCATTCACTACAACACGGTGTCCTCGATGAATGTGTTGAAAGAAATTATTCAGGTACTTTTGGGGTTAGATTTAATTTTTTAAATGTAGAAAGGTCTATTTTTGGAGATTTCCTGTTTAAAATATAGGAAAGCATTGCGTTCGTAAAGATAATTTTAGTTTTATTTTCGTATTTTAATACTTTTTAGAGAAAAAAATGTATTTGAGCGAAAACGCGTAACATATGGATCTCAGATGAAAAAAAGGGTGCACTACCATTGTGAGAGAAATAATAATAACTTGTCTCTATTCAACTCACAAAAATAATATATCGATACCCCCAAGCAACAAAGCCGTAACTCATATATTGTCATTTTTCACGACAGCTAAATTTCTAAAATATTTTTTTTTCTTATTTAAGGGTGGGGAAATGATTAAAGTGGAAAAGGAAGCCATATAATATATCATTTGAAAGCTTATAACATTCTCTATTTAACTCTATAAGTAAACATTGTTTATTTATTGTTTGTTTCTGATAATATTCAAAATTAGAATTTTTTACTTTAGTGTTTTTAGGTAAAATTTTGGTTAAAATGGCCTGTGGAGAAATCTGAGTGGTACCACCATGTGTGTCTTTTTTCAAGGCGTTTACCTATGAGTATAACTCAAAATAGGTCTAACTTGAGTTACATCCTTGTTGTATGGGAGTGTCGATATTCTCTTTTCACTCCAAACAATAATTTAATTAAACGAATATTTCATACCTGAACCCCCACAAAATCTTCTCCAGGGTACGGACGAATCAAACGGTTCCTTCTTCCAACGCTACTTCCAAAACCACAGCAACAGCTTGCCGTCCCGGCTGGCCGTGAGTTCCCGGCGTTTGTCCCAGTGTCGCGAAGAAGACGAGGAGGAAGACCGGAAAGAAGTGCCTTCAAGCAACATGTCGACGATATCAGGGAGCGACAAAAGCCTGTCAGAGTCCTCTAGCGGCTCCAAAACATCTGTGATAGACACTGTCAGTGGTCCTACTCATAAATTTGTGATAACCAAGACTAAAAATATCCCCGAACTGACTTCTCCTAGTAAGGAAACGTCGAAAACCGCTAAATCGGACAAACCGGACAAATCCCCTAACAAAGACACTAAAAAACAACCTTCCGAAGCCGCGAAAATATTCGCCAGTCGAAAGCAATACAGACAGGCGAATACGGTCCACGGGATTCCTTCCCATGATCCAAAAAGGCCGTCGGTTTATGCGCTTTTTAAATCACCCCTGCAGAGTCCGCACCTGGACTCGAAGTTCTTTGATTCTTCGTTGATCGAGATGAAAAGTCAAAATTCTAGTTGCTCTACTATTGATAATACCGGCAGTACTGAAGATATTTGGGTGAAGAGGCCGAATAGTGATAATAAAAAGGTAAGTCATAATTTAAACGAGTATAAACTACACATTTTACCACAAATGTGTTGTCTAGTTGTACTGGGGTCACTTAAGTGAATTCATCTGCACTTGCTATATTTTTTGATTCTGGGTCTGTTTTTCCCTAGTTAGTTTTTTTTGCGGAAGTCCAAAAAAAGCAAAAACATTCGACTAAGAACAAGAACAAACTAAACTCAGATGAACCTAACAGCCATTGTTTCAGTCGTTGGTAAACTCTTGTTGACCCACACTGTACTAATATCAAATGGTTTTCTAACCATAAGGTTATTAGCAGTGCGTTCGGCTAGACGGTTCATTTAACTCTTTACGCTCTTAAAGCCGCTTTTTCCGTTCGTGTAAGTACATATGGAGTAAAAAGTGTCAGGTCTGCATCGTTCGACTAAAAAACAAATTTCACTTGGAGTTCACTCTCTATGCACAACCTTCCGAGGTTGGGCTTCCAGAGCACGTTGCTTCTTCTTCTTCTCCAATGTAATTTATTATAAAAAATAAGCTTAGCTACTGTGTTGTAAATATTTTGCATACATTTTTTGATAAATAGTATTATTTAGTATTGGATTGCCGTACGGTCTTAACTTTTTGGTTTGTACTATAACTCTAGCGAAAGCTTTTCTCCTCTCTTCTTCGTTCATTTTAACGCGAGAACAAAAACAAAAATCGTGGTTTGTGGTCGATTCACATAAAATGAAACGTTATGTTCACAGATTATGTTTACATGCACCATAGATAAACTAAATGCACTTTTAGCTCTACGTCGTTCGGGTAGGTCCAATTTGCACCTTAAACTCTGTTCCTGTCCTGCAAACTCCCTACTCCATTTACTCCGTCCCCGGGGCACTCTAGCCGAACGCACTGTAGGTATCGAATAAAATAATGGCGTTAGTACTCAATACTATGGAAATTCAATTATATACTATAGCATTGTATAATCTAGTCTTGACATCTTGTAAATAGTGTAGTACTCAATACTATTGAGTCAGTAGATATTTAGTATCCAGGAAATGTCATGAAGACACAGCTTATTTCGAGATTTGCTTCTTACCTTGAATATACTCGGTGCCAGATTTTCTATTAAGAAATACCATCCTGGTAAGTCGTCGTATCAGAACAACAAGGTTTCGACTAACATTTAGCCAGGTTTTCACTTTTCACGAGGTTCTAACTGATGGCACTAATGCATAAAAAGTTTGGCCTGTGATTTTTACCAAAATTATGGAGGTTGATGAGGTATACTTTTGCGAAACAACTATTAATTATCAATTTTAATAATGATTAATAATAATTTATGCAAAATATTGCATTTATGTACAAATTATTAAATCAAACAGCCAAAAATCATGTGAATTTAATGCAAAAAGTCCAAACTCAGTTAGAACACTGTTGTACTACTACTTTTCATAGACTTTTGGGTTATCAAAGTTCCAACTGATTATTTATTTTAGCTAATATACAAAATATCAAAAAAATGTGTATAATAGTTACTAATTTATCCTAATACAGAGCGGTCCAAAAGTCACCCTCCCCTCTTAACTTTTGAACCAGTTTAGATATCGACTTTAAATTTAGAACTCTTAAATAAGACAACTTAAAATATCTTTAAGCATATATTTGATACTTTTAGCTCTTAAAATGTGGGCAGGGGGGCATGGGACGAAATTTTTTTATATGGAAAGATGAGTCGTGTGATACATCATTTTAAAGCTTATAAAATTCTCTATTTAACTGTATAATTTGTATTTTTTTTATTTTTTTTTTTGGGTTTAAAATAGGGTTGAAAATGGGTATTTTTGCCAAAATTTCTTTAAAAAATCCAAACAATTTTTTAAAAATGCCTAATTTCGTAATGAAAAAAAGTAAATTATACCTTTAAACTAATTTTAGTTGACATAAATAAAAATTAACAAAAAAAAACTTAAAAATTTATTTTTTTAGCACAAAAAACTGAAAAATCAAAACCTTAAAATACACGTTTAAAAAATTTAAAAATATATAGTTATATATAGAAATTTTAAAGGCTTTAAAATAATGTATCACACGACCCCCCTTTTCATTTAAAATTTTTTTCCCCATGCCCCCCTGCCCACATTTTAAGAGATAAAAGTATCAAATATATGCTTAAAGATAGTTTAAGTTGTCTTATTTAAAAGTTCTAAATTTGAAATCGATATCTCAACTCGTTCAAAAGTTAAGAGGGGGGGTGACTTTTGGACCGCACTGTATAAGCCAATCCAATACGACGAATTTCAGAGCAGCAAATTTTAAAATATTAATCAATAGATCTTGATCTCGATGAAGCCAGCGCGAAAAAAAAAACAATTGATTGTACCCCAGGTTATGTCAAATTTAAAAAATTTAGGTTAGCTTGACTTTTTAGGCAGCTTCTCTCTCAACGTTGATTTAGCACCAGAAGGCTCCTTTTTGGAGGTTTTGCTGTCAGATTATAAAAGCAAGTGATTGTCGCTGCTATTGGTGAGGGTGATATTTTTTTTAATCGAGACTGGAATTTTTTCATAAACTCAGCTTAAGGAGAGGCATGTTATCTATTTATTGCCTATAGTGAGTAAAAACGACCCCAAATACACCTTTATTTTTATTTAAAATTGTATTATGTATATTATTATTCTTACTAAATAAAAAGTAATTCCTATTTTTATGAATGTAAATTTAAAATGGTCTAACCATGTAAAATTATAATGAAAAATTATGGAAATAAAAACAAACAAGGTGTGAAGATGGCTTATGCTTCGCAATATATAAGTATATTCTTCACAGTGGAAATAAATAATGTTATCGTAATTGGAATTTATTATGCAATAACATGTTAACCCACATTGTGAAATGACAATAGATTCAACAACTTACTGTCATCTCACAGTGTGGGATAACATACTATTGCATAACACGATTCAATCAGACTAATACAAAACATAATTAACTAACACAAAGCTATAAAAATAATATTTTTTTTTCCCCAAACCTAATTTTGTCCTCTATCTTTAATTATAATTAATTATAATTTAATTTTCTGGTTTGTAAAAAAAAAACTCGGATTTTTTGGCAGGTTTTAATGCGTCACTTTATTATATGGCTAACGTTTCTCCCCTCTTTGGGGGCTTTATCAAAGCTGAAAGATAACAACTATTGTTAATAACAATAATAATGATAATATATAACAAAAATATTTTTTGCCTGTATTGAATCCCATTTTCAGTTAAAATATGTAAATTTTCTTACCTAAAAATTATGTGAGCATAGTTATATATATTATAAACTTGAACATTATGGAAAAGGAACCTTTTACAACATAAAAATAAATAAATATTACATTACAATATAAAAATTGGTTTTGACACCATGTCGAAAAATTTGTAGGTTAAAAGCGTCGTTCGCAGTAAAAAACATGTAACATTTTTGTGGGTCGAACCCAGCATTAGTCAATTCTCTGTGGTAACATCGGTCAAAAGGTACGTATACCCCCCCCCCCTTTGTTTCACTGATGAGATGAATAGTTGTTATCTTTCAGCTTTGATAAAGCCCCCAAAGAGGGGAGAAACGTTAGCCATATAATAAAGTGTCGCATTAAAACCTGCCAAAAAATCCGAGTTTTTTTTTTTTTTTTACAAACCAGAAAATTACATTCAAAGTTTGGCAACCTATATGGTATTTACCTACAATTAATTATAATTAATTTGTTCTGAGGACTACTTTCCTTTCCGAAAGTCAAGAATCTCTCTCCATTGGGGGAGCGCTCCTCCAAGATGGCGATCAACAAACAGGAATGCTACCATGGGATGGGGCCCCCAATCTCGAAAGAGTCGTAGGAAAAGGGAAGTAGGAAAAAATTCAGTTTGGGTTGGAATATTTTGGTTTATTGGGTAGGGTTTAAGGCCGCAAATAAACAATTTTGCGACATTGAACTTGATTTGGAACTGTCATTTTTTTAACGTATTTTTCACAAAAAACGGACTTTGTAAAATATCTCAAGATCGGTGCATCCTAGGACAAAAAACGTTTGATATGAAAATAAAGAGGACCAAATCTCCAACATTTTTTGTGTCATGTATTTTTTTGTACGACTTATAGTTAATTCACGGCACCGCATTAAACGTTACACTGTAGGGTTTTAGATTTTTCTTTATAACTTGGTTAGGAAGGTTTTTTTTATGCTGAATACAATGGTGATTCAATCGAAAATCGGTTTACTCGAGAAAATGTGGCACAAATTTGTGAATTATTTAAATAAAATTTAATTTTACGTAAATTAAAAAGAAAGTACCAGATAGATTTTTTTAATTTTCACCCAAAACGTTCTAAGGGGCATGCCTAACCGACGAAAAAAAAAATCTAAAAACGTATAGTTTAACGTTTAAGAGATATTTTTAAAAATCCGTTTTTTGTAAAAAAATCGTTAAAAAAATAACAGTTCCAAATCGAGTCCAACGTCGCAAAATTGTTTTTTTATTTACGCTACCCAATAAACCAAAAATCAAAACTTCCTTAATTATTTCCAGGTAAAGACTTTTTTATTGACCTGAAGACTGGACTACAACTGGAAATATTCCGGGTTCAGGTCATCAACTACCTCGGTAAACACAACTGTAGGGCTACTGTTTATAAAAGAGCCTCCGGGTTTGTCTAATATACTAATTGAGCTGCACAGCCGCGAAGATTTAGAACTATACAAAACAATTATGAAATATAAATTAACAATGCATATATGTTTCATTAATATTAATTTTTTGTCACATTGGATTACGTTAAAAAATTCCATCATGAGCCGATAGTGTATTGTTTTAATTAGATATCGTGATATCACTTCAACTAATGTAAATATTAAGTGTGTCGACAAATTTGAATGTTCTTAAATGTACCAATATTTAATTTGCCTATCAATAAAAAGCATTTAGCCAGGAAATATATCTAGGGGAGCTCAACAGGTTGTAGGTGAATTAACAAACAAAAAATCTTGAAATTAATCATACTTATATACACATTCTAAATGCGCCAGGAACTCAAATTTTTGCAGGAGAGCTCAGTCATCTTTCGCCCTCCCTGGCTACAGGGTATATCAATAATGTAAGGTTACATCACACTACATCAAATAAGCAAGATGGCTTTACGTAAAGTTAAATATGTGCGAGGGGTTTATTTATTGGACAATCCTTGTACACCTATCCAACAATCTTCTACAATCCTTGACAATGGACAGCAGTCCAATACGTTAGGCAACATAAATTTAGGTCTTCAATACCAACCCAAAAAGAAAATTCCCTAACAATATTATATTTGGACTTTTATCACAGTGCAACAAAAAATGTGCATTATATGCAAAATTATTAAATAATACATAAAACAGCTTATTAAACACAAAAACAAGTACAAAATCTTTACACACAACGGGGTATTTATTATCAATGACTGTCAAATTAAGGAGTAGGTCATAAGTTCCCTAGGAAACTTTAGACCTACTGTACACATAGCTGTGTAAAAGTTTAAAAAAAAATAGTTTTTTACTTAAAAAAACAAATATCTTACCTTAATGTAATTTAAAATATAATCTAAAATGTTATTTTTACCTAAAATATGCATAATTTTATTTTAAAACAATAATAATTATACTTTTATCTCTTTCTGTAGAACTTCTCTCTTTATCTAATCTAAATAGACGGCAGTCCATTCCTTCTTTCACAATCATTTACAATCCTCCAAAATTCTCCACAATCATCTACAATCTTCCACAATCATCTGAAATCTTCCCACAATCTTTAAAAAATTTCATTATTTTTTTTTACAATCTTTCACAATCTTTTTGACACAATCCTTTGATTCTCACAATACTTGTACCCTTTTTTTTCAATAAATAAACCCCTCGAATATGTGGTAGCATTACTATAAGCGACTGTCTAAAAATATATGTGAAAGCTGTTATGGCCCTTTAAAAACGGTGTATTTTTAGACGATAACTCCCTTAGGATCGATTTTTTGAAGTACATGTCTAGAAATCATTTTTTAATAATAAAATTACAAAAAAAAATACGTTGAAAAAAATTTGGGGCAAAATGTAATGTGAACAGGCGCGGATTTAGGGGGAAATACCTTCAAAATTATATTTTTGGTGAATGCGCATTTTTTCTTATGGGGCATTCATTAAAATAAAATAAATCCGCCCCTGAATGTGAAAGGCCCCACGTTTTCACGTTCCTAATTAGAATCACTGAATGAAAATAACTTAGTATGGTGGGCCTTACTAAGGTTATATCGCATTCAAAAGCTCCTTGCTAAACTGCCCTCCTTAGGATGAACGCGGCAAATCCAGATAGCAATACAGTCGATATTTCTGTGACCGCTTATGAAAAAATCGAGTGTATTGCTATCTGGATTTGCCGCGTGCCTTTGGATGAAGGGAAGTACCTATAGCTGAAAGGGTTCCTGAGTTATTGTATAAAAAACAAATTTTTGAAGCCTTTTTGATGAGGCTGTATTACATTTTTTCCCCCGTATAACCATCTACTCCAGTCAAATAACGAGAATTTTTTATGTTAAATTTCAATAAATGTACACGCTGTTATTTTAAAGGGTAGTAGTGGATAGTAACAGAACACTCCTGTTAGTTTTTCACCGGGTGATTTGCGTAAAGGGGGGTCCGCTATCTTGAATTTTAGGGGTGAATGCGGTTATCTCGCTGAATATGCGTCTTACGACAAAAATGCATATAACAAATTTTGTTAAGGAGAAAATTTACAATTTTTGTTTGGAATATTTTTTTAATATATTAATGACAAACGAGTTATAAATATTCAAAAATGGCCATGTTGGGGGTGAAATTGGTTTTTTCGATTTTTTAGCCAAACTATTCATCGGAGTATAAAAGTGGTTATGAAAAAACTTGTAGCTCTTGAAATTCTGTATAAGATTGATATCATGATATATAATACATTTTCATAAGTATTTTGTTACGATTACAGTGGGCGCTGAAAGTCGAGTTGCGCCATCTGTAACCGTACCAAAGTACTTATAAAATTTATAATATATGAAACTTATAGAGAATTTCAAGAGCTACAAGTTTGCCTATAACTAGTTTTATCGTCCGATAAATAATTTGGCTGAAAAATGCAAAAAAACAATTTCACCGCAACATAGCTCTTTTTGAATTAACTTGATTGTAATTAATATATTAAAAAAATGATCCCAACAAAAATTGTTGGAAATTTCCTCCTCAAGAAAATTGGTTATATGCATTTTTATCGTAAAATGCATATTAAGCAACTCAATCCTAAAATTCAAGGTAGCGGACACTCCTTACGCAAATCACCCGGTGAAAAACTAACAGAAGTGTTACTGTTACTATCCACTACTACCCTTTAAAATATCAGCCCGTGTACATTTATTGCAATTTACATTTATTATTTGAATGGACTAATTAGGTAGCTCGAATTGACCTTTGTTGAATGTTTTACATTAAACGAACTATAGTTTTAATTATAGTTCTATGTACACTATCGACTGATGAAAACAAACATAATTACAGAAGAGAACTTGGAAATAGCCAACCTAATTACCAATTTAATCAAGTTTATGACATATACTAATTTAAGGGGTCTTTCTACCTAGAAATTATAAAAATATTCTTTTTTTAAACATTTTTTTTTATATAGAAAGAAAAAAGATATCATTTTGAAATTTTGTAGGTATGTTTATTCATATTCAAAGAATACAAATAAAATTTCTTTAGATTTTTAAAGTGCCATTTTCTCGCCATAATTTTTTTGAAAAAAAAACATCAAAAAACGGTGGTCGCCATGATTCCGGCCGGGAAATTATTCAGTATTGAAGTTGCTATAGCCCTATCTAAAAGAAAAAATTTTGGCCAAAAAATAACAAAATGGCGGACGTTTTGTTTGAAAATAGTTGAAAATATTTAAAAAAATGTCCGCCATTTTGTTATTTTTTGGCATATAGCGATTTCAGTACTGAATAATATCCCGTTAGGTTTTTTTTTCAGTCGATCCAAACGACCGGAATCATGGCGAGAAAATCGCACTTTAAAAATCTAAAGAAATTTTATTTGTATCCTTTGAATATGAATAAACATACCTACAAAATTTCAATGATATATTTTTTCTTTCTATACAAAAAAACGTTTAAAAAAAGATATTTTTATAATTTCTAAGGTAGAAAGACCCCTTAATCAAGTTTATGATATTATTTATAAAAAGCTATCGACTCTATCGACTTAACACACAAGGATAAAGGACAATAGGATAAATACACTGCCCAGTAAAAGAGCTTTCCCATTTTTCACCCCCGCGCGTAAAATGGATAGTTTATTATCAGATTCACTTTCAGAAACCTTAAAAAGTCCAATATACAAATTTTGACGAAAACTACCCCTGGCCCCTCAGGGGGTGGATTTAGAGAAAATGTATTTAAGATTCAGTTTTAGCACCCTCAAAAATCTCAATATATAATTTTTCAAGAAAACTACCTCCCGCCCCTCAGGGGGTGGATTTAGATATTTTTTATAATATTAGATTCACCTTTATCAACCTCAAAAACCCGAATATCAACATTTTCACGAAAACTACCCCCGCCCCTCAAGGGGTGGAGTTAGATTTTTTTTATTGTCAGATTCACTTTCAGCAACCTCAAAAAACCCTATTACGAATTTTAACGAAAACTACCCCCGCCCCTCAGGGGGTGGAGCTACAATTTTTTTTATTATCAGATTTACTTTCAGCAACCTCAAAAACCCAAATATATATATATATATATATATATATATATATATATATATATATATATATATATATATATATATTTTTTTTTTTAAGTACAGTTACTGTATGTATTTGGGAATAGCCATATACCATTTACTGTGAATAATATGCAATAGAATGCGTGCATTACATATCTTCACTGTTTTTTTTTCCTATTCTGTATGTACGCAATCAAACCATTTTCTACATGTTATCATATTTTAAATATTACATGTATTACAATGAATCATAATTTATTTCAAATAAATGACAAACACAATTAACACACATTTTTATGACGGATGAAAACCCATAAAAGTCCAAAAATAGTTATTCATATAACTTTAATTTGTGATTGTTAAGGATTATCACGTAAAATTCAAGGTGTCCCTGTAAAAATTCACTGGTAGATTCCTATAATACTTCAGAGCCATATGAAAGACCAATTAAATAGACTAGTTTAGAAATTGCAAATTTCTTTTTTTTGAAAAACAAAACAATTAAAAAAAAAATTAAAAAAAAATTATTTGAGATTTTACTAAACTCTTTCAATTTTTTTTTATTTTTTTTTTGCGAAAAATGAGAAATTAAAAAAAAAATTTAAATGATAGTTCTTTCGTTTTTTAAAAAAGTTTAACCCTTACCCTCCCGAGACGAAACTAATGATAATTTTTCGATTTAATTGTGTTTTTTACATTTGCTATGCCTAAAAAGAAGAAAAAAAAAAGAATAAAAAAATACCATTTTTTTTTAGTTTTTGTTCGAGTTTTTGTTTCCTTGTAGTTTCAGGAGAGCTGTATTATACTGAATTAAATTTGCATATTTGTTTGCATACATAGAAAGTCTATAAAAGTATTTTGGATTAATATTGCCTTAAAGAAAAAATAAAGAAGTAAAGTCACAATAATTGTCACAATTATGGTGACACCCTGAAGGGTAAGGGTTAACCCCCCATAACTTTTTTGTTTTTGGGGTTTGGACTTTTTGTTATCGTGTCTACAAAAAACGTGACATCAGACGGACAGATGGACAGACGGATATTTTCAAAGTTTCTTATTTTTTCTTAAAACCCATTTGTATCCAAGAATTTTTTGTCTAGGACGTTTTTTGGCGATTTTGTGAAATTCTTAACTATCGTATAATACTATTCTAGCGCTACGCGCTGTGAATAGTATAATAACCAGTACCCGGCGTATTTCCAGTTATAGTCCAGTCTTCAAGTTAACAAAAGAGGCTTTACCTGGAAACAATTCAGGGAGTTTGGATTTTTGGTTTATTGGGTAGGGTTTAAGGCCGCAAATAAACAATTTTGCGACATTGAACTCGATTTGGAACTTTAATTTTTTTAACGTTTTTTTCACAAAAAACGGACTTTTTAAAATATCTCAAGATCGGTGCATCCTAGCACAAAAAACGTTTGATATGAAAATAAAGAGGACCAAATCTCCAACATTTTTTGTGTCATGTATTTTTTTGTACCACTTATAGCTAATTGACGGCACCGCCTTAAACGTTACACTGTAGGGTTTTAGATTTTTCTTTATGTTTATGTTTAATTCAATCAAAAATCGGTTTACTCGAGATAATGGGGAACACATGTGCGAATTATTTAAAAAAAAATTAATTTTACGTAAATTAAAAAGAAAGTGCCAGATTTTTTTAATTTTCACCCAAAATATTCTGAGAGGCATGCCTAAAAAAAATTAAAAATCTAAAAACGTATAGTGTAACGTTTAAGAGATATTTTAAAAATTCGTTTTTTGTGAAAAACACGTTAAAAAAATAACAGTTCCAAATCGAGTTCAACGTCGCATTTTTTTTTATTTGCGGCCATAAACCCTACCCAATAAACCGAAAATCAAAACTTCCTGAATTAGTTCCAGGTTAAGCCTCTTTTATTGACCTGAAGACTGGACTACAACTGGAAATACGCCGGGTACTGATAATAACTAAATAGAATGTTATTTTTTTTTCTTTTCGAAAAATATTTTAAATATTGTTTAAATACCTAAGTATATACTACTAATATACTTAAGTATATTACTATCCACAAGGAAAGTCTTGCGTTAGTAAAACAATTTTGAAAATTTTTATTTTACGTTTCTGAACGTTTTATATCCAAAAAATATAATTTCCGTCAAAAACAAAAATTCTGTGTGTCGGTCGGTCGATCTGTCGGTCTGTCGGTCTGTGTGTCCGGTAAAGTTTTGACCGCTATAACTCAAGAACGCTTCGGGCTAAGGACTTCAAATTTGGACCATAGGTTGATTATCTCAAGTTCTAGGCTGGGATTGTTTTTGGTAAAAATCGGATTGGGGTAAAATGGGGATAAAACCATTTTTTTTGTCAAAAACATTTTTTAATTTTTTTTAATTTTTTTTATTTTTTTTTATTTTTTTTTTACGTTTTTGATTTAAATGAACCTAGGCTTATAGGGGAAAGTATTATTTTGTTGGCAGCAGTATTTTTTTTTCAAAAAGTTTTTTTTTAAGAGAACCAACCTTCAACTACCCAAACATTCTTAACAGTTAATCCCAAAAAATATCTTCTGACATTAAAAATAAACTAAAAAATTATACAGAACTTAATTCAATCTGTAGGTATCCAGTCCTTTTAACAATTTTATCAATTAAAATTGTTTTAATTTTTTTCTAAATTTTTGTTCGAGATAAACTTTTTAATTTTTGGGATGGGCAAAACATTAAATATTTCGATGCGTAACTGACCGTGGTCACGGAAATTCATTTATCATTCATTTATCTTTAGTTTCGTTACACCAGATTGGAGCCGACTTTAGATTTGTTTTCAAGGCCAGTTTTAATATTTTAATTATTGTTATTATTTTGTCAGTCAAACATTTTACTGTTAGAATTTTCTATTAACCCACATGTATGAATATTTTAATTATTAATGAAAAAACGCGGAAAATTACATAAATAAATTTTATTTTTAAAAAACATGACACATTGTGTTCACTTGCTTTATTCTATTTTATATGAATTTTAGTTAAAAGTGTGAGATTTCTGTTTTATTTCATCAGCTATCTTGAAATTTAAAAAGTTGCATATTCCATGGATTCAAAATACAGAAGTTGTATATTTCACGGGAAAAAAGTTGCATATTTTATGGATTCAAATAAAAAATTGCATATTTCACGAAAGGGTGGGACTTTGTTTTTAGTCATTAACTTTTTTGTGTCTAAGAAAAAAGTTGCATATTTTTTCATGGATTCATGCAAGAGTTGCATATTTCACGAAAGGGTGGGACCTTTTTTTTTAGTCATTAACTTTTTTGTCGGAGCAAAAAGTTGCACTTTTAGGCTAAAAAAAAGTTGACATTTTTGACCTTCTGACCCCCCCCCCCGAAATCTTCTTCGCTAGGGCCCTGGGCGAGGACCTTTTTTTTAGTCACCAACATTTTCTGTGAGAGGTAAAGCTTTTTTAAGAGGTGAGGATCTTTTATTTTAGTCATCAAAATTTCGCAGGGTAAAAATTTCTCGCTTTATCTCTAAATAGGGGCACCAATGCAAACGTTTGCTTCAGGGTGCCGAGATGCTAAAGTCGGCTCTGTATAGCTATATTTTGTCAAAAGTTGCTAAATCACATCATTTTTCTGCGGGCATGCTGTAAAATTTATAGGATTTGGTTCACATTTTTATTAAGATTTCAGACGATCTAAATTTTACTTGGGTCGTTAATAGATAAGGCTAGGTTTACTTTCCGGTGTTCACGATATGGTTTTTGTGTTTCAGTATTTTTAATTTTTTAGAAGTTAATTTTAAACTCATTGTTAAAGATGTACATACACATATCCAAGGTAAATCTTTTTCCCGGCTACTATAGGGCCGTTTTAGCGCTTTAAACATTGTTTTTGCTTCAAATTTTCTCGAAAATAAATTTGTTAGTCATTACGGCTCTCTGGGAAAAGTTTTAACGACGATACCTCGAAAATGCTTTAAGCTAAGAACTTAAGAGTTCCCTGATGGGAATACTTTTTGGTGTTTCGTGATATCTGCTTGATATTCATCGTTATTCTTCGCGTACAAAAATACGAAATCTTTGTTTTTATTTTTATATTTTATATTTTTTACTTTTTTTTCTTTATTGTTTCTTTACTTATATTTTGGTTTGGTCTTACAAAATAATTTTTTTAATATCACATGATTCTGCCTGTAAATATGACTTAATGCAGATAAGTGTAAAATTTTCTAATTTTGAATTTTACATCTAATTTTACAGTTTTTTATAAACATTACAAGTAAGATTGTAAAATTATATGTACAATTAAGTAAATTGTACATGTAGACTGTAACGTTTTAAACCCATCACTGTCCATATATTACGTAACGCAAATTGTACCAAAATTCATACACTTCATACCCCGGTTGTCGCGTTATTAAAGGCTGTAGAGATTTTATATTTTGGCTACCCCTAATACCATGGGCGGATTTAGGGGGGGGGTATGCCCCCTCCCCCCAGCGAGATATATTAGCATAGAAATAACTTCAAAATTATATTTTTGATGAATGCGCAGTTTCTTTCCTTATGGATGCCCCCCTTAAAATGAAATAGAATAGAATAGAATAGTTTATTAGTCATGTATGGCTATATAAAATAGATATGACAAGTCATACTTAAAAGCTAAAATACATAATGGTAGTTAAAAATAGTACAAAAAAAATGTAAATTTAACTGTACATACACTTTTAAGTGTTAAAAATAAATAATGTTACATACACAAATAAATATAAAAAGACAATACATATTCATTTACAGAATAAAAACACTTTTCCAGAAGAAATCTTTTAACTTTTTTTTTGAACTTTTACTTGTACATTGAAGTAAATTTTACATGTATCACAGTTACATGCAGAATCATGGGTATTTTTACATAATAACTTATTACTCGTGTGTAAATACTAAAAGTACTTAGTGTTTGTAATTCTAATAGAATAATTTTATCAGCAGTAGTCCAAACTCAGTTATGACTCATCAACGTGTAAAATAAACACAGAAACATAGGCTTACGGAATTATTTTGCCGAATTATGAGGAAAATTTTCATAAAGATCACTAAATCTAAACATTTGACGACTAATTTGTTACACACAATAATATTGACTATACATATTAACTATAAATATGTATAGTCAATATATATTCAAAGAAAAAAACGATATTCGATTTTTATCTTTTAAGAATACGAAAGTTTTTAATTTTCATTTATCGATAACTTTTTTTTCCCAACTTACTCGTTCAAATGGAATCATTAAAAAAAATCAAGATAAAAAGAAAAAAAAATGTAAATATTTAAAACCTCGCGTCAACGCTAGAGTCGACGCGGCGCCTATGCGAGTACTGGAAAATCGTCGAGTACTGCTTATCAGAAAATATAAAAATGTATTTAAATATTGTTATAAAGTATAATCAACTGCCTACGACTAACATATTTTAATGTTTAAAAACATTTATATTCGAATAAATATTCGAGGAGCATTGTTTTAAAAGGAGAAAAATCACAATAGACTATTTTTGAGTTTATCATGGCTTCAAGCGTGGCGATCGTAACGCCATTAAAGTCACCAATTTTTTCCTTAACTGCTATAGTTTTAAATATGTACTAAATAAAAACATAAACTCCCTAATGAAGATGCGAAAAACTGCGTGAAACGTGGGTAATTCTAACTGGATAATTTAGAGTTATGGGAAAATTGTCTTTTTCGACCTTCTTAATTTTTTTCATTATTTTAATATTTTTTTTAAATTTTAATTCAGTCTATTTTTTACAAAAAAAAATAAAAATAATATTATAATATAAATAAATAATACAAGATAAGTAGGGGAGACTGTTGTACCTTGGATCACAATTTACTTTTATATTTTTTTAATAGCCATTTTTTAAAATATAATAACGAAAAGAATCTCTCCTGATAACACCATTATTTCTACACACTATGTATTTTTTGAGAATTTAAATGTTAAACATAATGTACCATTGACCACATCCTAGTGTACCTTGGATCATCAACGTCATGTACCTACAAGGAAGATAATATGTATTAAAAACAACATTTTTATACAGAAATTTGTATTTGATTGTTTCATTACAAAAAGAAATAAGATTCTGTTAAAGTATATCTTAATTTTTATTTGTATACATGTGTACAAGAAGTTACAATATGAAATTTATAACTTAAAATTAATAGGCAATAGAAAAATTAGGTATGTAAATTAAATTTTACTTAAAATTAGTTAACTACGTAAATCATTTAACGTTAAAGCTAGAAAAGTCTACCTATGATCATTGATCAGTGATACAGGACGTTGTTTTGATCTAAGGTACATGATGGTTTGTTTTTCCAAATGTAATCTTCTCAACATTCTAGGTTATGTTTAAAACTGAAATATGGCATAACAAATTACTCACCAATAAGCAACACAATCGTAAACTTGTAAAAAAATAAACAGTAAAACCAAAAGTTGTTACTTTTTGAGCTAAAAATTGTAGGGGAAACTGTTGTACCTTGGACCTATTTGTACCTAGAACCTACACTTAAATTTCAAATTTCCAGGTATAATTTCTCCAAATTGACAGTGGTAGTTTATTACTCATCCGATAGATGTTTATTTTCAGTTTATTCGAAAACATTGTCGGCATACGGATTGTTTTTGGTATCGCTACCTATAGTTGTACCTTGGACCTAATGTGTAAAATGTACCTTGAACGGGTCTGACATATAACACGTTGTACTTTCGGCAGGTTCGAACGATACTCCGTGGCATCCTTAGACAACTAAAAAAATATTTTAGTTATAACACGAGGTACAACTAAAATATTTTTTTTAGTTGTCTAAAGATTTTTTTTTAATTGGGTCTTTAAGAGACAGGCGCAGCCTATGGCTCATTTATCTAAAATATAATTAGTTTGAATGGATGCCACGGAGTAAGCATGGTGAAAAGAGGCTCCCCCTGATAAAGAAACTAAGAAGCGCAGTAGAGCTAATGTTAAATAATTAAGTTGTACATATATCTTAACTAAAATATCTGTGCCCGAGGTATAACCCCTGCGGGTCTTGTTGTACCTCGACTCTAAATCCAATTTTTTTTTTAAGTGTGTTAAAAAATATAAAAAAGTAATTTAGGAAAATTTAAAAATATAACTATTAAGCCTAAAACACAGGAAAAATAATAGGCTATATTTTAAAAAGTTTGTTCTTTTTGCCTATTTTTTGCATCGCAAAATGTAAAAATAGGGTTTAGGTACAACAGGTTCCCCTACTTCTATTTTACTCGAAAACAATAGCACATGGACTACCACTCTCCCGCTTGCTTGCACTCTACTGAGTAAACATTGTCTACAGTACAGTTCTGTCACTTAAATAGCAGCATCTGTCAAGAAACTCAAGGGTGATCCAAGGTACACTATGATCACGGTACAACAGTCTCCCCTATTATTAAAAAAATCAAAAAAAAAAAATTTTATAGTACCTACTTACTCATTTTTAACAGTAGGCTTATCGTATTTTCAGTTGTTTTAATGGTTCATTTTGCATCCTGTAAGGTTCAAGCAAATAAATTTGTGGCCTTTTTGTGATGATGCTCCTCGTTTAGTTGTCTTTATCGTTCCGGTACAATTTAATTTATTTAATCTAAACAAAATGTTTTGTTTTCGCAACTATGACTTTTGAACGCGTTAATATATTAACTTGAAATTTGGACCACATATACATTGTATATTATATATTGTATATTATACCACATATAAATTGTATATTAAATATTGTATATTATACAATACTGTATCAACAATCTTTTAATTTTTTTTTATTATTATTTTAATGTGTCTAGGGGACCTAGTAGGAGGGCAATATTAATAAGAAGTGGGTAAATATAGACAATTTTAGACGAATTTTCGCTGTGTAAATGTCAAAAAGTTGTTAATATTTCAACTAGATTTAGGTGGGGAGCAATAAAAAAAATTTTTTGAAGGAGATCAACCTAATATTTCTTAGTGAAATCTTGTAAGGAAAGTGGATTTTTTTAATATTTTTAAAAAATTTGATATTTTGATGCCTAGGGGGTGGGCCACGTGACTCCCCATGCCACCTATGACCATGACTTTCATTAAGCAACTAACCTAGATTATTTTAAACCCTTTATGCATTTATAATACGTGATTCCAATCATTTTTGAAAAAGTATATGCATTTTACAAGAAAATGCTTTTTTGCTGGTAGCGTCGCGACGTCTAGGAATTGTTCGAGTTTGCCAAATTTTTTTCTGAAGCTTTTTTTTTATAGGGGAAAATAAAATAAGGGGGTAGCCCGTTAACATTTTAAATTTTCGCATTTTAAGAAGCACCCTACTGAACACCTTTTGGTGTAATCCACGCATAATAATTTTGAATTATTACTAGACATCGGATTTTAGCGAGTCGTGACGTCACAATGCATAGCCGGGTACAAAAAGTTAACAAATTCATATTAATTTTATAAAAATGTTTAATATGTTGCCAAACTACTACATTGCCAAAGAAAATTATGTAAATATGAAAATCCCGTAACCTTTTATTTAAGTAAAAAAAATAAAAAAAATACAATTCTGAAATTTACGATTTAGTTGGGCTCTTTAATAATCCAAATTTAATTTTATAGTATTGTGGCATGGTGGCTGGGTATTACTTTTACCAAGTTAAAAAAAATCTGCCTGGCCAATCGTTTTTTATTCGCAATAAAAGGTCACGTGACGAACTTGTGACTATAATAAATTTTGTATTTTTTTACTTACTTTAAATATTAAATTGTCCTTGCTCCTCATCTCCTTTATGGGTTTTTGTATTCACATGTCTTAAAATATTAGTTTTTTTTCCCAGTTTAAGTCTTTTTTACAAAATGTGCAGTGTAAAATATTGCCGTCGAACTCTATTCTAGATAATCTTCAATCCACGATTTAACGTTGTAAGCAATGGTTTTACGAACAGGGATTTAACTAATGAAATGAACGGTGACAAATGAATATTAGATTAGGCCCAATAGGTATATTAGAAATGAAAGTTAGAGCAAAAAAAGAAATTAATTCGCATTACTAAGTTAAACGAAATGACTCAATTTACTTGCAATAAAAATTTTGTTTCCGCATGCGCGTGATTCTAACCAATAAAATAACGTACATGGTTGATCTTACATTTCACTTATTTCGTCGCACGCACACGGAAACAAGTTTAGAGCTTTTAGATCTCTGCAGAGTAAATGTTTATAACGAGTTCAAATAGATTTCACCTTCCAGTCACCTCGTCACAAATTGAATTAAACACAAAAAGATTTCGTCGGTAGTTTGTTTTTTCTACAAACACTATATAAACATAGTTGTGTTAATTAAAATAACTTATTTTGTATTTTGTTTATATTCTATTTATAATATGAAAAACAAAATATTTGAGTAAAAATAATAATTTCGAAACATTTTTCCCAAGTTAAAAACGTCACGTGAGCTGTTATTTCGAATAGGACTGGCCAGGCATTGTTTAACTTGATAAAAGTAATAGGGTCATACCTACACACCTACACACCTACCCAGCCACCATCTTACAATACTATTAAATAAAATTTGCATTATTTTTAAAGTCCAACTAAATCAAAATTTTCGGATGTTTATTTTTTTTTAAATTTTCTTTTACTTAAATAAAAACGTTAGGGGATTTTCATAATATTTATATACTTTTCTTTGTAAATGTAGTAGTTTGATAGTTTATAAAACATTTTTATAAAATTATTATTAATTTGTTGTACCCGGCTATGGATTTTGACTCGGTAAAATCCGATCTCTAATTATTACCTTTTTATAGCGCAGATTTAGGTAATTTAAGCAAAGCACAGTAAAGATACACGTTGTTTATTTATATTTTTCTAGATATTTTATATACAAGGCATTAAAATTTTTTTTTGATTAGTATTTTTTTAGCAAATCAGCAGAATTTAATAGCCTGAGTAAATAATAATTGTCAGCCATAAAAACAATTTATTTAGTTTAGAAAATTACACCGAGATATGTACATTTTTTGCGAGTTTAGTTAGTTTCTGGTCTTATGGGTTTGGACTTTAGACATAGACAAGTTTTGTGAAGTGCGGGTTATAGATTTTAATTAAATTTATCCAGTTTTGTTTAAAGTTTTTAGTTTTAAGAAATCCACCAATCACAAAGTTTTATTTTGCTTTCTCATTTTGAATGCCTCCCCCCACTTATCTTGAAATCAAAAAAGTTGCATATTTAATGGATTTAAAATACAATAAGAAAGTTATCTATCTGTCGTTAAAATCAAATGGACAGGAAACAGTGAATAGTACCATTTCATCCTTTTTGGGAATCATCAGCACTGTGTATACTGTATGTTGCTAATATCACTAAGCAACACGGTTTCTTGCCCTGATTGAGTCATATGTTTTTTAACTAATTTTGGGTCGCTGAGGCTGGCCTGGCCTCAGAATATTTCTATTACGTAAGGTTTCTGAGAAAAATGAGATAAAAGTGGTAAAAAAATCATTATTTTAGCCCTCTTTTGTTTTAAAATCATGGGAGATAAAAATTTCTGAAGAGAAATTTAGATTCGGCGGCTCAATATTAGTTAAAAAATACCCAACTTAGAATATGGAAACTTTAAATTCATAGGTAGAATAAATAGGGATATTATGGAAAAAAATATTAAAAAAATTGATCCTGTAACAAAACTAAGTAGGGGTGGAGGGTAAGGAGAGGGGTGCATAAGGGGACAAGCTTATCGCCACGTACTCATGCTAAAAATCGTCAAAAATCATCACTAGGGGGTAATACGGTTCTTATATAATAAAGTAACATTTTTATGATGTAGAACCATTAAAAAAACGACAAAAAATACGCAATATTTTTTTTATAAATTATTTTTAAATTGGCATAATTGCCTTTACTAAAATTTAAAAAATAAGATGTGCTGGATTTTTTTCAAGGTCAAATTCGGATTTCTTCGCCTTTAAATTGATAAGAAAAATATATTTTTTGGGCTCGGGAATGAAGTTTACACTGTGTGCTTTAATTTTATTTCTTTTTCAATTATTTACTTTTTACGAACAAACTAAACAAAATAAAAATACATTTGTATAAATATTTTTGTAGAGAATTTTATTGTCTACAAATTAAGCCCTATAAAAATTTTATACAAATTTGATAGTTTTGGCACAAATGAGCAATTAAGTAGGTCTGTACTTTCATTTTAGGCTTTTTATTTTTTTTTTGGCGTAAGTAGGTAGAAGTAGGTCCTTGGCATATATATTTTTGAATTCCTCGTATTTTTTTTAATATACCCTAAAATTTTCAAAATCCTACTCGTTTTTTTAAACATTTTGGAAAAAAACGTCATTATTTCCTGGAGTTATATCTCAAAAATTTTAGGTGCTGGAATTTTTCCAAGCTTAGATTCGGATTCTATGCCCTCGAATTAGTAAAAAAAATTGACTTTCCGATCGGGGCAAAATAAAAAGTTGCGATTTGTTGCCTAGTGTATTCAAATAAAACGTTAGATAGATATAAAAGCATGGTGCCATCTATTGATGTGGTCACTGTTATCTGTTTACTTGTTCTCAAAAGGCAAATTGACACAATTTAGGGTGTACAGTAACGTGCATTCAAAATGCCACGGACCTAAACCATTATATGAACCTTTAGTCGGTTATTTATATAAAATACAATAGTTGCATATTTCACTTTTTTGTTGAAGAAAAAAGTTACATATTTCATGGATTCAAATACAGGGTGGCCCAGAAAGACTGTGACTGGCTAAAATCGATTTTTTACGTAGAAAACTAAACTTAAAAGCAGTGTTGACATTTGCACGTAAAACGCCAAGCGATATTCTTTTGTCCAGTACTGCCAACCCAAAATAAAAAAAAGTACCAACCTGTTATGAACACACAAAATGCGTGTGATTATGAGCTTATAAGAGTCGCAAAATAGAAAAAATATTTTATACGGTTCGTTTTTTGATTATTGATTTTAGTAATTAACAATCTATCCAGCGGTTAACCATAAATCTGTGTATACTCAACAAAATTTAATGATGTTATTTTGAATAAACCTTGTTTTTAAAGTTTTTATATTTAAAGGTTATACGCGCAATAATAAATTAATTTTTACTGTTAAAAAGAAAGTTAAAAATATAACAAATTAGTATCACGTACTTATAAGTACATGTTTTGTGTCGATTTGTTGTTTATTACATAAAAAAATTAACGCATTAGTAAAGTTACGCTAAATATTAGGTTATAAAACTGCAGCGAAAAGTAAAAGTGATTTTGGTGAAATGTTCAAGGAAGTGCTACTAAAAAATTTTAACGAGGGGAATTTGCACTTGTCCAAAATAAAGGTTAGTGATAGTTTTATGAAGCAAAGTATTCGTTGATATCACGCTGGAGCAATCCCTTCGAATTGCGAAATTGATTTTCACCGGGGTTTTATCATGTGTAGTTTTACTCAAAAACATACCCTATTTTTTTCGCGTCTCTAAAATTTTATCTTGTCCCAGAGACCCGTTTTTCCTGAATTTAACCTAATTATAAAACTTGCCTGATTTAAATTTTCCGCACGATATGCCTAAAACGTTTTACAAACACCCTAAATACACGGAAAGAAATTAGTGGGCTCTGCGCTATACATTATAAGATATTTGGTAACAGTGGCAAATAATAGTGATTTAAGCTATAGATTATAAGGGACACAATAACTAATAATGTTAAAAATAAATTGGAAACGATTATATATATTACAGACACGATTATATTTATTACAGGCACTATTATAAATTTACAGAAATTTTATTATATTATAAAAATTATTAGCACGGACAATAATTAAATCTATTTAAGCTATAAATGCCATACTATTTGTTATATTTTATTATTCACTAAACAATTAAAGTATTTCATATAAATTTTTACACTGACTGCCATAATTGTAAGAGAAAGCCTTGTATTTATATAATAAGCGATTATAATTTGTTTGGTATGTGTGTTATAGCGCTCCTAGCTATAATTTTTTTTTTCCGTGTATTCTAAGTGGGTGAAAAAGCATTTGGAAAATTTTTGACAAATATATATATACACGGTGTATTTGAAATAGCGTCGGAAATTTTAACAGATGATTCTACATCATAAAATATGAAAAAAAGTTTCTACAAACATATGTCTAAAAATGCGTCATAAGGGAGCTACGCCCCTTTGAAAGTGGCTAAAAAAATCGGTTTTTATTTAATAACTCAGGAACCCTTTGAGATATATCAACGAGATTTTGCACGTCAACTAATCCTACCAAGGCCCGTTTTTATGTGTTATTTTCATGTACTTATTTCAACCAGGGGTGTGCGAAACGGGGGGGCTCATCAGTTTTTTGTCCCAAACTTTTTTCTGTGTAACTTTTTTGCAATTTTATTTTTGAAATATGATTCCTCAGGTCAAAATACATAAAAAAGGTACTCTTGTTGTAATACTGTAGGATTAACCGTTTTCGAGAAAAATTCATTTGAAGGTGAAATTCCACGGTTCGAGGACGAAAACTTAAATACTAAAATGTTTAAAACTAAAATTTTAATGATACAGGGCGAATGTACATTAAAAACTAAGAAAAAAACCTCATATACAGGTACTTCCAAAAATCAATCCTAATGGAGCTATGGTCTCCTAAATATGCACCATTTTTAAAGGGCTATGGTAGCTTTAAAAGCGTTTTTTCGACCTACATGTATGGAAACTTTTTTTCTTAGTTTTTGATGTGGAATAACATTACAGCATTAAAATTTTGGTTTTCGACATTAAGGTATTTAATTTTTCGTCCTCGAACCGTGAAATTTCACCTTCAAATGAACTTTTCTCGAAAACGGTTAATCCTACAGCATTACAACAAGAGTACCTTTTTATGTATTTTGACCTGAGGAATCATATTTAAAAAATAAAATTGCAAAAAAGTTACACAGAAAAAAGTTTGGGACAAAAAACTGATAAGTCGCCCCCGTTTCGCACACCCCTGGTTTAAATAAGTACGTGAAAATGACATGCAAAAATGGGCCTTATTAGGATTAATTCACGTGCAAAACCTCGTTAACATATCTCAAAGGGTTCCTTAGTTATTAAATAAAAACCGATTTTTTTAGCCAATTTCAAAGGGGCGTAGCTCCCTTATGACGCATTTTTAGACATATGTTTATGGGAACTTTTTGTCATATTTTATCATGTAGAATCACCTGTTAAAATTTCCTACGCTATTTCAAATACACCCTGTATACCTATTATATGGAAGTGAAATGAATAGAAGGGTTAAAAATTTTTGTCAGTGTCTAACCCAAGAGCGGTTTGAGCTCTAAATTCTTTGTGGAAGTTTTCGGATAGGATTGATTCCTGACTGTATATTTATATGAAAATCAATAAAAAATGATTTATTGTTTATAGGAATTTTTAGTAGGTGAAATATTACCATATTATTATGATATTTTAGCATATTTATGTAATATTCATCTTGTTGTTTTATCATACTCTTCACATTACAGCTAGATTAATTTTTAACATTTTTTTTGTCTATATTTGACATCTCTTTTAAAATTTTTTAAAAAGCATTAATAGGATTTATCAAGGTGGGCATTGAAATCGTACATTTTACAACATAGTTTGATTTAGTTTGACAGATAAGGATTAATTTTTAAAGTAAGGTTAGGTATTTGTCAAAATCAAAACACATCAAAGCAAAAACATAGTATCCGCTTTGATTTTTTTTTTCTAAAAATTAAAATTAGTAAAACAAAGTTTATCGGAAAAATAAAAAAACCTAATTTACATAACTTTTCTAATTATAAAGCATCATAAGAATAATTTCAATAGTACAATATAGAAAACTAACAAAAAAATCAGTACTTACTGTATTTTACCCTAGACAGTTTTTGTCAAAAGCTTAATCCAACTTTTAAAATCTCTTGTCAAAATGATTTTGCAAAATTTACGATTTCAATGCCTCCCTCCCTTGATAAAACCTATTAATGCTTTTCAAAAAATTTCAAATGCTGATCTCTAGGGCTTTAGAGTAAAATTTATTCAACGTATGTACACGAAATAATAAATAAATTTTACTCTATACAGAGCGTGTCAAAAGTCAGCCCCCCCCCCCTATAACTTTTGAACGACTTAAAATATCAACTTGAAATTTAAAACGCTTAAATAACATAATTCAAATACTTTTTTGGTATATATTTGATATGCTTAGGGGGAAAAATTGAGACGGGTAGGGGGGAATATTTTTTTTTTTAATAGAGAGTGGGGTCGTGTGACATATCATTTTAAAGCTTATAAAATTCTATATTTGCCCACAATTTTTTTTATTTTTGCGGATCAATTTTTTGCGGCTATTATAAACCCCCAAAAATGGAAATTTTCGTCAACATTCAGGGTTCCCACCAACCCTGGAAAACCTTGAAAACCTGGAAAACGCATGGAATTTAGATCCCCACCTGGAATACCTGGAATTTAACAGTTTTTCTTTAAAAACCCGTTTTTTACCTGGAATTTTGTAATAGCACCTGGAATTTAACATACGAAAATATAATTTGTTCAAGAAAAATTAAAACACTAGGCACAAAAATTAAAGGATATAAAAAAACATCCAAAATTATTAGGTGATTTTCAAAACTTGGCGAAAAATAGTCGTAGAGTACGTAATGATAAAAAAGCAAATTGAATTTTCGAGTCTCTAGTTTTAAGATCCTGAAAAATATTAAAATATTTTTATCATTGACCGTTTTTGAGTAATCATAAAAAAATCAGCAGTAAAACAAATTTTTGCTTGCCTTTCAAAAAGTCCACGGTCTTCAATATTTTTTTCTTTGGGCTTGATTCTTTTTCTTTTATACGATTTTTTTATGCGGCGTTAAAAGCAAAAATTTTAATTTGATAATTATTCGGGAACTAATGACCGTACAGAAAATTTGTTCTGAAAACTACAAAGTATCATCTATAACTCTGTGGCGTTAAACTTTATTAGCAATTAGTGTGATACATATTACAATGGATTTTGAGGTATTTGCAAAATATTTCCAAACATTTTCGCCTGCGGCGCTAAACATAATAAGTTATAAACTAAATTAAATTGTTTGATATTTACAAATTTAAAAAATCTATATAAAATATTTTACTATTCCTTAAAACGACTTTTGTTTGATTAACGCAGTCGTCCCTCCGAAGTGACTGATCGATTTCGTGCTTTTTAGCACTCTTCAGAGCCACATATCGGTAGTAGGGACAACTACGAAAATCAAATCCTTTCCATATATCTCTATATGGAGTTTAAAAATCGTTGTAAGGAATAGTAAAAACAGCTAGCGACATCTACTGCTAAAAGCAGAGACTGGATAAACCTATCGACAGTTCAAAAAAGGGAGCAGTTATTGGTTTCAAGAACCTATTGCACGCTGTCGATAGGGGGCAGATTAATCAATGCCACGGTGGACAATTGAATCCTAAACGCTAGGATATTAATTTAGTTTATTAATTCAGATACCACTGTAAAAGGTACCCTCCTAGCGTTTAGGATTTAATTGGCGGCAATGTCCACCGTGGCATTGATTAATCTGCCGCCTATCGACAGCGTGCAATAGGTTCTTGAAACCAATAACTGCTTCCTTTTTTGGACTGTCGATAAGTTTATCCAGTCTCTGCTTTTAGCAGTAGATGTCGCTAGCTGTTTTTACTATTCCTTACAACGATTTTTAAACCATATAGAGATATATGGAAAGGATTTGATTTTCGTAGTTGTCCCTACTACCGATATGTGGCTCTGAAGAGTGCTAAAAAGCACGAAATCGATCAGTCACTTCGGAGGGACGACTGCGTTAATCAAACAAAAGACGTTTTAAGGAATAGTAAAATATTTTATATAATAAGTTATGTTTTAAGTTATGTAAAGTTTTATAAAAATAATTAGCTTAATTAGCCAAAATGTTTTTTTTTTGTTTAAAAATAATACTAAATATTATATACTAAAACTATTTTACTATACCTGGAATATTAGTCATTTTTACCTGGAAAACCTGGAAATTTGAATGTCAATGTTTGGTGGGAACTATGACAATTCTTTAAAAAAATCAAACAATTTTTGAAAAATGGTTTATTTCATGATGCAAATACGTCAGTTATACTTTTAAACTAATTTTAAATAATATAAATAAAATTTTACAAAAAAAAACTTAAAATAGCGCGTTCTTTAGCAAAATAAAATTAAATTGATAAATGAAAAACTTTTAAAAAAATAAAAAATATATGGTCGCCTTGCTAACTTAAGACCTAGATCTAGTGTCCTTACTAAAATGGTGTATCACACGACCCCCTTTCCACAAGAAACGTTGGTGCCGGCTAGACTCAGTAACTTTGTACCCCTTTGCGAAGAGTATACACTATGGCATGCGAAGCATTTAATTTTTTCTGTGGCTTGTTTTTATTTATTCATAAATATGTATTCAATATTAAAATTAAAATAAAAAAACGTGTTTTTTATTAATTTTATAAATTATATAATTTTGCATACAAAATAATTGTACCAGTTTAACTTTCTGTGAAGTAGACAACACGTAAAACAAGGCATGTATGTTTAGTTGCACAAGTATTGGCAAGATCTTGCAATTTAAATAAATAAGAGACGCC
The DNA here is from genome assembly GCA_958510825.1 of Brachypterus glaber. Lineage (NCBI taxonomy): Eukaryota > Metazoa > Arthropoda > Insecta > Coleoptera > Kateretidae > Brachypterus > Brachypterus glaber. The sequence continues at coordinate 49,468,180 of OY294046.1, forward strand.
TTAATTTCTTATTTATTACAATGACTATTTCTGAGACGAGAAAATTTACAAACTTTATTTGCAATTTAAAATTTGATTCCGCATTGTTTTTATATGAAATAGAAAACAATGATAAAATATAGAATAAAATATTATTCTTATTCTTATTTTATTATTTCAACTCATAATTTTATTATTTTTTCTACTTTATTATACTCGCGTGCACTAGAAGAGTGTAATACGGTACCCAGATAGCACAAAGTGATACTATGTACGTCCAATGGACGTATGTTCATGGACGGCTGTATTTTCATAGGATGCCCTTTTTTTCTGTATGGACGTCCCATGGATATCCGTTCAGGGTTCAGATGACACAACTATGGACATCCATAATGTCCGTTCGAACCATCCATCCAGCGACCACTGGACGTCATTAAGGCAATACTTCTGGCAACACCGCCGTCATTTGGTAGTCTTTCGTTTAGTTTACTCTTCTTCCGGTATATCCTGGGATAGGGAAGCGCGGTATTCCGTAGTATGTGTCGCACGGTAAAAATGGCGGCTTATTTGAAATTATTGTAAAATAATTAATAAATTAAATCAAACACTATAAAAATTAACTTTTATTTTGCCCTAGGTTTGTTTTAGTACCTAAATACAAATATGTATACGCATATATAGTTCTCCGCATGAAAGGAAGTCTCCGACCAAAGGGGGAGGAATCATTCGCGCCATCTTCTTTCCGTCAAGAGCGTTATAAGGCGTGCGTGCCTACAACGGGCCTCCCACTTGCACACACATTCCAAACATATTTCCCGTAGCCACAGATCCGTGCGTCAAACTATAACTATAAAATAATGAACATAAACTCTAAAATTGACGTGTTTATTTGTTTATAATATGAAACTCACATATGTAACCGTATAAACCGTTTTATTTTTAAATTAAATAAGTCGTATACAGAACGTCCGCGTGACAGTTTATATGGCACCACGAGAAATATAGCTTAAAAAATTTTGGCCGTAAAATGGACACTGAATGGACGTCCACTAATAGTCGTACAAAGGATGTAAATATATGGACGTACATAGTACAACCATTATTAGTCCGTGGACCAATGTACTTAAAAGGGATCTAAAATAGACGTTCATCGGACGACCGGTGCTATATGGGTAGCGTCGAATTTTCCAAAATCGTCAAAAAACATCGAAGACAAAAAATTCTAGTACACAAATCAAAAAATAAGCAACTTTAAAAATATCCGTATGTCCGTCCGTCCATTCGTCTATCCGTCCTATGTCAAGTTTCTTGAAAACAGGATAACCCAAGAACAAATAATTATTATCCTATCGACCTGAAATTAAAAAAAAAAATAATTTCTATGAGAGGAAGATCCCTATTGTTTTTGAAAATAATTCCTCCAAAAACAAAAAAGTTATTGGGGGTTTTACTTTTTAAATTTTTTTTTGTTTTTTGGAAAAACATTTTTTTTTAAGATAAAAAAATTGAATTTGTTTTTATTTTTTTTTCAAAAACCTGTTAAAAGATGAACATTTTTATTTTTTTTTTATTTTTTTTTCTGTTTTAATGAACGTATGTATGCAGGTATACCTAGGGGCACTGGATCTAGGTCTTAGGTTAGCAAGGCGACAGACCTAGATCTAGTGTCCCTAGGTATACCTGCAGAGGAAGTATTTTTTTTTTTGTTGACTAGATAGCAATATTTTATTTTGCCTTTTTAAATAATTTTAACTTGCGTTTAAGTATTTTGAGAAAATGCAATATACCATCCATGTGAAGAGTATACAGAGCGGTCCTAAAGCCCCCCCTCTTAGCTTTTGAATGAGTTGAGATATCGACTTCAAGTTTAGAACTCTTAAATAAGACAACTATCTTTTAGCATATATGATACTTTCAGCTCTTAAAATGTGGGCAGGGGGGCATGGGGGACATTTTTTTTTAATGGAAAGGGGGGTCGTGTGATACATCATCAGCTTATGAAATTCTCCATTTAACTATATACTTTTTAATTTTTTTTATTATTTTTTTTTTGGGTTTTAAATGGGTATTTTTGTCAAAATTTCTCTAAAAAAATCAAACAATTTTTTAAACTAATTTCATGATGAATAAACGTAAATTATACTTTTAAACTTTAAAATTTAATCGACAAAATAAAAATTTACAAAAAAATTGAAAAATCAAAACCTTAAAAAAATTAAATAATTTACAGTCCACTAGAAAATTTTATTTGCTTTAAAATGCTGCATCACACGACCCCCCTTTCCATTTAAAAAATATGTCCTCCCATACCCCTGTCCACATTTTAAGAGCTGAAAGTATCAAACATATGCTAAAAGATAGTTTAAGTTGTCTTATTAAAGAGTTCTAAATTTAAAGTCGATATCTCGACTCGTTCAAAAGTTAAGAGGGGTGGTGACTTTTGGACCGCTCTGTATAATGGAATGCGTAGCATTACATATCTTCACAGCTTGTTTTTCTTACTTTATTATTAATCAGCCCCTGATTATCACCTGACAGTGACTGTCAAAATGCTGTCATGTTTCTTAACCTTTAATATATCTCAAAATTTTGCATAAAATATGAAAAACAAGGTAACAACAAAGGTTTTTGCTCAAATAAAAAATGTGTATTTTTAAAAAAAATTAAAAATTTTCTTCAAGTAAAAGTTTTTAAATATTACGGATGTTTAAAAATAAAATTTTTAGATATAGTTTACTCAGATATTATAAATATTTATAGTAAAACCATTAATTTTCACTATTCCTGGAATGTATAATAAGATTACTCACTAATTATAAATTTTAATATTTAGCAACATTGCGCAAAAAAATCATATTTTACTTACAGTATAACATTTATTATTGTTGTGTTAATATGCCTTTATTAAGTGTTAGTAAGCAAAAGATAAAAAAAAACTTCGTTAAAGCTTCTTTGTCTGTTATATACATATTTATTGGGAATATTGGACACTAAATTTTGCGTATTTCACGCTAGATTTATTATGACTTTTTGACCTGAAGATGTCTTCCAAAAAAAAGGCGAAACGTTAAATATTATTTTGGCGCGGAGGGGTCTTACGGTAATAAAAGAAAGTTTTCCTACGCGTTTTACTTTTGCAACTGTGCATTTGACTTTCGTAGGAAAAAATTGTGTACATTAATTAAGAGAAAAGTGTTGTCCACGCTCGTGTTAACATAAAAACTTTAGTTATACAACATACTAAATAATTTAAACAAAAAACTAGAATAATTACATTAGGAATAAAAACTGAACATGTGTAGGTATAACGACTCGGCGTTACCGAGAAGACCACAAAGCTTTGCAAATTTAAAAGGATAAAGGTATTTTTTTACAGATTATTTCTCTCTCTCTCTCTCTCTCTCTCTCTCTCTCTCTCTCTCAGTGACGGATCTGTTTGTATCTGGGTTTGAACAAATATTTTTGGGTCAAAACGTTCATAATAATACTATCAAAACATGATTGTCATTAAATTAATTTTGTTAAAGGGAACCTCATATTTTAGAAATATTTTTTATCTGGTTTACCTAATTATTTCTTTTTCTTCCCTCTAGGAACTTGGTTCACAACCATTACCGACCATATCCTCCGAAGATGTCGACTCGATGCCTCGGCCCCGCTCGGGCACCTGGGGCTCCAAATCGGACACGAAAAAAGCGGAGAAAGAGGCCAAACAAAAATCCAAAGATAAAAAATCGAAGCACGAGTCAAAATCCGAATCGAAAAAGAAAAAGGACAGGGGTGGAACCAGAAGTGGGAGTACCTCCAGGTCAAATTCCGCGGAGAGGAGGAAGTCGGATGACATCGGGAGTCCTAAAAAGGCGGGGATGTTCGACGGGTTCAGGAGTAGGTCAAATTCTGATGCTAGTAAGAAAATAGGAAGTGCTTTTATGGCTTCTATGAAGAGCGCTATGTTGGTAAGTTGATGATTTCTAAAGGTACATCTATAAGTACCTTTAAGGACTAGAACAAGTAAAAAAGTATGTTATCTAAATGACAGTAAAAATTAATAAAAAAAGACATCTGAAAGTCCTCTTGGAAAATGGACATACCATATCCATGGTCCTAGTTTATGAAAAGCACTAAATTATGAGATTGTTTTTTATTAAAAAATTTAAATTAAAAGGTTCTTTTTTGGCATTTTTAACAAGTTTTTTATTAAAAACACTCTTAAGGACAGATCTGTAGTCTGTAACTCAATTTTTTATGAAGCTGAAGTTTGCAACGTTTCTTTTGCAACGAAAATTCAAATAGTATATTAAAGTACTAGTTTCATAACAAACTTTTTTAGTGCACGAGTACAAGTTTAGAAAACAAGCCGCTTGCGGCGAGTTTTCTAAAATACCAGTGCGCTAAAAACGTGTTATGGAATAAGTGCTTTAATATACTATTTGAATTTTCGATGCAAAGAAACGTTGCAAACTTCAGCTTCATAAAAAATTGAGTTACAGACTACAGATCTGTCCTTAAGAGTGTTTTTAATAAAAAACTTGTTAAAAATGCCAAAAAAGAACCTTGACTTTTCAAACTCTTTTATATAAAAATAGTTATTTTCTTAACTAGTGTATTAAGTGGATAAAATCACTTAATACACGAGTTGTGAATTTAATTTTATCCAATACCTTTTATTTTTAAATAAAAATCTATAATTTTGCGAAAAATTATGTCAAAAATATTTAGATTAAGTTTTCTTAATACTAAAATAATAGGTATGCCTATTAAAAATAAACAATTGCTAGTTTTACATTTCATACAAACGTCAGAATTTTTAATAAAATACTGTTTTTATTAAAAAAACTAAAGAATAATTTGGGGTTTTCTTTAATTTTTATGGATTAGTTAACGTGCTTTTATTTATAGAATATTTATAATACTTAATTAATAGGGTATGTAACTAATTTTGGGTGAGTTCAAAAGCTGTACGTAAAAGAGTGAAAAATTTTTTAGTCACTAGTGAAAAAAAACTCACTTTTGACATTTAAAATAGTGCTCAAAACAAGTTTCTGTGAAGGTGTTGGATAAAATACTTTTCTGCTCAGCTTCCGTAATCTTACTAATATAACATGCAAATTTAAAGTATCAAACGTTAAAAATTCAAAAGATTTTTATCTTAAATTTGCTTTGTGGTTTTCTTCACAAAGACCGATGGCGCAAACGTGGCGGAAAAATTCCGCGTTTGGACTTACAGATTACAAATTGCAACCGGCAGTGAAAGTGTTAAAAGGCATTTTTTAAAGCTCATTAAAAAAGAGATAATACGAAAAATTAAAACAATAATACCAAAACGCGTTTTATGAAATTAGATTTAGTTTAACACAATTTCGGCACCTTCACCATAATTTTGTAGTACAAAGTTGTTCTGATACTTTAAATGATCCGCCAAAACGGGGAATAAGTGACAAATATTAATTAAAATAATTATCCTAGCAGAAAGTTTTGAACTTTAACACTAAATATTAACTAAAAAGTACTAAGGGTCTGTAAAAAAACGCCTAATGCCTACAAAGGTAACCTCTAAATCATGTCTAGTTATTCTCTTTAGGGTCTGCTGAAGTCAGAAAAAATATCCACATACTGGCGTAAAATATTTTTAAAATGGCAAGATAAGTCCTGACACGCTGAAGTAAGTGGTCAATTTTTAATACAATATTAATGAATTAAAAGGCTAAAGGCTTCTCCCTTTTAAAATATGTTATTTTTAAGTAACTGGAAAGGGTACCAATAATTTTTTACCTTGGCTACTAGAGCACTCAGGTTTTTTATTCAATGTTAGTAAACAAAAACATAAAAAATAAGTTTACAATTTCAACATATACTAACCTTAATATGAAAAGTGACTTAATTCGTACTCTAACTCTGGTATAGGCTATACCGTATAGCAAATGAAAAACAAATTGAATGAATTATTAAATATTAGTTATAACTTATTAATACTAGTATACTTAGTAATACTAATAACAGTTGGAGTGCGAATTTGGTCACTTTTCATATTAAGGTTAGTATGTGTTGAAATTTTAAACTTATTTTTTATGTTTTTGTTTACTAATATTGAATAAAAAACCTGAGTGCTCTAGTAGCCAAGGTAAAAAATTATTGGTACCCTTTCCAGTTACTTAAAAATAACATATTTTAAAAGGGAGAAGCCTTTAGCCTTTAAGAATGAATTTTAACCACTGTGCGTGGTTGTTTGTAATGAATATTGTTAGTATTCAACACAGAGTGGAATATTTTTATACCATGTATTTTTTGTATTTATTTAAAGTCCCAAACGACTTTAAATAAATAAATAAATAATATTGTATTAAAAATTTACACTTAGGACCTATTTTGCCATTTTAAAAATATTTCCCGCCATTCTGTGGACAAATGACTATTTTTTCTTTTCTTCTAAAGAAAACATCTAGAAATTATTTTACCTATTTACCTTTGTAGGCAAAATTCGGCGTTTTTTACAGACCCTCCTTTATTTTTTTTTTGTTGTTGTTTCAGCACACGGGGTTCATACACGGCAAACCAAAAGCTCCCAGAGATGGCTCCGCCCATCCTGTGCTGGATGGATCTTCAGATACAAGGTATTACAAGGAAGTAATCTTAACGTCGCTGTTATTTAAATAACCAACATAAAGTATTTTTCAGTCCCCTGGCCAGGGCCGTAGCGAAGAAGATTTTGTGGGGGGGAGAAGGTCAAAAATTACAACTTTTTGAAGCCTAAAAATACAACTTTTCTCCTTGACAAAAAAGTTATTGTTTAAAAAAAAGTTCACCACCTATTCAACTTTTGTATTTTGAATCCGTGAAATATACAACGTTTTTATTTTGAATCCTTGAAATATACAACTTTTGTATTTTGAATCATAAAATATAGATAAAACTTTTGTTTTGGATCAATGAAATATACTTTTCAAGACCATAAAATATACAACTTTTGTTTTGGATCAATCAAATATACAACTTTTCAAGATAAGTGGAGAGGCATTCCCCCCCACCTCCCATAGCTACGGCTCTGCCCCTGGCAGAAATAAGACGGCAGGGGACTGAGAAATCTTGCACACAAAATGAAAATATTACATATACTAATAACTTATTACTAAATTACCTAACACAACAATAATCAGCCCGATTTAAGAATATAAATTTCAAAAATAAATAAATTTAATATAAAAACTAAAATATTTGTTTCCTTGTCAGGGGACTGTAATGCTACCAACCCGAATCATGTTTTTCGTATCCAAATTCCATAAACTTTGCACTAAGTGGGTTTCGCTAACCCTAATTATGTGGGTACATATTCTACTACAGTTTAGAATTAACAATTCAAACTTAGTAATGAAAAATGCAAAAAATTTAATTACTTTTGTATAAAAGTTATGTCTTTGACTATAGTACTATGGTTTGGGGTAGAGTACTAGATAGGTAGGTTTGTTAGGGTAGGTGGATAGTTTGAGTGGTTCCGAAAGAAACTACCTACCTACCCTAACAAACCTGCCTATCCAGTGCTCTAGTTTGGGGTTGGGCACACGCCAGGGGACTGAGGTTTGGCGTATATAAAAGAGTATATTTAAGATATTATGTTATAATTCAATAATAAAAATGAAAAACCTTTCACATGAAACCATAATTGTAAAGAAAATTTTAACTTCTTGTAAAATAATTAGCTGGGGACTCAATTTTCACCGTTTGTGAGAAACACCTAAAATCCAAAAATTCTATAAGAAAATCTAAAAATTTTTTACTCTCTTAGAAAGATAAGGGCGTCAAAACAAGCAAATATGTAGGCCTCTTTCGTAGACCATATATGGTCTATAGAGTTTCAAATTTGTAAAAATTTTCGCCTGAAATTACTTATTTTTTTTTTTATTTGAGTTTCCCCGGGGCCTGGGTTTGATGTTTCCCCAGAACGACAAGGACGCCAAAACCAGCAAATATGCAGGCCCTTTTCCAAGTGGACCAAATAAACTATAGATCTTCAAATGCATAAAAATTTTCGCCTGCGGCGCTGGGGCTTTCTTACTGCTTGTTTTATTTAAGGTTATAAAACTTGAACTGAAAAATTGTAGAAATTTTCGCGTTCGGTGCTAAAGCTTTCTTGCATTAAAGTAAAACTTTTAATTGTAACACTTAAAATTTCTGAATAATTTCGCCTTATTGGCCATTTTAATTAGTTAAAAAAAAAATACGCACAAATTTTCGCCTGCGGCGCCATTTTAATTCTAAATTTTACATCCTTCCTTGTCTCCCCATCACCCCCCATATGCGTATAAGGCTAAGTTAACCCCCTCTTTGTTTCACCCACTTAGAATAAACTTAGAGCTGAAATTCGGTACCCATGCTTATCTCTGATGGCAATACAATTTTATATAAAATTTACCTTCAGCCTCCCCACCCCTAAAATTAAAAAAATCTTTATTTTTACTCAAATCTTTTTATTAGAATGCGACCTTTATTTTAGTCATCAACATTTCTGTCAGTCAGTCATATACATGTAAGGATTACCATGCATTGAATAATACACAGGGCCGATATTTGCTTATCGGCGCCCTGATGCAAGTTTCTGGTTCGGCGCCCCTATTTGAAAAAAAGTTTTTATCCTAAAAAATTTTGACGACTAAAAAAAGAAAAAATAAATTAATAGTAAAAAAACATTTTTAAGAACAAGCTTTTATTTAAGTGCTCTAAAAAGAAGAAAATAAATTTTCAAATAAATCTAACCCATCATTTTGTTACATTTTTATATGATATAAAAGCTTGTGGCTAAAATACTTAATTCTAAGTAAAAATTCTAAGTAAAAAAGAAATTTATACAGAAAAATCTCGCGACAAGCCTTTATATCATATAAAATTGTATAATGTAACAAAATGATTAATACATATTAATATTATTTTTTTTTTTGAATTATTTTCTAGGTACTACCACACGGTGACGGCAGCCTCTTCGATCAGGAGTCCCATGACGAAAGTGATGGATATATTCAGGAACAGGTCCCATGCCAGTGTCCCACCTGAAGACAGACGAAAAGTAAGTCAAACTTTTTATTAATTAGGATTAATCACATGAGCCTTATTTATCTTTTTTTTTGCAAAAATTTAAGATATTTATGTTTTGTGACTATAACCCGCCGTAGTTAGAGCCTTTTAATAGAGGCAAGTAGGTTTAGCCCAGCAACGGCAACGGTTCAAAGCAATAAGAAAACGAGCGCGTCGCAATTATTGTTAATCAGTGTTTGTGCGGCCGAGGTCTTCCATATGTAAAGTACTCTGGCTTTGAAAATTATCAAAATTTGGGAAAGGCTTGTATTCGTGCAAAAATTTTCAATTTTTTTTTGCGTATTTTTGCGTTTTATGATGTTTTATGTTGATATAAATCCATTTCAAGCAAAAACAAAAAAAAAATTGTCGGTCAATTGGTCGTTCTGTCCGGGAAATCTTGTATCCATGATAACTTAAGAACGCTTTAAGCTAAAGACTTGAAATTTGACATATGGGTATGTTACCAAAATTTCTAGCTCGGGATTGTTTTTGATGAACATTTATTTTAGAAAAATTTATAAATTGCTATATTCGGGTTTTTGAGGTTGATGAAAGTGAATATGATAATAAAAAATCCAATACGCGGAGGTGAAAAATGGAAAAGCGATTTTAGTGGGCAATTTGAAATTATAATAAGTAATAAATAGTGTTACAAGCAATTCTAGCTTGAGTTATGGCTCGTACAATATCACGTGAACGTTCAACCTTAAGCTTGCATTAAAATAACTCCACCCTGCCCTATCTTATGTACATCTTTTATTATTATTAAAATAAATAACTGCTATGTTTTCTATAATAAAAAATGCAACATTGTATTTGAATATTTTTTGTGAGTGGGTTTTTAACAATATGTCGCATACATAGCAACAGAACCCTTCATTATTTAATACCAGTTAAATTTAAAACGGTAGTTTCAATTGCAATGAGGAAATAATCATTTTTCCTATTGTATTAAAAAGTTGGAAAATAGATCTCAAGGCAGAATATGCTGTATTTTAGAGGTTATTTTAAGGTTCAGTTGGACACAAAATAGACAGTGGGAAATTTAAATTTGTGCGGTATAATTTATTGTTAAAAATATTACAGAAATAGTCAAACATATTAAAAAAATTTTGTATTTTCGGGGCGCCTGACTTTACAGCGAAAAAATTACCGCGAAGACCATTACCGCGAACGGTCTTTACCGCGTATTACTTTTACAGCGAAAATCGTTTACCGCGCCATTTTTTATACATTATTCTTATTTTATGTAAGTTTTTTTTCGTGGGAGTAAAGACCCCTACCCGTATTTTCAATAATTTTTTCCTTTTTTCAAAGATTTTAAATTATTTTTTTGAACCTTAAAAATGGCAAAAATGTTTTCATGGTGGCGTATTGTTAAGTTTCTTTTGCTAAAAGTCTTGCAGAAAAATACACAACCATTTGTAATTTTTTATTTTAAAGTATTTGATCTTGAAAAGCGTAAACATTTTGGCTGCGTTTTCGTGTGTTTCTAACTTAAAATATCCAAAATTTATTTTCGTAGATATCAGATATCTGTTTGTTAAATGCTCAAAAATCAACAAAATTTTGTTCTGAACTTGAAAAACATTTTGCTACTAGGAAAGATAAAAATTTACTTCGAACTATTTATAATTTTGGTGAAAAAAAATGCTTAAAATATTTTGAAATAACTCCTGCTACGTTTCACTGAGCTTCAACCTAGGCCAACCTCTTATACTTTCCAAATGTCTTTTATAATGACTTTTGACCAAAAATGTCTAAATCAAAATACACACATTTTGAATCATATTTATCTGTCTCTCTCTGATGTCCGTTTCTTTTTTTAACCATATCTAAAAACCAAGATATTGGCTTTAAGAAATATAAAAAGTTTGTTAGGGGGTCTATTTAAAAAAAACAAGTTTTCTCCAATTTTTTATTTTTTTTAAAGTTTAGCCCATGTAACTTTTTTTTTAATTTAGTGCGAGCGATCATTCAAATAAAAGTATTTTTTTTCTGAAAAAATTACTTCTTCTACGATCTAATAGAAAAGTTATGACAGCAACAAAACCGGCATGTCAATCGTAAAATTTAACAATTTTTTTTTAATAAGATCTTTTTTGGAAAACAAAAAAACTTTGAAAAAAATATTTTTAAAAAACAAAATTTTTGATTTTTTTCTTCTCTATTTTCTTTTTGCAAAAAACGAATTTTTTTTTTAATAGTTTTTTTTTTTTTTGCTGTTGGGGGTGATTACCACGGTTGGTACTTTCATTTATCAATAACAGGGTCGGATAACAGGAATTTTAAATTATTTATAATTTTTGGTAAGTTTTTTTAATACATACCTATGCCGAATAAGATTATATGTCTGTGATGGGAGGATTGGTGTAGTGGTCTACCGCGTCTGCACATGACAAGTCTACTAACCAACTAGCGTGGGTTTGATTCTCACTGACGCCGATTTGCCTTTTTCAGTTAATTAATAATTGAAATTTGGCGAAGGCGTAAGTGAAGCGGACACTCCCTATAAAAACTGTTTCGAAAGTCAGTATAAGCCGGTGGTTCTCTCTACTACTAGCCCACACAAGTCCTGGACTTAGGGGATGCTTAATTAAGTAGAATAGTACGAGGTTAAACAAACATGTAACAAACAAACATGTATGCAGACATATAATCTTATTCGGCATAGGTATGCATTAAAGAAACTCACCAAAAATTAAAAATAATTTAAAATTCCTGTTGTCCAACTCTTGTTGTAATGAAAGTATCAACTCTGGTGATTACTTAGTCGTTACTTTCCAAATTGGTAGAATTAGTCTTTATAATAATAGTTATTTATGGTACTAGTGGGTAAAGTAAGATATTGCCCATGAGAAAATTAACCTGCGAGGCGTCAGCCAAGCAGGTTAATTTTCGAAAGGGCAATATCGGTTTACCCATGAGTGCCATACAAGGTTTTATCCAATAAATAGTTTAGGAATTCATATTTTTATTAAAAATTATAATGACATTTACAAAAAAAATTATTTGACAAGTGACAGTTGAATGAGTAAAATATTATCCACTCAATAAAGTAAAAGCCACGGGGGGGTTATTATTGAGTTTATCTATTTAAAATAAAGCTGGTAATTTTCTTATTATCTGTATGTATTGGATAAAAGTAATTTTTCCTGAAAAAGTTACGTTAATCGGAATTTTCTTTCAGCTTTTTTCGATTTTTTTAAAAGTTTAACCCAACAACTTTTTTGTTTGGAGGGGTATTACTTTCAAAAACAATGTGGATCTTCCCCTCGTAGAACTTAATTTTTCCTGAAAATTTCAGGTCGATCGGATTATTCGTTCTTGAGTTATCGTGTTTACAAAAATCGTGTAATCAGACGGACGGACGGACATTTCTAAAAAAAAAAAGTTTTTTTTATGAAACAAATTTATATCCATGAATTTTTTGTCTAGGACGATTTTTGTTTTTTTTTTTTTAAATTTAAAACTACCGCAATATTATTCTAGCTCTAAATAATTCCTGGCGGTCCAAAAGTCATTCCCCCCCCCCTCTTAACTTTTGAACCAGTTGAGATATCGACTTCAAATTTGGAACTTTTAAATAAGACAACTTAAACTGTCTTTTAGCATATATTTAATAATAATATATTACTTTTAGCTCTTAAAATGTGGGCATGGGGGCACATTTTTTTAAATGGAAAGGGGGGTCGTGTAATACATCATTTTAAAGCTTATAAAATTCTCCATTTAACTCCATATTTTTAAATTAAAAACAATTTTTTTTTGGGTTTAAAATGGGATTGAAAATGGGTATTAATGTCAAAATTCCTCTAAAAAAAACAAATAATTTTTTAAAAATGCCTAATTTCATCATAAAAAAATATTAATTATACTTTTAAACTAATTTTAGTTGACATAAATAAAAACTTATAAAAAAAACTTAAAAAATCGAATGTTTTAGCACAAAAAATTAAAAAATCTAAACCTTAAAAAACATTTTTAAAAAATTTTCAAATGTTAGTTTAAATAGAGAATTTTATAAGCTTTAAAATGATGTATCACACGACCCCCCTTTCCATTTAAGAAAATGTCCCTCCATGCCCCCCTGCCCTCATTTTAAGAGCTGAAAATATCAATTATATGCTAAAAGATAGTTTAAGTTGTCTTATTTAAGAGTTCTAAATTTGAAGTCGATATCTCAACTCGTTCAAAAGTTAAAAGGGGGGGGGTGACTTTTGGACCGCACTGTATAATAATTTATACTTGAATCAAGGTTTTAATAAGATACTGTATTTAAGTATTAAAAAAACAAAAAATATTCTTTTGATTCAGGATGAAATAAGAATAATTATTGCAAGGTGTGACCCACTTAAAAAAACACAAATAAAAATAAACAAAAGCCTCTTGAAAATCCACATTGTCATGTTTGGTCAATTTTTAATTCGATGAATAAATTTTGGATGAATCATATCGTGCTGTTAAAGAAAAACATTAAGAAAGTCATTTTTTTTGCAACAATTGCATTTTGATTAAATGGCAAAAAATGCATTAGCAATCATTAGTTGACGGAGATTAATCTTTTAAAATTAAATTATTTGGAAAATAAAAACGGAAAAGAAACATAATTATCAAAAGAGAAAAAGTCGTGTGTGACACACCCAGTGTACGAATGCACTGCCGGCAGGGTCGTAGTGAAGAAGATTTAGTGGGGGGGGGGGGGGAAATTAAAAATTAAAACGTTTATCTTGATAACCAAAAAGAAAACGGTCCACTCGAATTTCAAGATAGGTGGGGGGGAGGCCCCTCATCCCCCATGGCTACGGCCCTGACTGCCGGGCAATCAGGCAAATAGGCAAAATCCATTATTGTCAGCAAAAACAGTCACATTTTGATACGTACTTTTTTTTAAAGTTCCTAACTTTTAAAAACTCTGTCTGTATGTGTGCAACATTTTCTTGTGTACACGATAACTTAAGAACGGAAAGTCCGAACCTAACTTTTAACCTGCAAAGGTTCATGAAAATTTTTTTCAGTAATATACAGTTGAGATCCAGTAAATGCCCGGAGATATTTTTTTTTTTTTTTTTTTTAATAAACTAATCAAAATTTGAAGTGGAACACCCAAAAAAATTCAACAAATTTAAAGTCAATTATCTCCGAATTTAATAAACCGATTTAAACAATTATTTTTTTATAAGAAAGGTACATCTTTTGACTTTAATTATATCTGATAAGAGTTGCAAAAAACTTAACAGTCTACAAGGTGTCACAGAATAAATGTGACCATGTTTTTTTGCTGAAACTTTTAATGTGCACCAAACACGTTTTAGAGAATTTTTAAAAGTTTTTCGGCTTTAGTGTAATTACCACGTGCAGGTTAAACAAATATATTTTTTTAATTTTCTTTTTATCTCGTTTCGTTGTAAAGATGTTGATGTGATTTATACATCACTTTTGCGCCAAAATAATAGGATAGAGATAATTCAGTTCTTTTTTACTGCAATAGTAAGGCAAGACCCTAGGTACTATCATACAAAAAGATTAACTTGCATTGATCCCAATAACCCTCATCTAAAGGGTGTTTTTCATAACTTTGCTGATCTCAATATATCAATTAACTATTTTTTTGAGATTTAAGCGAAAAGATTGTTGCAACTTGAAAGTTTTTAGACTAAACTGGCCTATTTTGATTTAAGCTTGTTAGTAAATACTATTTTAAACATTTGACACGTCAAGTCATATTACAAATAAGTAATAAAACGATCGCAGGAACTCTACCCCGTACTTACATCCAAACAAAAACATTTTCTCCAATTTTACTCTAACCGAAAGCTTAAAAAAGTATAAACTATGTAAGAGACGTGTCTCATTTTTTCCAATTTTACTCTAACCTAAAGCTTAAAAAAGTAGAAACTATGTGAGAGACGTGTCTCTGGAAAAAAAAAATTGTTTGGATATAAGTACGGGGTAAAGTCCCTGCGAACCTTTTATTACTTATTTGTCATATGACTTGAGAATTTAATTTAGTCTTAAAATTTTAAACTGTCTAAATCCTGTATATTTAGTTTAAGAAAAACTTTTGAAACGGCGCCCCGCGGTGCTTCAATTCTAATAAAAATATATTTTATCCAATACATACAGATAATAAGACAATTACCAGCTTTATTTTAAATAGATAAACTCAATAATAACCCCCGATTGACTTTTACTTTATTGAGTGGATAATTATTTATTTTACCCACTCAACTGTCACTTGTCAAATTATTTTCTTGTAAATGTCATTAAAATTTTTTATAGAAATATGAATTCCTAAGCTATTTATTGGATAAAACCTTGTATGGCACTCATGGGTAAACCGATATTGCCCTCTCAAAAATTAACCTGCTTGGTTAATTTTTTAATGGGCAGTATCTTACTTTACCCACTAGTATCATAAATAACTATTTTTCATTAAGAGCTCATAACATGCCTTTTATTACTTAAAACTTGAGTCTTAAGCAAGTAAATTTAGATATGTTACTAAGGAAATTACGTCTGAAATGTTATTTTCTGTCCTTTTTGACAACTTTAAAACTTAAGGCTTAAGTTTTAAGTGATATATCTTTTTCGGTGTTGTTGCCCTGCAGAGTTCTGTTTTAATCGTTTTTTTTTACTGTGTGATTGTGACACATTCGTTACAGACTTTTTTTTTCGTGGCCAAGTTAAAATTTAAAGTCACGTGATTTTATCACAACGTAACTGACAAAACTTTTTCAGAGATAACGTATCGTATTTTTATTAAAATGAAAACATCGTTTTTAATTTTACTCTACTTACTTGGAGTGAAGATGGGTGGATTTATTGGATTACCGCATCATTCGGATTATCGAAGATTCGGATTATTACGACACTACTGTATACATAAATATTTTTATTAAACTGACCAGTCAGAAAAATAATCCATATTCATTTATTGGACATATTTAGATTTTGTTTTGAATATTCAATAGACTGTTGTCAACGTTTATTTTTCAAAAAACATTTCCCACTCAATATTTTTTTTGCAATTTCGATTCTCAAGCGTTTTTTTGCGAACGAATTTCTTTAGAAAATTAAAAAATTTAAAATTAAACGTGACGTCATGACCAGACTTCCGAATAAATAAGTCATTGGTCATACATGTATACAGGGTGTATTTGAAATAGGGTAGGAAGTTATTCACATAATTAGATAAATTTTTATAACATTGTAAAGGTGTACTAACTGTTTTATAACAATTTACAGCATACTTGTTGCAATGATAATTCAATTAAACAGAATATACTAAAATTCCAATTATTTTACGTCCAGTACTATACACGGTGTATTTGAAATAGCGTAGGAAATTTTAACAGGTGATTCTACATGATAAAATATGACAAAAAGTTCCTATAAACGTATGTCTAAAAATGCGTCATAAGGGAGCTACGCTCCTTTGAAATTGGCTAAAAAAATCGGTTTTTATTTAATAACTCAGGAACCCTTTGAGATATATCAACGAGGTTTTGCACGTCAACTAATCCTACCAAGGCCCGTTTTTGTGTGTTATTTTCATGTATTTATTTCAACCAGGGGTGTGCGAAACGGGGGGCTTATCAGTTTTTTGTCCCAAACTTTTTTCTGTTTAACTTTTTTGCAATTTTATTTTTGAAATATGATTCCTCAGGTCAAATTACATAAAAAAGGTACTCTTGTTGTAATACTGTAGGATTAACCGTTTACGAGAAAAATTCATTTGAAGGTGAAATTCCACGGTTCGAGGACGAAAAATTAAATACTAAAATGTTGAAAACCAAAATTTTAATGATGCAGGGCGAATGTACATTAAAAACTAAGAAAAAAACCTCATATACAGGTACTTCCAAACATCAATCCTAATGGAGCTATGGTCTCCTAAATATGCACCATTTTTAAAGGGCCATGGTAGCTTTAAAAGCGTTTTATCATTGCAACAAGTATGCTGTAAATTGTTATAAAACAGTTTGTATACCTTTACAATGTTATAAAAATTTATCTAATTATGTGAATAACGATTTTATCTTTTATTTTTAAAATGTAGATAATAATAAATATAAGGGGCTGTTTAAATATTACATAATTATATATATACTTAACAAAAAAATTAAATTAAGTTACATTTTAAAAGACTCGTTGGTACAATACGAGTTACGTAACTTTATTTTTAATTATTTGGCATTGCTGTAGCGAAATTTAATCGCTGTGATAGTACGTAATTTTTTATACTTATCGGTTCGCGATTTTCAACAGACTTTTTTTCACACTAATTCTTGATATTTTTGTCACTGTTTTTATAATTTTTCGTCCATATTTAATAAATTCCTTATACAGTTGCCTTAGTTTTATTATTACCAGTATTCGGCGTAAACTCAGTTATGACTGATTACCGTTGAAAAAAAAAACAGAAACAGGCTTACAGAACAATTTTGCCGAATTATGAGGGAAATTGTTATAAATCGAAACATTTAACGACTAATTTGTAACCCACAACAATATTAACTATACATATTAACTATACATACATATATCGGTGTTTTTCAAAGAAAAAAATGACATTCGATTTTTATCTTTTAAGAATACGAAAGTTTTTAATTTTTATTTGTCGATAACTTTGTTTCCCACCTTACTTGTTTAAATGGAATCATTAAAAAAAATCAAGATAAAAAGAAATAAAAATGTAAATATTTAAAACCTTGCCTCAACGACGCGGCGCCTATACGAGTACTGGAAATTCGCCGAATACTGATTATTACATCGTCCAAATGTATGCGAATATATTGAAATAGAAAACTTAGCCTATATCTCTGATTTTTAACAGTTGTCGCAAAGGAAAAATTTACTAAAGTTCCAGACTGAAACCCAGGATTTTCCACCATGCATTTAATAGTAGACCTGCTAAGTGGAAAAGAATTAAATATTATAAACCAAACCTATGATTTTTCAATTATTAAAAATCATACTTATTTTAAATATGCTCCATTAACCTCGGTTGGTACTGAAAGATTTTCTAACTATAAATGGATCTTTGAAGATTTTTTTTTTAATAATATACTTTTTTTTAAATGGGAACAAACAATAAGTAAAATAAAAATAGTGTTGTCAAATTATTTTATAGAAAATCTTTCTCTAATTCTCAACGTATGGGAACGTTCAAGTATTACGTAACGCTGCTAGGGGGGGTTGGAGGTCATTTTTGGAGTGTTACGCCCATTTTAATGGTATATGAAAATAGCGTTACAAGGGGGGGTCCAAAATGATCAAAATTTGCGTTACGTAATACTTGAACGTTCCCTATTTTTCTCACAATTAGGTATTCGTAATATTATTACTTATTATGTAGTAGAATATATTTTCAAACATTTGTTACTATAGTAATTATAATTATAATAAAGATAAAACAATTTCTACTCTATTTCCATATTGATGCGCGTCCGAACCTGCATTTTATCCGATTTTATCATTTGTCCGAGATCTGGTCATAACGTCGAATTTTCGAAAAAATTTAACTTTACATTGCGGAAATTTTCCAGAAGATAAAAAGTTCTTGTTAATATGGGCTTCCGAAAAAAAAACAAATTGACTAGTATCTCAGACTAGGGAGACTAGATCTAGGTCTTAAGTTAGCAAGCCGCCTTGCTAACTTAAGACCTACCTCATAGTGGTCTGGAAACAATTTTTAGCTCAACTTTCATATAGCTCAAGTTTTTTTTTCATAATTTAATTATATAGGGCTTTTTTTATCTTTTTAAGGCCAAATTTAAAAAATATATCGATGCGTTTTTAAGAAAAACGATTTTCATTTGTTTTAACAAAAAAAAATGAGATATTTAAAAATTATTTTATATATTCACCAAAAAGTGAGAAAAAAGTTTTCATGGACCTTATATCTCAGAAACGGTTTAACTTATTGACATGAAATTGTTACTGCAGTATAAAACCAATAAATGTAAACAATTAACGTTTTATTAAAATTAACTTTTTGACCAGGGGCGTAGGTAATGGGTGTCTCCTAATTTCTCTGTAAAACTGCAAATCCGCTCCTGGTTAAACATTTATTTTATGCAATAAAAGCAAAAAATATTGCCTACGATTTATCTCCGTAACTATAAAAGATAACTATTTGAAATTTACAGAACTTGTATGAACCGTAAATTTTGGCATCGTCATTATAAAAAATATCGCTTCCGGTCTACCAACTTTTGATTTTTAGATAGAACCCTATATATTTAATTGCATTTTTAGATTCGTCTTTAAATTCTCTTTTTATTGATAAATCACAAGATGATATTTGCATTAAAGATGGCGCCACAGAAGCCATTTTTTCATAAAAACGACATGGCGGTCCTATGACATCCACATTAGAATTTTTCTGAAACTTGACATTTCAAATCTTTTAGTAGTACTTAGGATAAAAATTTACTGTTTATGTGAAACTGACTTTTTGTTTTTTATGAAAAAAGCGTTATTTTATGATTTTATGATTGTGCTCTTATGCCTGGATATTCTTTGTTTTAATTTAGGAGAAGTTTGACCAATATATACTTTAGGACACTCCAAACATTTAATTTTATAAATAAGGTTCGAGTGGTCTTTTTTCTGTATAGGGTCTTTTAGTTTTGTAAAGTTGAATTTAACAGTAGTAAGTACTTATATTTTGTCATTTTGTCTTTGACGTAGCAAATGTCCATAATTGTTTAAATGCCTAAAAGGTGTGCTTATATGTTTTTATTTGTTAATAGGTCCGAAGATGGAGAAAAAGCCCTCCGAAACGTTACTAAATAGTTAAAAAAAAACTCGATTGGTTTGGCCTTTTTCCCAAGAAAATTTCTATACTAATATACTACAGGGTAAAAACGCATCTATATATCTTTTATAGTTACTGAGATAATTCGTACGCAATAATTCTTGTGACACCCGGTATAAAAGTATTGGCTATGGATAGGTGGGGTTAAGGATCTCCACTGGAGAGTTGCCTCAGATGATAACTTGATGAGATTTGCCGCTATTTTAAATTTAAGGTAACGCAAAAAAACGCTTCTCGATTGTCCAAAATAGGATGACGTCTGCGAAAAACAAAACACTGTCGGGAGATAATATAAGCGAACGTTTACAAGATTGTTGATAGTAATTTGTTTTTAGTAGATAGCCTACCGCGACTAAGTTCGCTAAATGCACGGTGTTTCGCATATATTTATGTATATACATATACGTGTTGTTTGTTCTGTTTTCTGTGGATGTGTGTGAGTGCGCTATGATGATGAGATGAAAAACAAAAACGCAAACGGTTAATTAACAATTAATTGTATCAATTGTTTTGTGAATAGTTTAATTGTCCGAAGTTATTATTACAGAGATGGAAAAAATGTGACATCCTGGCGAAAAATTACGAGCAGTTCGAGGACAATAGACCTCACTGGTTATTAGGGTATTCCGGTACCTATTTCGAAAAACAACGATTTTTTCAAAATTTCAAGTCTCCCCCTCATGTCGTGAAAAATACCATAAAAAATTCTTTGAACCTGGCACACAAATAGGGGGTTCTTGGACCACAGTCAAACTGCCTCAGATTTTGATATATTGTAAATTCGGGGGTAAAATTACAGCCAAATTAAACGACCAGTTTCGGAGAAAAATGCTGTTAAAAATATAATTTTATGACAGTTTTTTTTGACGTATATTAAGGCTATTTTTTTTACTTTCATAAATAGTAACTTAATTAGTCGTTTTAATTTTATTATACTCTATTAATTAAAGAACAGACATTAGAAATATTATATAAAAGGCTTTATTATCATTTACTTACATGTGGTACTAATAAATATTATAACTTTTGTAAATCTTCCAATATGCTGAATTTTTCTACGTGCTTGCTAATTATATGCAAAAATCTACATATTTTCTGTTATATTTTTTACTTAATTATGTTAAAACATGGTTTGGTATATGGACAAATATTTTATAATTTTATATTTTAGATTTTCTTGATATAATTTTTCAAAATTACATCTGATGCTTGACAATCTGCATTGATATTTTCATAGGTAAAATATATCATTGAGAATGCCTAGCAACAACTTTTAATAATTATTACTATAAAGGGTTCACTATTGAATTACGTTGTTGCTAGGCAATCTCAATAATATTTTTTACCTATAAAAATATCTTGACAGATTTGTCAACCATCAGATGTAGTTTTGAAAAAATATATCAAGAAAATCTAAAATATATAATTATAAAACTTTTGTCGATATACCAAACCATGTTTCAACATAATCAGGTTACAATATAACAGAAAATATGCAGATTTTCGCATATAATTAGCTAAGACGTAGAAAAATTCAGCATATTGGAAGATGTACAAACGTTTTAATATTTATTAGTACCACATATAAGTAAATGATAATAAAGCCTTTTATATAATATTTCTAATGCCTGTTCTTTAATTAATAGAGTATAATAAACTTAAAATCACTAATTAAGTTAATATTTACGTAAGTAAAAAACTAACCTTAAAATACGTCAAAAAATCTGTCATACTTTTAAAAGCGCTTTTCTCCGAAAGTGGTCATTTAATTTGGCTGTAATTGTGCATTAAATATTCACAGTACTAAAATCAAAATAATCCAAAATATTGTTTTGATATGACTATAGGTACGCATAA
Source organism: Brachypterus glaber (assembly GCA_958510825.1). NCBI lineage: Eukaryota > Metazoa > Arthropoda > Insecta > Coleoptera > Kateretidae > Brachypterus > Brachypterus glaber. Next base: position 49,489,907 of record OY294046.1, read on the forward strand.
ACATATCCAAAAATAATTACAGGTACCTATATTTAGTACAGGTACCTACATTTTTAGCCTATAGAACCATCTATAATAGCTTTGCCTGACTCACCCCATTCTTGAACGAACCCTAAGCATTAAATTTGTAAGATAATGACAGCACGCGCTAGGATTTCCCAGGCGATTTTTCATTTAAAAAATTATCCAGTCGATTTTAAATAGAAATATTTTGCTAAATATTCACGATTTTCGCTGTGTGGCTTTGCATAAAACTACTAAATTAAAATAAGTGTGTAAATGTAAAACGTTGGAACATGTCACCTTATCAAGATATTTAATTTTACACACATCATTTTTTAAGAAAAGATTTTCATTTTAAAGCTTTGGTAGTTATAGCATGAAAAATTATATTTTCAGCAACATTTCATTGTCCTAAAGACACAAAGGCATATGTTTTACCATTGCAGTAGACCTTTTGAAACAGAGGCGCACTTAGGATTTTTCTTGGGGAAAGGGGGGCTAACACAATGACAATAAACAAATATATCTGATGAAAAGGAATTTTTCTTAAACTTTCATTTAATTAAGATCATGAGTAAAAATAAATAAAAAATATAATATAAACAAACGCTATTTTCCTAACCAAGTTTGGTTTGCAAAACAGTTAAAAACCCGGTCAAAAAGAATTTAAAAAAAGTCCTTGAAAAAGTAAAAACTGGTTGGCCATCCAGGCGCGATCAATGGGTGGGCCAATTCTCACTGACGCTCTCGTTTGTAAGCACCACATTTAAAGATTTAGTTTTTAATTGTAAAACTATAGTTTTAACTATATTGCTTTCCCATTTTGAAAATTTTCAAAATTTCTGAAAGCCTTGTATTCGTGCAAAAATTTTCATTTTTTTTTGTGTATTTTTGCGTTTTATGACGTTTTATTTCGATATAAATCAATTTCAAGCAAAAAAAAAGTATCGGTCGGTCGATCGGTCTGTCCGGGAAATATTGTGGGCACGATAAAACTTAAGAACGCTTTAAACTAGAGACTTGAAATTTGGCATACAGGTATGTTACCAAAAGTTCTCGCTCGGGATTGTTTTTGGTAAACATTGGGGCAAGGGCGGCAAATGGGGAAAAATACATTTTTTTAGAAAAATTTGAAAATTGCTATATATGGGTTTTTGAGGTTGCTTAAATTGAATCTGATAAAAAAACTTTTTTAATTCAACCCCCGAGGGGATGCGGGAGTAAATATTTTTCAATATTATTAATATTTTCTTCAAAATTGGTATATAGGGGTTTTTGGGGTCGACGAATATGAATCTGATAATACTTTTTTTCTAATTTCACCCCCTGAGGGGTGAGGGTAGTTTTTGTGAAAACTGGTGTATTGGGGTTTTTGAGGTTGCTGAATGTGTATCTGATAATAATTTTTTTCTAAATCCACCCCCTAAGGAGTTTGGACTTTTTTGAGGTTGTTGAAAGTGAATCTGATTATAAAAAAAATCTAACTTTACCCCTAAAGGGGCAGAGGGTAGTTTTCATGAAAATTTGTATATTAAGGTTTTTATGGTTGCTGAAAGTGAATCTGATAATAAAAAATCCATTTTACGGGCGGAGGTGAAAAATGGGAAAGCTCTTTTACTGGGCAGTGTATTCTTTTATAAAACAGGGAAAATTTTACCTAAATATTGTTTTATAGGCAGCAATATTTTATTCTCCTTTTTTACTTGACAGGTAAAATATAACAAAAACTCGTAAATTTTGATAATGTAAGTAAAGAGAGTGAAGGTCGCTTTTATAAATGTTTACGTAGCTTTAAATTTTTATTTACCTGATCATTTTTTCATGTTATAAATTCATCAGATATCGTCGGCTTACAAGTAAAAGGCACTAAGTCACTTGGGATTTTAATGGCACTGTAATTAATTTTTGATGATCTATGTATAGGTAAACCGAACTAACTTCTAGGTGGACTGCCAAGGAGGTACCCACTATACAAAACGCACCAATTTGATTTTGATTAAAATTTTATCTAGCAATAGGCACTAAGTCACTTAGTGCACTTAGTGCGTTTTACTTGTAGATTATTTCAAATGTTTCTGCACTAAGCGACTTTCTAAAAAGAGTTAATTTATAAAAATATGATTGCTTGAATCATTTATATGATACAATAACGCGTTATTTATTGTACTGATAAACGCATTCAAATTTTAACTGATAGATTATTTTAATTTTGCTCTTAAATCCTTGGTTACTACATAAATAACAAGAATATAAGAAAAAAACTAAAGTTCGCGGCATGTTCGGAAAACAGCCCTTAGAATTGCACCGTGAAGTGTTTTATCATTAATAATGATTCATCATAATTATTCACTTTAGGAGATGCTTCTTTGCCGGCACAGCCGATGCCCTCTGAAAACTGTCTTAGTTCTGGCATAGTAAGCAGTTTCATATAATTAAAACTAATTAATTTTATTAATTTAGGAAACGTTCTTTAAACAATCAAAAAGTCCAAACCCTTCTTTTAAAAATCTAGGTTTTGAAAATTTATGTAAACATCTTGTTTTCTACTTTATAGTTATACATTACGTTTAATTAATAGATCTATTAACCCTTCTAAGGGTTTTAATTTTAAATAGTTGTTTTTTATCTTATTTTATTGACTTAGTGCTCTTTACTTGTAAGCCGACGTCGTGGGAAAAGGTATGTAAACATCTTGTTTTTTACTTAGTTATACGTTTAATTAATAGAAGGGTTTTAATTTTAAATAGTTGTTTTTATATGATTTTATTGACTTAGTGCTCTTTACTTGTGAGCCGACGCCGTGGGCTTACAAGTAAAAGGCACTAAGTCCATGTCTTTTTTCAAATTTAGTTGAATTAAACTACTTCAGTTTTTCTTTATTTAACTGCAAATGAGACATTATTATGTCCAAACATGTCATTGTAGTTTGCGTTAGTTTTTTTCCAAAAACAATTATTACAAAAATTAAAAAACAACTATGAAAGTTAAATTTGTCAATATCTCAAAACCATGTTTTTGGACTTAGTGCTCTTTACTTGTAAGCCGACGATATAATAACTTTAATACAAAATGTGCCGAAGTATTCTGCCCTCTATCTTATTGCATTCATGCAAATCAAACAAATGTTTGACCGACGTTTTGGATTTAAAAACAAGTAAAAAAAATAAAAAAAGTTTATTTCAAAAATATACAAAAAAAAACATACAATAATTAGAAAATTGAAATTAATAATTCGATAAAAAGATCAAGAACGAATTTGACTCTAGCTTCAGCTAACGCATAAAATACCTCGATTTTTCCCAAAAATAATCAAGAAACCTAACCCTTCATCTCAAAGCGTTTTCAAGTTCAAATAATCATTGACTCTCATCTAAAAATCACCGACAATCATTAACAAAAGTTGAAAATCATGACAATCATAAACAATCCTTGACAATCATAGACAATCATTATCAATCATTTACTATAATTAACAATCACAAAGAATAATTACAATGTTCAACCATAAAACAATCACAATAATAAACAATTATTGACAATCATGAACAATCTTGAACAATCATTGACAATCATAGATAGATAATCATAATTGTAGTCTATTTTCCGATAAATAATCAAGAAACCTTCATCTGAAAGCGTTTTCAAGTTCAGTTGGCATTCATCTGAAAATCACCGACAATCGTGATTCATGAACAATAGATGACAATCATAAAAAGCAATGAACAATCTTGACAATCATAAACAATCCTTGACAATCATAGACATTCATTATCAATCATTTACAATAATTAACAATCACAAATAATAATTACAATGTTCAACCATAAAACAATCATATCGTCGGCTTACAAGTAAAGAGCACTAAGTCCAAAAACATAGTTTTGAGATATTGAGAAATTTAACTTTTAATGTTGTTTTTTAATTTTTGTTATAATTGTTTTTGGAAACAAACTACCGCAAATTGCAATGACATGTTTGGACATAATAATGTCCCATTTGCAGTTAAATAAAGAAAAATTGAAGTAGTTTAATGCAACTAAATTTGAAAAAAGACATGGACTTAGTGCCTTTTACTTGTAAGCCCACGGCGTCGGCTTACAAGTAAAGAGCACTAAGTCAATAAAATCATATAAAAACAACTATTTAAAATTAAAACCCTTCTATTAATTAAACGTATAACTAAGTAAAAAACAAGATGTTTACATACCTTTTCAAAAACTAGATTTTTTAAAAAGGGTTTGGACTTTTTGATGGTTTAAAGAAAGTTTCCATTTTGGACTTTAATAAAATTAATTAGTATTAATTATATGAAACTGCTTACTATGCCAGAACTAAGACAGTTTTCAGAGGCCATCGGCTGTGCCGGCAAAGAAGCATCTCCTAAAGTAAATAATTATAATGAATCATTATTAATGATAAAACACTTCACGGTGCAATTCTAAGGGCTGTTTTCCGAACTTGCCGCGAACTTTAATTTTTTTCTTATATTCTTGTTATTTATGTAGTAACCAAGGATTTAAGAGCAAAATTAAAATAATCTATCAGTTAAAATTTGAATGCGTTTGTCAGTACAATAAATAACGTGATATTGTATCATATAAATGATTCAAGAAATCATAGTTTTATAAATTAACTCTTTTTAGAAAGTCGTTTAGTGCAGAAACATTTGAAATAATCTACAAGTAAAACGCACTATGTGCACTAAGTGACTTAGTGCCTATTGCCAGATAAAATTTTAATCAAAATCAAATTGGTGCGTTTTGTATAGGGGGTAACTCCCTTGGCAGTCCACCTAGAAGTTAGTTCGGTTTACCTATACATAGATTATCAAAAATTAACTACAGTGCTATTAAAATCCCATTTTTGCAAAAAAGTGACTTAGTGCCTTTTACTTGTAAGCCGACGATATCATATACAATCACAATATACAATCTGGCACAATAATAATAAACAATAATTGACAATCATAAACAATCTTGAACAATCATTGACAATCATAGATAGACAATCATATTTGTATTTCTGATAAATAAACCCCTCGTCTAGATCCAAAAAGTACTTAAAGTTAAAACTGGAGAGTTTTAAGGAGGTAGAAGGGTGCCCAAACAAAATTTTTATTTAAAAATTGTATAAAAATTTTATAGTTTCAGAAAACTTTATTAATTTTAAGAAATAATTAAACTTTATGTAAAATATAAATTAATAATTAATAATATATTATCTTATTAAGCTAAGATAAATATTTTATTTTAATAGACATGATATAATTAATACAACAAGGGTCATGTTTTTCTTACGCGACACGACCTAACCTAATCAATATTATTTATAAACTATAATATTATATAAATTGTTTTTACGATATTTTTTATTATTTATTAAATGTTTAAAATTGATCGTTGTAAAATTTTATTAATTAAAAATGGATTAGATTTAAAAAAAAAATTATTTTTGCTCCTTGTAAATAATAAAAACAATATAATTAAACGCAAACTACAAAGGTCCGTTTTAAAGTTTTACATATAAATAAACAAACGGCCCCACTAACAGACAGACCGACTGCTTACGTCTTTTCTGCCTAACAGGGCAGCTTAATTTATTATATACCTACATATTATGTACATACAAATTTGTGGTTTTAGAAACAGACACATTTTGTTATTCGATATGTTTTTAAATAATAGACAAGTTAGTTTGACCGCAATTAAATAAATAAATTTAAATAAAAAAAAGATATTTTATTGATTAATTATAATTAACCAAATTAAACCGATACTTTAAACATCGAGAAAAATACGCCAAGTAATAAAAGCTACCTGACTCTATAGAGCCAGAAAACAAGTAAAACAAATTAAAGCCGGCCCAGTAAATATTTATTTATTTATTTATTTATACTCATTTTTGGGACCTTTGAAAAAGATAGTTTATACCACAGAGTGTTTACAATACTATAAAAATTTAAAATTTAATTTGGTTCATGGTTTATCTCGACATTTCTTCTATGAAAATTAATTTTTGTTTGTTATTTTTTTTAGATATTTTTAAGTATTTGGGAAATGCAATATACTATTTACTGTGAATATAATGGAATGCGTAGCATTACATATCTTCACGGCTTGTTAATAATTTAATATTCTTACAAGCAAATTTAGCTTCTGAAAGCAAATCTATCATCTTTGTATATTTCTCTCACTCTCTGAAAAAAAAAATTGTCTGCACAAAAAAAACGGCGACCAAGATAACTCAAAAATGCTTTTCGCTTTGTTGACAGCATTACTAAATATTTTTGTCGGTGTAGATATTCACAGGATTTAGAATTTGTACTTTTTATTACCATTTTTTTAAATACGTAAATTTCTTTGAACTATACAGCTAAACAATTTTGTTTTTTCATATTCCAGAGACCAAACCAATGCATCTTAATATTTTTGGGGTCGCTGAAACCGAATCTGAGCTCAGAACTGCTCCATCAGGTCACAATTCTGAGGTCAGATTCGGTTTCAGCGACCCCGAAAATATAAAAATGCGTTGGTCTAGTCTCTTAAAAATACCTGAATTTAAGGAATTTTCGCACCCTTTTTTTAACTGTATTAAAAAAATTTTACCGGATGGAGCGGTTTTGAGGTCAGATTCGGTTTCAGCGACCCCGAAAATATAAAAATGCGTTGGTCTAGTCTTTGGAATATGAAAAAAAAAATTGTGTGGCGGTGTGTATATTTATTTTATTTATTTAATATTACGGGCATGTTTTTCAAACTAAAATGTTTTTAGCACGTGTAAAAAAAAAATTTAGCCGTACTGGAATTTAATTTGAATCTAAATTATGTAAATCAATTAGGTACTTTAAGTAGTTATTATAAAAAAAATGACAATAGCTTTGTATGAAATAGGTACCTACTTTTATACTATAATTGATTTTAACCCATTAAGAACCATGTCTAAATATTCATACAGATTTACAGATTTTTGTAAGGAGTATTTTAAAAAGTCCAATTTAGAGAAAATATAATATAAATAAATATTATAATAAACATTTATCAGTATAATAAGTACTCAAATATAAAATAAAACATAGATCAACAAGGGATTATCCAACAATCAAAAAATACTGCTGCCAACAAAATAATACAGGCCTAGGTTCATTAAAATCAAAAACGAAAAAAATTTTAAAAAACGCTTTTGAAAAAAAATGTTTTTTCCCCATTTTACCCGCTTATCCCACTACGATTTTTACCAAAAACAATCCCAGCCTAGAACTCTGGACAATCAACCTATGGTCCAAATTAGCTTGAAGCGTTCTTGAGTTGTCGTGGTCACAAATTTCCCGTACAGATAGACAGACCGACAATTTTTTTTTACGGAAATCAGATTTTTTGGATATAAAACGTTGGGAAACGTAAAAAAAGCAATAAAAATGTTTCAGTTCTTTTTACGAACGCAAGACTTTCCACGGGAAAGTACCTAACATACAAGTTAAAAAGAAAAATCCATTGATTAATAATAAAACTTAAGAGCCTATATAAAAAAATAAACTAATTGTTTTAATGTTTTCTTTACCTAGAGTAAAGGTCGATTCATGCATAATTATCACTAACTTTACTAAACTGAATTAAGAAATATAGAAATTAAGAAGATTAAGGAACATATTCTATAATAAATTTATCGTGGTATGCAACAATTAAGATAAAAGTTAAAATATACCATAAAATAATGATACAATCTTAAAATAAACTATAGAAAAAGAAGAATTTCTGAACTACATCAACTTTTGTGCAAAATGTTATAAACAAACGTTATCCAGGTATCAAAATAATAATGAAGATGGCGACACCTTTGTATTTTAAAATTCGTACATTTTCAGTGTTAAGGAAAAATACAGTAGTTACATAAGAAAATAAAAGGTACTTTTGGAGATAGTTGGTTTTAAAACACGATTATTAGACCCAACAACTGCATATATAGTAATAATCGTCCTACGCAATAGATATTTGTTTTTGTTTTACTTATACAGTCGTATTTACACATGCTTCTTATCTATTTGGCAGTTACCTTTTTATTGCATACCACGGAAAATTTGAGATTATATTTCTTAATTTTATTAATTTCTTAATTCAGTTTAATGAAGTTAGTGATAATTATGCCTGAATCGACCTGAATAGTATATTAAACTACTAGTTTAATAACACCCGTTTTTAGCGCACGAGTACAAGTTTAGAAAACTAGCCGCTTGCGGAGAGTTTTCTAAAGTACTAGTGCGCTAAAAACTTGTTATGAAACGAGTACTTTATGCTATTTTATTCTATTTTGCTCTAAAATTTTAAAAAACTTACATTTAAATTGATGACCGATTTAGGGATTTTTGTTTTGGGTTGGCATTATAATTTTCGCTATGTTTGAAATTCATAGAACAAACGATATTTTGATATCGTTTATAGTCAGCTCTTCTGTTTTTCACTGCAGGTAACCAAGCCACAATTTTAACACGGTAAAAATTAACTTAAAACACAATTTCGTGGAAGACTAAACTTAAAAGTGGCCTTGATATTTGCACGGAAAACGCCAAGCGATTGTCTTTTCTCCTGTAATGCCAACCCAAATGAAAAAAAAAAGTACAAACCTCTTATAGACCTATAAGAACACGCAAAATGCGTGTGATTATAAGCTTATAAGAGTCGCAAAATTAAAAAAAAAATTATTATGTTTGTGAGGTGTGTGACATTACTTAAAATAGGAGCTCTATATTTTCTACTTTTATATTTTATATGGTGGTTCCACATGAAAAACTAGGAAAAAGTTATGTATTTTTTTCAAAGTCGTGAGAGTTACTCTCAGGAATTTTTAGCTCAGCCACAGCTTTTTAAATATAAGTTCTTTAAGAGTCATATCGCCTTGTAAATTCCGAAACATCGTTTCTGAAAAATGGGAACTTGCCAGAGACTAGAAATTATTCTTTTTTTATGGAATTAGTAGGGTAGTAATTTAATAATTGACTAATTTATACAGAGCGGTCCAAAAGTCACCTCCCCACTTAACTTTTGAACCAGTTGAGATATCGACTTCAAATTTTGAACTTTTAATTAAGACAACTTAAACTATCTTTTACCATATATTTAATACTTTCAGCTCTTAAAATGTGGGCAGGGTGGCATGGGGGCACATTTTTTTAAATGGAAAGCGGGGTCGTGTAAATCATCATTTTAAAGCTTATAACCCTATAGGGGGGTATACCCACATTTTAAGAGCTGAAAGTATTAAATATATGCTAAAAGATAGTTTAAGTTGTCTTATTTAAAAGTTCCAAATTTGAAGTCGATATCTCAACTGGTTCAAAAGTTAAAAGGGGGGTGGGGTGACTTTTGGACCGCTCTGTATGGATAAGAACTTATTCTTGTTTATATGTAATTAATAAAGTTCTAAATAAATACCTCATTAATTGTTTAAAAAAGGATAATTTGTTATACCTGTCTAGTGGTAATTTTTCAGATACGATGTTTCGGAATTTACAAGGCGATATTTATATTTTACTTTCCCCGAGGAAAGTAAAATAGGATAGAATAGAAGAGTAAACAAAATTCGTAAATTATTATTGCTTTTTTTACGTTTTATATCCAAAAAATATGATTTCCGTAAAAAAAAAATCTGTCTGTCGGTTTGCCCGTCTGTCCGGAATATTTGTGACCACGATAACTTAAGAACGCTTTAAGCTAAAGACGTCAAATTTGGACCATAGGTTGATTATCCAAAGTTCTAGACTGGGATTGTTTTTGTTAAAAAATGGATTGGGTAAAATGGGGTAAAGACATTTTTTTTTCAATTTATTTTTCGTTTTACGAAAAAAGAAAACTTCTGAAAAAAAACTTTTTTTTTTGAAAAACGAAAACATTTTTTATTTTGATTTTTTTTTTATTTTTGGTTTTAATGAACCTATGCCTATAGGGAAAAGTATTATTTTGTTGGCAGCAGGATTTTTATTTTTATTTATGTAGACTTAATACTTAATATTTCATACATAGTTATTATTTTAAATGGTACACCCCCCGTAACTTTTAAACGAAATGAGAGATAAACTTAAAATTTGGAATATGAATATCACACAATAAAAACTATCGTTTGTCATATTTTTCAATTTTTTATTCGTTAAGGCGGCGCCAGGGGGACAATAGGGGACGATATTTTAAATGACACTCTAGATTTTATTGTCCGCCACTGCCCTGGCACCGCGGCGCTCCGCCTTACCGAATAAAAAATTGAAAAATGCGACAAATAATAGTTTTGCTTTCCCATTTTGAAATTTTTTAAAATTTTGGAAAGCATTGTATTCGCGCAAAAATTTTCAATTTTTTTTTTGCGTATTTTTGCGTTTTATGACGTTTTATGTCCATATAAATCAATTTCAAGCAAAAAAAATTGTCGATCGGTCTGTCCGGGAAATTTTGTGGGCACGATAACTTAAGAACGCTTTAAGCTACATACTTGAAATTTGACATAAGGGTATGTTACCAAAAGTTCTAGATCGGGATTGTTTTTGGTGTTCATTGGGGTGCGGCAAGGGGGGCAAATGGGAAAATATACATTTTTTTTAGAAAAATTTGAAAATTGCTAGGGGTTTCTGAGGTTCTTGTAATTGAATCTGATTTTTTTTTCTAATTCCATCCCCGAGGGGGTGTGGGGTAAATATTTTTAAATATTTTCAATATTTTCGTCAAAATTGGTATATAGGGGTTTTTGTGGTTGACGATCTGAGTATAAAAAAATTCTAACTTCACCCCCAAAGGGACGGGGGGTAGTTTTCGTGAAAATTGTTATATTGGGGTTTTCGAGGTTGCTGAAAGTGAATCTGAGGGGCAGGGGGTAGTTTTCTAGAAAAATTTATATATTGGGGTTTTTGAGGTCGCTAAAACTGAATCTTTTAATACAATTTTTCTAATTTCACCCCCTGAGGGGTGGTGGGTAGTTTTTGTGAAAATCGGTATATTGGGTTTTTAAGGTTGCTGAAAAAGAATTTGATAATAAAAAAGTTCTAACTACATCCCCAAAGAGACGGGGGGTAGTTTTCGTGAAAATTGGTATATTTTTAAGGTTGCTTAAAGTAAATCTAATAATAAAAAATCCATTTTACGATCGGACGTGTAAAATGGGAAAGCTCTTTTACTGGGCAGTCTATTTGTTGTATGATATGCATATCCCAAATTCAAAGTTTATATCTCATCCCGTTCAAAAGTTACGGGGGGTGTACCATTTAAAAGAATAACCCTGTATACTATTTCTGAATCAACCTGTATCTAAACCTATTTGTTTTCGTATTTTCTACATATTATAATATTTTAAAATATTTAAAAATGTATTGCAACACTGTTTACTATTTATTATAATATAAATATATTTTTAATAAAAAGGTATAATAAATTTGTCATAATATTTTTATTTAATTAACTATTCACATAAATATATTACAAAAAAAACATAAAATTATATTTTTTTATAATATAAAATAACATTAAAAATAATTTTTAACACAATTCCGTTACTACTTAATACAAAAATGAAAGTATAAAATAAAAAGTTTTTTTTTTTATTTGAAAATACCTATTGGTTTTGAAAAATACATTAAATTAATTAAATATTCTAAATTAGTGTACTTATTGATTTAATTTACAAAAATACGTGTAAATTTTTCAAAAAATTTAAATTTTGACAAGGTTGTTGAAAGCAACAACAATAATTTAACTAAATTCTAAGTGTACTTGAGTTCTCCTAGGATAAACAGGGGCAAATTGATATATTTTAGAAATATTTTTTATTTAATCGAGTCTAGAAATTTTAAATTATTTTAATTTTTTTTTATTGTTTGAACAGAATCGTTTCTTTAGAACAATGCGTTTACTACAAGTTTTTTTCGAGTTTTGTTTTATATTATGTTAAAATTGTGACACCCCCTATACTTTTTATTGTATTTTTTTGAAAGAATCTATGATTTTTTATTATTTAAAAATTTTTTTTTGAAATATCAATGATTTAAAATTATATTTTCCCCTAATTTTTAGGTTAGGGTTTAAGCACTATGTAAAAAACAAAGGTCGGAGCCTTATACTTATAGTCTTAATTTAATTTATTTGTTAACAAGCCGTGAAGATATGTAATGCTTCGCATTCCATTATATACTATTCACAATAAATGGTAATAATATTGCATTTTCCCAAATACTTTTTTTTCAAAAAAAAACTTAAAAAAATATTTTAACTATCTATTAACTAATTTTCTTTTGAAAAAAATGTATAAAAAAATTACATTCATTTTTTAAAAAAGTTTAACCCCCGATAACTTTTTTGCTTGTGGGGGGATTACTTTCAAAATGGGTAGAATTGGTCCTTACAATAAAAGTAATTTTTCCTCAAAAAGTTACGCTTAGCGGAATTTTCTTTCAGCTTTTTTCGATTATTTTTAAAAGTTTGCCCCCATAACTTTTTGTGGGTGAATTACTTTCAAAAACAATAGGGATCTTCCCCTTATAGAACTTGATTTTTCCTGAAATTTGCGAGTCGGTCGGATATTCGTTCTTGAGTTATCGTGACATCGGATGGACGGACGGATAGAAAGACGGACAGACAGACGGACGGAAGGACGGACGGACGGACGGACAGACATACGGTCGGACGGACTTTTGAAAATTTTGGAAAATTAAAAACTACCATATAATATAATATAATATAATACTATTCTTGCGCAGGCGCTGTGAATAGTATAATATCAAAAGTATATACAATAAATCTAAATTAATTTATTTACCTACAATAAATTTACCTGCCCCACAAATGTTAAACAGAACGTTTAAAAAAACTACACATATCCGTTTGTAAATGAATGCAACTAAGATTTATTTCAGGTAAATGCCATGTAAAATCAACAGGTGTGACATTATGAACAGTGCAAAATACACCGGCTACAATGCCCAAAGTAATTTTAACAAGTGAATAAAAAAATCGACTTAGAGGTATAGAATTGTTTAACACTTTTTTTTACAAAAATTAATAACTTGACGCCTGAATTTATTAAAATAGTAAATCAATACTCAGTTGGATAGAGATTTTTAAGAACTTTTAAATAATGGGTCACGTGACTTTATTTAAAAAAGAGCCTCCTTATACTTAGGAAATATTTATTTTAACGTCAAAAGCTTCCCTTTTAAAAAATCAAATTCAGCTCTATTTGAGAACTCTCTATTATTACTTGTTCGCGAGATAAGTTTTTTTTTCCATTTTTAGGGGGAAGGGATTTTTTTTTAAATTTTTTAAATAATCGTTTCATTTGCGCACTTGTCCGCTCACTGCAAACGGTTCGTTTTTTTAAGTTGGTTGGACGCGTGCGCCAAAAACGTCTACAATGTATATTATAAAAATTAAACTTAACACCTAATTTTGTCCCAGTATACAACAGTATACAAATTTTAGTTTATAACTTTATATTTAAAAAAATATATATAAAAATACTATTTAATTAATAAGTTTACCTCAAAAATACCCTAAAGATTATATTAACAAAATTTCAATCAAAATGTTTATCAATTAAACACAATATGCACTTCAATTGCTTAACAAAAAAAAACTTTAGAAGTATAGGGGTTATTTTAAGTTATTTTTTCCACATATTTTAACTAACAATGCGGCGCATTTACCAACACTGTAAAAAGTCCAAAATGAACTATTATCTTTCCTTTTTTGCGAAATATTAAAGCTCAAAAATAAAATGCGCCGCAGGCAAAATTTTCGAGTTTTTCAAGTTGAAATACATTTTTTTTTATTTTTAAATATTTAATAAACAGAAATTTAACAAAATTAACAAATTTAGATTTATTTTTTTCAGTAATTTTTTTAATCGGGACATTCAAAAGAAGAAAAGCACATAAATTTTTAATTATTATGCACAAAAATTTGGCGTTTTTTATGGTGGATACAAAAAATTTAAAAAAGGCCACAACATGAAAATGCATCTGAAGCAAAAAAATTTAAACACTGTCAATAAATGCATTTATACTAAAGTTTATTTTTTTAAGGTATAATTATTTTAAACCTTCCCGCTTGTAAACAATCTCGAAATTACCATAGCAACGTAAGATACGCATGCGTCGTAAGCGAAATGACTAGGCCCAATTTTCAAAACCGTAAAACGTTGACGTGCCGTTAACGAGAACAAAACAATGGTTTATTCCTCTAAATTATTGGAATAGAAGCGATTTTATAAGCAAATTTTGTTTCTACAGGAATACAAAAGTGTTTTTAGCAACAGCTTTATCAGTTCTCTTTTTTTACATAATAAAAACAAAGTAAACAAAAATTATAAATTTTGGTTATGTTGACATTCAAAACAAGCCACATGCTTCAGTGTAAATCGGACTTAGTGGAGTATTTAGCGGCAAATTTAAAATAACTATACCGAGGGGCATGTCACAGGGGCGGTATTTCGTCCCATCGAGAGGCGATATGAGGCGATATCGAGCCGATATCAAGGCGATATCGGGCGATCTTGAGGCGATATGGGCGATATTGATTAATGTAAAAGGCGATATTTCGTCCGGCAAATGAAGAGTGACATACACCTCGAACTATACCTTAAAAAAATAAACTTTAGACAAATCCAATTTTCCCACTACACATTTTGTACTAAGCTGTACGTTATAAAACTATTCGAAACCGGGTCATTAAAAACGTTTTTTTTTTTACTTGGGCGTATACGTTAAAATATTGCCTTATGAAATTTGTTATACTGTTAATTTGACAAAAAAAAAACTTAGAAATTTATGTATGTACGCATAAATTTGGAGATTTCTCATTTATAAATACAAATTACCTTGTAGGAAATTTTAAAACTAATTTATTTATTTTACGCTAATGTAAAGCTGCAGTCTAAGATAAGTAAATACCTCAGTTCTAAGCGTTTAAAAACGAACACCGTTAATAAATCGAGTAAATATCAAAGTTACTGCAATACTAGTATTAGCAACAGTGCTGTCACATTTTTTCGAAATTTCTAATTTTGGTCTTAAAAAATAATTAATAGTCGATTTAATTGGTAAACATATGATGTACAATGTACATTGTGGTCAGATCTTGCGTACTAGGTAAGGGTTATTTAAATAAGAGAAAATTATAATAAAAAAATTAAAAAAAAACGTATATTTTTTTTAACAATTTTTCCTCGAATTTTTCTTACAAAAATTTATAAATTTTGACTTCCCAAAATAATTAAAAAATAATAAAAAATACATTAATAGCGATTTCTAAGAGTTTAAAATGATTTGTAACATGAGCCACTTCAAGCCCACTTTTTTTAATGCCCTTATTTCCTCCCCCCCTACTTTGATATTTTTTCTTGTTCGCGAGATACGCTTATATGGTCTGTTTTTTACAAGCAGATGATAAATTAAAAATCGTACAGTAAATATTTTTACAACAGGTTTGAATAGTATATGTTTGTGTATAGAATATAGTTATGTTTTATAAAATAAACTACGCAGTATATTCGCACATCCAATATTCGAATCTGTTTTGAAAATATTCACTGTGCGATTTTTAATTTACTGTCTTGCTTGATGAAACAGACCATAGTATATATTTTTTAATTTTAAGGGTATGGAGATTTTTTAATTTTTTAATGTTTAGCTTATTTTTTTTTTCATTTTAAGGGTACGGGGATTTTTTTTTAATCTCAGTAAAATTTGCTTTCAAGCTTCAACCAAAAAAACGCGTCCAAATCAGTTCACTCAGTTAAAAAAACATGTTTTTCCTCAAGAACTAACAAATCCATATACTTTCATCTATACATGGGTTTGTTGCAGAACCCCCCGATTTTGGCCAGGGATTAAGAACTACGAAAATACAGAAACTTCACACGGCGTGAAAATCACTTTCCTCTCGAGTAGTGTACACTATTTTTCTTACGAAAGTAAAACGTACACTTTCTAAAGTAAAACTGGCATGTGCGAAAGTAATAAATTTAGAAATTTTCAAATTAAGAAATTAGTTTTTAATTGATTTTCGCCCAGAACCGGCTAAGGTTGCTCATTGTAACCTATCTATGTATACCAATTAATGAAACTATGAAACACTTTTTTAAAGCGAAAATTTTCTAATAATTTCATAAAATAACGTGTTTTATCAAAATTTAGTGGAAAACTTCAAAATCTTTGTGTGTAGCAAAATAATAAAAATGTAAATTAAAAAACATAGTGTGGTTATAAAGTGTGAATAAAATGTCCTCTTATTTCAAATGGATGCGCAGCAAAAGGGAAGATGTGCCCTTCCAGAAGCCCAGAAGTATGTCTCTGGATCCACGGGCTCTGGAAGCGTCTGGAATTAAGAAATTTGCCCTGCTTAATAACAATCGAGACAACAATGTAGGTTTTTCTCTTTAAATTTTATAGCCGTTAAAGGATGCATTGTTTATTATACCGAACTTTTTTGTAGAGTCAATTTCACACCTATTTGGACTGACTTCATCATAATATAGCACTGGTTCTGGTCTGTTTCATCAAGCAAGATAGTAAATTAAAATCGCACAGTAAATATTTTTACAACAGATTTGAATAGTATATGTTTGTGTATAGAATATAGTTATGTTTTCTAAAATAAACTACGCAGTATATTCGCACATCCAATATTCGAATCTGTTTTGAAAATATAGAAATTTTAAGTAACTGGTATAGGAATTCCGTCCTGCCTGTACAGTGAATTCCAGGGAGGTTTACCCTTCGTAATTTAATATTACGCAACAGCAAATTACCACGTGGTAAAATGTATCAAATGCAAAATACAACGGTACATATTTAAGTAATATTATATTATTCACAGCGCCTGCGCTAGAATAATATTATACGGTGGTTTCAATTTTCAAAATTTTTCAAAAATCGCCTTAGACAAAAAATTCTTGGATATTTAGTTTCATGAAAAAATAAGCAACTTTTTTATTAATGTCCATCTGTCTGTCCGATCTTACGATTTTTGTGAACACTATAACTCAAGACGAATAATTAAACTTTTTAAAAAATCGAAAAAAGCTGAAAAAAAAATACGATTAATGTAACTTTTTCAGAAAAAAATACTTTTATTATAAAGACCAAACATACCAATTTTGAAAGTAATCAAAAACAAAAAAATTATGGGGGTTAAACTTAAAAAAAAATAAAAATCTCGAATTTTTATTTTGTTTTACTTTTTTTCGCAATAAGAAAATTAAAAGAATAGTATATTCTATAACTAGTATGGAATAGACATTATTCCGCGCGAGCGGAAAGTTTGTCATACGAGCCGGTAGGCGAGTATGACGGTCCCGCGAGCGCGGAATAACTATTCCATACGTGTTGTAGACTATACTTTTTCTTCGACTGCAAATATGAAACACTGTATGGCTATAAACTGCAGACAAGGTTAAAAAATGCTACAAAACACATATTGTTAAATAAAGCAATTAATGTTATTTAATAATTTTGTCAAATCAGTACTTAAAAAAGATTTTTATTTAATTTTAGCACATATTTACAAATTATAATGCAAAAATTGAAGGTTATGTCAGATTGTTGTCACAGATATCAGGTTTAAATATTAAACAATAGATGGAGCAGTTTTAATTTTTTGAACTAAATTGATAAAAAACTGGTCAAATATTAAGAAAAACTAATAAACTTTATGTAATTTTAACGCAAAACTTTAAATTGCATTAAATTATTCAATATTTCATGGTAAAATAAATATATTTTTGCTAATTTTGCTACAGTTTTCTTTACTTTTATAAACAAGAGATGGCACTACATGTGCTCATTCTAACACTTGATACGGAATATTCATACCGTATCTAGAGCTAGAATGGATTTATTCTATGTTTGAAAAGTGTATGTATTTGCTTACATTCTAAAGCAGTTGTAGAAAAAAGATTTTTTTTTGATTTTTTTTTAATTTTTTCCTTTTTCAAGAAACGACCTTTAAAAAAAATGTTATTTTTGTTATTTTTTTTTTCAAGTATTTGGGAAAATGCAATATAGGTACCATTTACTGTGAATAGTATATAATGCGTAGCATTACATATCTTCACAGCTTGTTTTTGTCATGACATTAGTCCAAATATCTGTAAAATTGACTGTTGAATTTTTAACAAAATCGAGTGCCGTCTATACATCAATATCGATACCTTAATTCTAAACTGCTGTACCTATCTCAAAACGATGTCAATAAAAAAATTACCGCGCACTCAATGCGTTATGGCATAATGCCAATGCATAATGCCATTGGCATTAATCTAATTTTGAGATATTTCAAGTTATCGTTATACAGTTTGTGTAAAGAATTATTAGACATAGGCATAAATGGTAGGCTACATAGTCTAAGAGGCTGGTGACCATTTTTATTTCAATATTTGCTCCAAGCTGTACTTTATATATGTCTTACATTCAAATTAAGCTATTTGCAAATCGCCAGGTCCTGGATCGGGTTCCTTTGGATGCTAAAAGCCTCGAAAAGGTGCTGAAATGGAATCCCCGAAAAATATATTTTTAACTTACCGAGTCAAACAAATTACATTTCGATACCCCCAAGCAACAAAGCCGTAACTCATATATTGTCATTTTTCACGACAGCTAAATTTCTAAAATATTTTTTTTTGTTATTTAAGGGTGGGTAAATGATTGAAGTGGAAAAGGAAGCCATGCGATACGTCATTTAAAAGCTTATAAAATTCTCTATTTAACTGTATAAGTATTTATTGTTTATTTATTGTTTGTTTCTGATAATATTCAAGTTTAAAAATTTTTACTGTAGTGTTTTTTGGTAAACTTTTGGTTAAAATGGCCTGTGGAGAAATCTGAGTAGTACCACCATGTGTGTCTTTTTTCAAGGCGTTTACCTATGAATATAACTCAAAATGGGTCTAACTTGAGTTACGTCCTTGTTGCTTGGGAGTGTCGATTTATTACATTTAGATTAGTCTATTTTCACAGTTTTACACAATTATTCACTAGGCTAAGAGTTAAAAAAAGACTTTAAAAACTTTATCTGGCACATGTCAACACTAAAAACTCTCTTTAATTTTCATTTAATCAAAATGTCATTTCATAAATTATTATTTCTTTAAAAAATTAGGTATCACATATTTTAAAGGCACTTTTTAAGGACTGTTCTCACGCCTAGGCCTCAGAATTATTGTGTATAACTATGAAAATAGCTTAATCTGGATGTATTAAATAAAATGTCGAGTAAAATATATATGCAAGTTAAAAATAGATTTTTTGGTAACTCATTGTCATAGCTTTTGGAGCTTCTAGCACTCAAAGGAACCGGATTCGGAGTCTATCAATTTGAAAATAGCTTAATCTGAACGTACTTTAAAGGCGCCTTTTTACGGAGAAATTTGTACGCAAGTTTGGTGCTATGCAATTTTGTTGCAAGAATGATTCAGTCACTGCGCATGCCTTCAGGCAAATTTTATGCTATTTTCGAGTTACTAAATCGATTTCTTTTTACTAATATACTAGCAACTGGACATGTTAATAATTATTATTATTAATAATAGGCCGGTCTGTCTAACTAAAAAGCTTCCTTAAAAACGCAAATGCTAGGTTATGTTTTTGTCAACAAATGCAGCATTGTTTAACTTGCAATATATAGCGTCAAACTTGCGTAAAAAGTCCAAACCAAACTTGCGTATAAATTGCTCCGTGAAAAGACGCCTTAAGACATATATAAAATATAGCCGGGAGGAAATAATGAAATAAAAATGGTCACCAGCTCTCCGACTAACACGTGCCACCACAACAAAATAACATTACTGTTTGGACTTTTTAAAATACATAATACTAAGACACATTTATTAATTTTAATTCTAAATTAACTATAAATAAATATTGTTTTAAGATAAGGCTCATGTGTTATTTAAAATAATTATTACATATTACATTTAATAGTAAATAGAACTAACATTTTTAAAGTCCATTATACTACTAAAATTCAAACTAAACTCCGTTATGAAGTGCTCTCTTATTTATTTTTGGTTTAAAAATTGACCTTTAGCCATTTTTATAAATGTAATAACAAAATTTCCATTAAAAAAATGTATCACCCTCAAAATTTTATGCTATTTGAGCTGTGATATTTAAATTAATAAATTCAGATCCATACAATTTAGCTGATACAGGGTGGCCCAAAAAAACCGGACACTTTTCAAACCGTTATAACTTTTTTGCCGTTTGAGCGATCTTTACTTACTTTGAAATAAATAGGCTCAAAACATGTAAGAATCGGTGTATAATTTTATTTATTTAAATTATTATCATATATTTTAGTAAGAAAGCTTGAAGAAATTGAAAATCACCGTTCAAAAAACTAAGAAAAACGTATTAAAACTGCATTGTGGTGGATATATATTTTAAGAAAGATGAACAATAAAGAATGAATATATGTAAAAACAAAATTGTGTAGAAAAATAAGAAATAAGTCTAGTTTTTGTCGAAACGAAAAAAAGTGCCTAACTTAAAGGATGATGGGAATTTTTATTAACCAATATGGAATTATTACTACAAATAACCAACCAAGATCCCGTACCGTAATGTGCTTTTATATTATTGTTAAAAAATAAGACAGTGTTTATATAATTTAATTTATTTGTAATAAAAACATTTCTTCTTAAAATTCTTTCTTCGTTTTAGCAAATACTTAAATCTTGTTTTATTTTAGCGATTTATTATTTCTCATGTTAATGTAAAATTTTCGAATTTCCATACGCCATTTATAATTTTTGTGTTATTTATTACCCATTTTTCTTAAAATATGCATCTAGAATTCAGCTTTCACATTTTTCTCCTTGATTTTTAAAGTAATTCGACATTTTTTCAGTTTTTTGGTCATTTTAAATACTTTTTAATTTAAGAGATCATTTTTTGAGAGATGTCAGATAAATAACACGCCTACTGAATCGTTTTTTTTTTTACGTTTAAAAATCAATTTATTGCATATGTAAACTTTCGGAAAAATATGAATAAATAATAAACTACAATTTTAAATTTAAACATACTCATCTATTGAAGAAAGATCACTGAACATAGTTAGGTCATTTTGCTTTAATCCCCAACGCTTTAAAACAACCCCTTCAGAAAAAGCTTTATTACTGAGCAATATGATAATACTTTAAATAAATAAAATTATCTTCCAAATCTTACATGTTTTTAGTATATTCATTTCAATTTTGGTATAAATCGGTCAAAAGGCAAAAAAGTTATAACGGTTTAAAAAGTGTCCGTTTTTATTTTTGGGCCACCCTGTAGTTGTCTTTCCACCTCATCAAGCTACTAATATCATAATTGCATAAATTTAAATTTAAATATCTCCGCTGAGCCGTTTAAACGCAACTTTTACGTATTTTTTTACTAGGCTTAAATTCTCCTTTTTGTTTTTCTATGTGTTTAAAAATTACTAATTTTTCTCTTTTTTTGTTTCAGAAAGCTCAAATAGGTAAGTCAACTTTGTTATGTTTTAAAATTTTTACATCATTTTTAGCAAAAGATTTGACGCCCTGTATAATCAGAGTCTAGAAATCTACGTTGTCGACTATATTAGTTCAGTGAGAAACGACTAGGTGGCGCCGGTTGTATCGTAAATTAAAAAATCGTTATCAGCGCAAAATTTAAATTGTTCTATTTTTTTTATTTAAATAACAGCATAGGTAAATATTATTATTAACTATCCGGTTATATCCGATACCTTTCGTGGTTGCATAATTATGTTATTTTGTTTATATCGATACTGTCAATAAAATAAAATATGCAAAAGCGTGTTAATAATTGGTGGGTGGTCACGCGAAAAGGGACCTGAAAGGAAATAATGTTAGGCATTTTTTATTTTTTTTTTTTTATTTTTTTTATGCTTTATTTAACTCTAGTTCGACGTACTCGAAGTACTTACCAAAAATGCTCTATATTAAAATATAAAAAGTTCTTCGAAGTACTTGAAGTAGGTGTACAAAATGCAGAGAGTGGACCACCCCTCGATTTAACCTCTTGTCTACCAGAGTATCGAATTTGTAACAAACCCAATTAAAAGAAAATATATAAAAAGTATCTTTTTTGCCATTGGATTATGTTTGTAAACTAATATGTTACAGGATTTTAAGGCACAACCAATCAATTATTATTTTTATGAAACACCCGCAAACTAAGAAACACTGCACAGTGCGCCCACTGTACAGTGTCGCACGTGCACCCGTCAAAAAAAATTCGTTGTTCACTTAACGTCCCAAAACGAATAAAAATTAGGTAAAAGCTATATATTTTATATTATTTCTTTTTTTATTGTATTATACTACTGTTTAAAAAGAAATCATACAATAAATTGCATTATTATGCCCTATTATTACAAATATGATATGTGCCATTTTTTTTGTATAAAATAAAAATTTACACAAAATATAAATTAGTATGGACTTAGCTTATTTTTACGAAAAATTTTTTTTTCTTATCAGCATTTAATAATTTAGTACACAAGAGTTTAACCCTCTGCTTTTATTTATCTGCTTAAATTTGGCACAATTAAGAATCTCCGATAACAATACAATCATATAAAAGATTAACCCCTACCCTCGGACGATGGGGAACATATCCCTTATCGTTTCTTTTCAATATTTTTATGAAAATTGGTAATCAGGGGTGTCTGGCGTTGCTAAACTCGAATCTGATAATAACAATTTTCTAACCCCACCTTACTAAGTTTTAAATTTTTAAAATATTTTTGTTTGGTTATCGACTAAAAACTTTTAAATGCAAATTAATAATAATAATAATAAATATATTTATTGAACTTTTGCATTTAAATACAAATTATAAAATGATTTATTCACTAAAATACATATCACAGAATGTTCAGGCTTGAACTGAAATTAAAAGCGTGGGATTTCGTATTTTGTCTCAAGAATCGCCCCACTGGAGTGGGGTACACTTTTTAATTTCAGTTTAAGCCTGAAAATTCTGTCATAGCTAAAATAGTTATTTATGGTACTAGTGGGTAAAGTAAGATATTGCCCATGAGAAAATTAACCTGCGAGGCGTCAGCCAAGCAGGTTAATTTTCGAGAGGGCAATATCGGTTTACCCATGAGTGCCATACAAGGTTTTATCCAATAAATAGCTTAGAAATTCATATTTTTATTAAAAATTTTAATGACATTTACAAGAAAATAATTTGAAAAGTGACAGTTGATTGGGTAAAATAAATAATTATCCACTCAATAAAGTAAAAGCCACGCGGGGGTTATTATTGAGTTTATCTATTTAAAATAAAGCTGGTAATTGTCTCATTATCTGTATGTATTGGATAAATATTATTGTTTACACTTTTTAGTTGATTTAAAATAAAATCATGTGGTTTTGTCAACTTAAATCAAAAGTTCTGTCACGTATAATTTTTTTTAGATAATGAGTATTTTAGGAGCAAAACCAAAATTAATCGTGAAAGAGCTTTTTCATAAAATCGGTTTTTGTTTTTATTTTTTTTTTCAGTGTATTAAAAACAAATGAATATAAAAAAACAATATATAGAACAAGAATGTGTTTTTCAAAATTTCTAAGAAAAATAAAATCTTTCGATATCCGTAAGAAAAAGCGATTTTCTCACAATGCACCCTAAAGATTACACAGGCATACAAAAAAAAAGTGATGACAGTTTTATCATTTTTTCGAGGTTAGCAACGAAATTTGACCTGACCAAGTCAAACCAATGCCAGATTCTTATTCAGCGACCCTAAAAACAGACTTTTTTTGGTGTGCCTCTGCACAGGTACCTACACAAAAAAAGTCATTTTTACCAGACGAGACAAACATTTCTGTACATACGATCAGGTCGCATTTCGTTGCTAACCTCAAAAAAGCGAAATGTTTCTACGTTCATCACTTTTTTGAGTTTAGAAACGAAATGCGACCTGACCGAGTCAATCCAACCTCAAATTCGGATTTAGCGACCCCAAAAACGTATGGAATAACGAACTAACAACTCTTCTCTCGAACAAACGAACTAACAACTCTTCTCTCTAGAATACGCATACAGTAACTGTTATTGTTGTCTCTGTTAGAACAAAGCTGAGCGAGTAAGACAGAGAAATGTATATGTTGGCTACGTTCTTGTCAGTTTTTACAAATGAAATGTCTATTCTAGAGAGGAGTTATTAGTTCGTTGGTATGGAAATGTGTATCTCGTCTTGGGAAACAGAACTTTTTTTGTGTGCCGATGTTATTTTTGTTTTGGTCTTAAAATAGTCGGTTTCCATGAACGATATTCTGAGAAAAAATCGGTAAAGTGACAAAAACCTTTTGATTTAAATTCAAAAATTGACACCGTGCATGTCTATATTTTTTTATAATATTTATTTTAGTCATAATATGAAATAAAAACTTTTCGCAAAAACAATGAACCGACTTCTGTCTCTAAAAAGTAAAAAATAAAAAATAAGCCGGTGCCAATTTCACCACTCTCTAAATTAAATACTTATGTTGTTAAATTGTTTGCTGTGAAATTGGCACTGACTTATTTTTTATTTTTTACTTTTTAGACACAGAAGTCGGTTCATTTTTTTTGCGAAAAGTTTTTATTTTTTACTTTCTAGAGACACAGAACTTGTAGATCTGTAAGGTAATCTAAGCTAAATTATAGTTGTCCTTCCATCTCGGCAAGCTGCTAACTATTAGTGCGTTGTGGCGTTATCATCTTAATATTTGAGTGACCCCTTAATCAAGTTATCCGAGTTATCCGATCATTTTCTAAAAAATTGGTTGGTATTAGAACCAAATTCAGCCGGTTTTAAGTGAAATTGCGTTAAAATGATAAGATTTATTTTAATTATCCGGCTTACCCGGCATTATCCGAGAGACAAATTAAAACGGGACCACCTCATGAATGCCCTCTTTAAGTAACAAAAAGTTTCATCAAATTCCGTTCATTCGTTCCAAAGTTATGCAGGGACAAACATAAAAAAAACAAAGTTACACGTCGAATTGATAACCTCCTCCTTTTTGGAAGTCGGTTAAAATTACAATATTTTCCTTCAGGTCCCTTTTCGCATGACCACTTACGTTTATAAATTATGCTAAATGTTTTCGATAATTTTATTATGAATTACCAATAGAATTATAAGGCTATTGTTTTTTTTTTTTGAAATTGTATTTAAAACATGCAATTCCACATTAACTAAGCTATATCCTTGAACTTCCTTTTTACGATTTTTCATAAATTAATTTAATTTTTAACATCCTGGAATGGCTTTTGCGCGTAAAAGACATTTTTCTACGACCTAGATAGTAGCAAACATCTTCACGTTATTACTTCCCCTATTATAACATACAGCGCGGTCCAAAAGTCACCGCCCTCTTAACTTTTAAACCAGTTAAGATATTGACTTTAAATTTGACACACTTAAATGAAATAAGCCAAACCGTCTTTTGGCTTATATTTAATATTTTTAGCTTTTAAACTGTGTTTAGGGGGCATAGCGGGGGATATTTTTTATATGGAAAGGCGGGGTTGTGTGATACATCATTTTAAAGCAAATATTTTTTTTTTATTTGACCATATAGTTTTTTAGTTTTTAAACATTTTTTAAAGCTGTGTTTTTTTTGCTTTAAAATTATGTATATCACGGCCCACCTTTCTATTAAAAAAAATCCCCCAATGCTTCCCTGTCCACATCGTAAGAGCTGAAAATATTAAATATACGCAAAAAGATAGTTTAAGTTGTCTAATTTACGAGTTCTAAAAAATACTATATGACAGCCTGTTCAGAAGTTAATAGGGGAGGATTTTGGGACCGAAAAGTTTTTTTTTACGATTCTTGATGCAAAAAAAACTGAGTTAAGCGAAAAAAAGTATCTTTCTGTAAGTCTGTCAGGAAAATATCGCTGACTCGAGAACGCCTTGAGTTAAAGACTTTAAAAATTAAAAAAAAAATATTCTTGAAAAAATCAAGTAAAATAATATAGCAAAATAGACAATTTAAACTACCTAATTAAAGAACGAGGGGCAATTCACTCGTCGAAAAAGTCCAAACCAAGTTCCAATTTCTGGAATCACTTTCATGTACGTTCAAGTAAAACATGGTAAAAAAGCTTTACCCCTAGCAAACATTTTATGATAAAAAAAACTGCTGCCAACAAAATGATACGTTCCCTTATAGGTTAATTAAAATCAAAAACGAACAAAAAGAAAATAAATAAATAATAAAAAAAAATAACAAATGTTTTTCAAAATAAAACTTTTTTTCAAAAAAAAGTTTCTTTTTTCGTTAAACGAAAAATAAAAAAAAATAAAAAAAAATTGTTGAAAAAAATTGTTTTTACCTCATTTTACCCGCGTTTCCCAATCCGATTTTTACCAAAAACAATCCCAACCTATAACTTTGAATAGTCAACCTATGGTCCAAATTTGAAGTCTTTAACCCGAAGCGTTCTTGAGTAATCGTGGTCACAAATTTCCCGGACACAGACAGACCCACAGAATTTTTTTTTACGAAAATCATATTTCCAGGATTTCCAGAAACGTAAAAAAAGCAATAAAAATTTTTCGATTTTTTTTTACTAACGCAAGACTTTCCTTGGGAAAATTAAAAATACTCTCCTCTAAACTTTTGTGACGAAATACTTATAAATTTCCAACATACCTACAAGTACTTTCAAGTATATGCAAGTGCTTCCAAGTATTTACTAGTACTTTCAAGTAGCACCGAGTATTTTCAAGTACTTTCAGATTCTTCGGAAGTACTTCCAAGTACTTACGAGATCCTACAAGTACCTTCAGGAGGCGAGTGAATCTCCCCTCCTTTTTTTTTGTAATATACCTACAGTAACTATTTAGCTTAAAAGTTTTAAGTTTTTAAGTTAAAACTCAGGTTATCGTGGTCTAAATTTTTCTTACATATTTTTTTCTCGAAAATAATATTTTTTGCTTAAACTTTTTGGAAAAAACGAACCTTATGGTTATTATAGCAGTATAAAGTTGGATAATGAAAAACCAACAAAAGAATAACTGGCTGGGATAGAATAGATAAAAGATTTGAATTTGAACTGTAGTTACTTTTTCCTTTTGTTTGGAATGAGATGAAAAAATTCTATGAAAATAGGGCCAAGGTTATCCTAGGTTGCTTATTGATTATCCTCTTGGGAACGAGAAAAATGGGTAACAAATCACGTCGTGGCGTTTTTATTTTATGTTTTCCACAATTTTCATTCAGAAAAACCTACAGGGTGCACACAGATCAGGGAAAATCAGGAAAAAGTCAGGGAATTCAATCAGCTGTAAAAAATCAGGGAAATAAAAAAACTCTTGTCTACATAATAAATTATTACTAAAACAAGTATTCATTTATACAGTTTTATTAATACATCGAACCATTTTACAGAAAAAAGTAAAAAAAAAATAAAAAAAAGTCGTAGCTTAAAAACGAACCAGCATTTTTAAATACTTTTACTCATATTGGTTAAATTTTTTTTTGTATACTAAAATCAGGGAAAATTCTAAATTTTGATCAGATAGATCAGTAAAAAATCACCTGAAAACCCAGGGATGCACATGCGCACTACTATTGTTGTTTTTGACGAGTATTTTTAACCTTAGTTTTGTGTGTCAAATAAAAATTGTAAAAGATTCAACAAAAACAATAAATATCTACGAAGAAACGTCGAAATAGTTTTTTAAAATTATTTTATAAGAATTTTTCGAGGTGTGTTTGAGTTTCGGGATTTTGTACACCTACTTTGAGTACACCATGGATTGACTCTTTGCTCTTCATAAAGCAACAATACAGGTTAGGTTTGGACACAGTACAAGTCGAAAAATGAACAGTAAGAAACGACGATCTGACAGTACTGACAGTATAAACAAACTACTAATAATTCGTCACCCCAGTATTGGTTTGCCATATCTCTATTTTTGAACATTTTAAGATTTTTACTGGGGTGATGAATTGTTTAACGACCGACAGCATTTCACAGCTGATAGATATGCGTACTGCGCAAGGTCAGATATATTGCGTTACGTCATTTCGCTGTCACAAAATAATCTTGCGCAGGCTGGACTAATGGTTCTCTTTCCTTTTCTATGGTCCTGGGCTTATGGGATGCTTAATTAAGTAGAATAGTAGGAGGTTAAACAAACATGACATGTTTACATTGTAATGTAATAGGAAATGGATCGACAAAGGTCAGAAATGGATGCAAATATTACTGTATTTTATAAGAAGATATGAATAAAGTATGTTAATTAAGTTATAGAAGCTTGACATTCCGGCATGCTTTAACGTTTCGGATTGCTTAAGGGGTTGTTCTGATTTTTAAGGCAAAAAATTGACGATTTTAGGATATTTTTTCAGACGACCTCTATTATTTTTATGTACAAAACTTTTTACAAAGTATTAGGCAACTTTTGAAGTTCATAAAAATAAAATTGTTTTTTTGCCGTCATAAATAAATGTGCAGCACGCGCTGAAGTTAGACACCTCAAAAATAACATGGCAAACGGTTCCAGCGATAGCTCCGCCCCCAATGGTCCGAAACACAAAAATCAAAAAAAGTATTTTTAAAAATTAGGTCCTTTACTTCGCTAGTGTAGACAAGTCAAAATTCCAAAAAACACAAATTCCACGCGTATTTTAGTGAAAAAACAAAAAAATGCCATTTTTCCGACCAAAAACGGGTATAAAGGGCGAATAAAAAATAAATTACTAGCCTTTGAAAAAAAATTACACTAGCGAAGTAGCCAACATGATTCTCGACAAAATTCCGAAAGATTTAAGTCAATATGTTAAATAGTTTTTTGTTTAATCGCTGGAACCGTTTTGAAAAATGGCATTTTGTGAAAAACGCGTTTAAAGTTTTTTTATATTTTAAAGTATACAAAAAAAGCACCAATAAAATTTTAATTCTGCAGGGCGATTCTACAATAAAAACTGAGCAAAAAAGTATTCTTTACCGAAACAACTAAATTTAACATTAAAGGAGTAATAGCCTTTTAAAAAGTTACATTTTTGGTGGCACAGAATGTAACTTCCCCTTTATTGCATTTTTTTTGAAAACGGTTGCTCCTACAGTGTTACACTACATGAAATTTTTTATGTATTTTTACTCAATGAATCTTTATTTTTTACAAAAAATCAAAAAAAGTTACACATAAAAAAGTTTGGGGCAAAAAACTGATAAGGCCCCCGTTGTGCACGCCCCTGGTTAAAATAAGTACATAAAAATAACATACGAAGATGGGCTTTATTTATATTAGTGCACATGTAAAACCTCCTTGCTGTATCTTAAAGGGTTCCTGAGTTATTAAATAAAAACGGAATTTTTAGCCACTTTCAAAGGGGCGTATCTCCCATACGACGTATTTTAAGACACATGTTTATAGGAACTTTTTGTCATATTTTATGATGTAGAATCACTCCTTAAAATTTTATAATTTTATTATGTTTATTTTTTTAAATATTTATATGTACAACTTTTTAAACAAGACAAATTTCGTCAAAATATTTTAGAAGCGTATTCTACACATATTGAGAAGTATAAAAAAGCAAAAAAAAATTCTATTTTTTGAAATCAAAAATCAGAACAACCCCTTAAATCATCCGGCATGCTTTCGCCATCTGGTTAGCTTTAACCATTTGGCTTGCTTGCTTTAACCATTTGGCATGTTTTTACAATCTGAAATGGTTAAAGCATCTAGCAAGCTCTGACCTTTTTTTTTTAATCAAATAAAATAGTTGTGGGAGAGAGTTTATTAGTTAGATATAGCTATGGATAAAAAAGTTATAAAATACCTATAATTTGTTTTTTTTTTTAAATAAACTACCGGGTGTCCCAACTCTATTTACCCAGCGATTTTCTCGAAAACTAAAAGGGATAATCAAGTTATGCGAAAACCATCTTAAATTAGACAACTTAAACTATCTTTTAGCATATATTTGATACATTCAGCTCTTAAAATGTGGGCAGGGGGCATGTGGGGGATTTTTTTTTAATGAAAAGGGGGGTCGTGTGATACATCATTTTAAAGCAAATAAAATTCTCTATTCGACTGTATATTTTTTATTTTTTTAACAACATTTTTAAGGTTTTGACTTTTTAATTTTTTGTGCTAAAAAATGCGATTTTTTAAAGTTTTTTTTGTAAATTTTTATTTGTCAATTAAAATTAGTTTAAAAGTATAATTTACGTTTTTTCATCATGAAATTAATAATTTTTAAAAATTGTTTTAGAGAAATTTTGACAAAAATACCCATTTTCAACACTATTTTAAACCCCACACGACCCCCTTTCCATTTAAAAAAATGTCCCTCTATGCCCTCTGCCCACATTTCAAGAGCTGAAAGTATCAAATATATACTAAAAGATAGTTTAAGTTGTCTTATTTAAAATGGTTTTCTCAGAATTTGATTATGTCTTTTAGTTTACGATAAAATTGCTGGGTAAATATAGTTGGGACACCCTGTAGAGAAGAACGTATTATTTTGCCGGCTGCGGTTTTTTATACACATATGAAAAAGTATTCATTTAATCCAGAAAAATATTCCGCAGTAAATTTCTCACATTACTGAAGGATAATAACATTTATCTTAATAGAAAACCAGCGGGGCCCCGAAGGTAAAATAAACTTATAAACTCGAAGCCACATAGCCAGGGGTTATTTTCTAAAAATACCGTGAACAAGTTGTATGAATTGGGTTACGTCATAAGCTCCTAATGTGTCATAAGGATACAGCGTATTTCAAGGACGAATTGGCGTACGTGACGAGCCTCTAGGAGCGTGCGCAGAACGGACCGGGGCTTGAACTTGGCCATATACGGAGGGTTTACTATGAAAAGGAACGAAGTTTATAGTTCGGGAGCCCACACCCAGTATAATTTTTTTAATTCCTCACCGTTGAGATTCTTTATGTCCAGTCGAACAACTGCTTACATAAGAAAATTTTCAGTAGCGGGGCGTTTTTTTTTTTGGGACCAATACTTAACTTTAGGACGTCCGACAACGGTATTGCCCTAAAATTTTTGTCGGACAAGGTTACCACTTGATTTTAAATATTTTTTTCCACTACTAGATTTAGAACATACCATTATTTATCATGTTTTCAGACTGAAAAATCAATTTTCTTTACATTTAGCAATAATAATTTTTTCTCTTCTAGTAGAAGTAAATTTTATAAACAATTAATATCTGCCACTTGATTTTCCTTGAACTGCAAAGATATGTCATTGCTTATAATTTTTAATGGACAAAATGCAAAAATATTTTGCTATTGGATAAAAAATGAGCATAGCAACTATTATAAATGAATTAATTATAATAGAATGATGTTTTCACACATTTAAAAAAATACCAAAATTTGTTTTCAGAAATGGCGATTTCAAAGGCTACTTGTTTTTGCGCGGTTAATTAGATCCACCAAACATTTTAGTTTATTATTAATATAAAAATGTTAAATAATAAGAATAAATGAGCTATTAGTGAGAAGAGAAGACTATTATAGCCTCACACTCTTAAATCCCGAGCTGCGTAGCAGCGGGATTTAATACGCTCGGCCATAAAAAATGTCTTCTCTACCTTGGTATATAATTACTATTATTAAACAATCCTGAAAAAATTAGCTGTGAGGTGCTAAGGTGCTAAAGTGCTAGGTACCTACCCCTCACATGGTAAAGTTATGAAGTCATAAAATTTAGCAACAAAAGGGTTACTTCCAAAAAAAAAAACGCCCCGCTACCGAGAATTTTCTCATGTTATAAGTTGTTCAACTGGACATAAAGAACACATATACAAAGTCTCAACGGTGAGGTAATCACAAAAATTCTACTGGGCATGGGCCCGAGGACTGTTATTCACTCGCAAAAAATTAAAGCCTTATTATTTTTTTAAAATCATTGTTAACCCTTCATATACTATAGGAACGTATATGAATGATTTACGCATTAAACATTTCAGTATGTTACATTTTAGCCACAATTTATGCTATTAGCTAAATTTGGTTCAAATAAAAGCTGTAAACTGTTTTTATCCATACTTTGTATGTTTTATTTACATCGAACTTACAAGGCTGAATCAAAAAGTACTGTGTTCTTGGATATACTTAAATATTTAATAATTATTGTTTTCCTTGGGAATAAAAAATATTTGTATATATTTTTTTACTCTATTTATTGGGGGGGGGGGGGGGAATGTATAACCTAAAAAGGTAATTTTTTTTAATTTGTCAATTTTATGTGTCAGTAATTTTACAAGAATATTTTATTTCTATGTTTTAATATTTATTTAATTCATAATTACCATTTGTTTCTTAATTGTATTTTGTAATTAATTAAATCTTATTTAGATTTACACATAATTTTTACATTATTTTTAATTTATTACCTAAATGTTTTTGCTTATTATTTACTTTTATAATTGTATTGTTTATTTTTAGTTAACTGATGATGGCCCAAAACCAGGTGCCGAAACGTTAAATAGAGTAAAAAAATTATACAAATATTTTTTATTCTGCCTATTCCCAAGGAAAACAATTAATTATAAAATATTTTTGGGCAAAGAATCTTATTAAACTTAAATATTTAAGTTTTAAAGAAATTACAGTCATACAAAAAAAGGTCCGGATTTTTTAAAGAGACCATTGTATTCCTATGTGTTTTGAGACGCTGAGTCCGAATTTTAGATCAAAATAGCACCTTTC
The DNA here is from genome assembly GCA_958510825.1 of Brachypterus glaber. Classification (NCBI taxonomy): domain Eukaryota; kingdom Metazoa; phylum Arthropoda; class Insecta; order Coleoptera; family Kateretidae; genus Brachypterus; species Brachypterus glaber. Next base: position 49,522,627 of record OY294046.1, read on the forward strand.
CGATTAGTTTTGGAGATAACCTCGAAAAACCTCCCTTTCATACCTGAAAGGAAGGAAACGTTTTTCCGAGGTGCTTTCCAAAACTAATCTAATAGGGTGTATTTTGACCTTAAATTCGGATTCAGCGCCTTAAAATACATAGGAAAACAATTGTCTCCAAAAAAATAAAAAAATTCTTGACCTTTGTTTTTTTTGTCCGCCCAAAAAAAAAGGTCAATAATATTTTCGGAGAACATTGTATTCCTATGTATTGCAAGGCGCTGAATCCGAGTTTGAGGTCAAAGTAGCACCTTATCGATTAGTTTTCGAGATAACTTAAAAAAACGTTATTTTTATACTCGAAAATAAAGTTTTTTGAGGTTTGGATATCTCCAAAACTAATCGAATGAGGTGCTATTTGTGAAAGTAGTAAAAAAACACTTTTTAGAAAAACTCCTTGGACCTGTCGACCCTTATTTAAAGCGGAACACCCTTTGATTGGTGACATCACAAACTTCTGCTACCAAGAGGCGCCATCTTTAAAAGTTTAAACAGCCTGTTCTAAAATCTAAAATCATATTTAAACCAAAACCACACGATAAGATATTAGATTTTAAAAGACACTGACAGTTCGTTACCGTGGTAATTACTAATCGTTTTTGCTTATTATAATATAACTAATCTTTCGTGGGGTTCCATATATAATGAAACCCGACGAAAGTTTAGTTAACGTTCACTGCTTGTTGCAATTACCAGAACTATAAGAACGTTAAGGATTACTGTAACAACCAGTGAATGTTAACTAAACTTTCGCAGGGTATCCGTATAAGCAAAAACGTTTAGTATTTACTACGGTAACGAGTTTTCAGTGCTCATCATAGGAGTGTGAATTGGTGTTCCATTGGAAATGCTTAGATATGCCAAAATTACGCATTTGGCAATAATGAATAATTCATAATTTTAATTTATTTATTCATTAACTGTTGCCAAATACGTATATTTGTTCAAATAGGGCGAAAAAATTAATAATTTAGTACCCACAGATATTTCGGATCAACGAACAGGGTTCATTGCAAGGCATGGGGGCCATGCCTCCCCCCCCCCAGCGAGATATATTAGCATAGAAATAAATTCAAAATTATATTTTTGGTGAATGCGCAATTTTTTTCCTTATGGATGCCCCCCCTTAAAATGAAATAAATCCGACCCTGCGATAGGCTTCTAAAGGTTAAATTACTTGAAAAACCTAGTTTATAAATCTCTAAGGATTTCTAAGTTATTAAATAAAAACCGAATCTTTACAGCTCCCTTTAAAGGGGCGTAGCTTCCTTACATACATAGAAAAAACGAATTCCTTGGACCAAGGACACGTGTCTTTGTATATGTTCAAAGCCATATTCTCTTGTTTCAAGGCTGGCATTTTCATGAACCAAAGTCAATGTCCTTGAATGAAGAGCACGGGTTTTGGAATAAAAATCCGCGATCTTTATTCAAGGACATTGACTTTGTTTCAAGAAAATGCCAGCCTTGAAACAAGAGAATATGGCTTTGAACATATCCAAAGACACGTGTCCTTGGTTCAAGGAATCCGTTTTTTCTATGTAGGGCCGTGGGGAGAGAGGGGCGCGATAGGGCCCGAATATAATGGCTAACTATTATTTTACATTTTATAGAGAGAGGGCGTGTTTTCTCCCGGGCTCCGATTTTCTCTCGACGGCCTTGCCCTTACAACTCGTTTTTGGTATAGGAACTTGTTTTAATCTATTTTTTATGTACAATCACTCCTTAAAATTAGGTGCGTTAGTTCTAAGATACAAGGATATAAATATATACTAAAATAATGTTCTTATCTGGCGCAAGTACAATGTTATGTAATTTAGACATATACCTTCCAGTCGCGCTTTAGAGTTTCATGTTACGTTTAACGAGGTGCAACGAAGTAATGGAGAAAATCAAAACCAAATTGGGTTAAAGAGTTTCACACTGATATGTTTTTTTCACTTCCGTATGAGAGTTTTATATACTGCGGCCATATTTAAAAGTTCACAAAAACTTTACGAGATGAGACTAATAGCTGTTGGACTCCGTGCATTATAGAATTCTGTCACCGCAATTCTGCCGTCCTTAGTTAAAATGTCCTGACTAACATTGCTATTTTCCCTAAATTTTTCAAATAAATGGCCAAATTCCCTGACTTCCAGGTTTCAGTTTTAATATCCCTGACTTTTCCCTGACTTTCCTGTTTTCTCTGACTGGTGGCAATCCTGGAGAACAGATAAATATGGCATAGAACAACCGGTATATGCAGATAAGTGCCTATTCACAAGCTAGCATAATAACATAAAACATAACAATGCGATGCCGTGATTGGCTTAATGGGCCGCCAGGTATCTTGTAAGCCAATCACGGCATAGCATTCTTATGTTTTATGTTCTTATGCAAGCTTCTGGATTTTTCTGGATGTTAGTTAGGATGTTTTAACTAAGCAGGTCAGAATTGTACATAGGACTGGTATTGCCGCAATTGTACATCGGACTGTTACCCTACCGTTAAAATTTTAATGCGTAGTCATATAAGTATAAATTGCGGCGAATAATAGATTTTTGCAGTGTATTGAGTCCGCCTGCCAGTAGTGTCATCTCGTAAGTTTTTTGTGAACTTAAAAATATGGCCGCAGTTGAACTCGCATATTCAAACCAAAATCGATCTTAAAAGCTAGAAAATCTCAGTAATTTTCGACAAGATTTCAAAAATAAAAAATCATAAATGTCAGAAATCTTACCAAAAAATCCAAAAATCATAGATTTTTATGTCAAAAATCTCGAAAGTCATACAAAAATCTCTGAAGTCTAAGTACAAATATTGGTTAGTGGTTCACCCCCTTTCATGTTATGCGAATTATCGCCAAGTTTTTGCCCCTTACCCAATAACCTATAAAAAATAAATATATGTTGCTGCATGTGAATGTGGTTCTCTGATACAATTTCACATGTAGTTTTTTAATTTCACATGTAATTTTACAATTTTACATGTAATTTTACAAATTCACATGTAATTTTACAATTTTAAATGTACATTTAAATTAAATTACATAATTTAACAATTTTACATAAATAATAAATACTTAGTAAGTGTAGAACAAGTACATGTAATATTCACATAAAATTGAAAAATTCCGGATATATTTATGTGGCTTGGTATAAGGGTCAATTTGTCAATAGCAACGTTTTCACGTCAACTGTAACTGTCAACTGTAATATATTGAAAACGCTTCTATTGATAAATTGACATTGGCCCTTTTAGATGCAAGCCACAGATTTGTATTTACGTTGTACTTAGTATTAAGCACAAATTTGTTTTATTAATATTAAAATTACAGCACTAGTGCCTTTTGAAGATATTATGAAACCCGAATGGTTTTTTTTTCATATTAACAGTACTTTTTTCTATTGTCAAGTAAATGTCAGTGTAATCATTTTTAAATTTTTTTGATTTTTTAAACCGTTGGGCTGTAGAACTTGGATAAAATACTATATAAAATTTGTTTGCGACTGGATTTTAGTGCACTCGAATGATTTTTTCCGCTGCCGCTGTGGAAAAACTTTCATTCTCGTGCACTAAATCGTAATTTGCAAACTAATTTCATAATATAATAATTTTCTATTTTGTGACTATTATAAGCTCATAATTACATGCATTTGTGTCTTCTTATAGACCCATAAGAGGTTAGTAGTTTTTTTTCTTTTGGGATGGCAACAGGATTCTGTCGACAGATGAATGACGTCTTCCGTGCAAATGTCAACATCGCTGTTAAGTTTAGTTTTCTACGAAATCGTGTTTAAGTTAATTTTTACGTGTTAATATTATGGCTTGGTTACTTGCAGTGAAAAAGAGAAGAGCTGACTATAAAAGATATCAAAATATCGTTTATTCTTTGAATTTTAAACATTGCGAAAATTGTAATGCCCTCCCAAAACAAAATTCCATAAATGGGTTATTAGTTTAAGTTTTTTAAATGTTAGAGCAAAATAGAAAAAATTGTATAAACCGCTCGTTTCATAGCACGTTTTGTACTCGCTGCGCCAAAAACGGGTGTTATGATTCATAACTTATAAAGCTAGTACTTTAATAAACTTTTTTAATATTGTCGTGCAGTTTCATGGCCGTTCTACATCCGAAAATGCAATACTAAATTTTTAAAATTTTCCGTCGATTTCATCAACGTAATGCTTTTTTTGCTGATGGTTATTAAATTTAAGTACAAGTATTGAGAATAGCTGAAAGGCACATTTTTCACATACATCCTTTTTTTTTAAACGTAAAACATTTCTTCACTAAAAAAGTTCATTTAAGTTTTAATGCCGTTTTACGTATTTGGTGCAGAAAAAAAAACAGAATTAAATTAGAAATTAGAAAGAAATGCAATTAAATTAAAACTTTTAATTAATTGAGAGCAGTAGTAAATTTATAAAACCTTCTTTCGACACTCCAATATAACTTTTGTTGTTAACCGTTTATTGCACCTTGTGTCTATTTGGGATCACTGGCGTTAAAACCCCGATTTTTTTTAATAACTAAAATACAAACTTTATGGATAGCTAGTTTTCATTTGGGAACACTGTTCTTCAAGTTGGAGTATCTATTGAAAGGTGGCAGTTTCTAATAAATATTGCCGGTAAATATTTAAACAGGTGATCATGTCGCGCACTTTAAAAATTAGCTAGACACGAATTTTTTTTAGTGCGTTGTTTTGCTAAAAATGAGCTTTTGAGTTCTAATAAATTCTAAAAATTACCACACATCATTTGTGAGCAATATACAGAGCGGTCCAAAAGTCACCCCCCCCCCTCTTAACTTTTGAACCAGTTGAGATATCGACTTCAAATTTGGAACTTTTAAATAAGACAACTTAAACTATCTTTTAGCATATATTTAATACTTTCAGCTCTTAAAATGTGGGCAGGGGGCATGGTGGCACATTTTTTTAAATGGAAAGGGGGGTCGTGTAATACATCATTTTAAAGCTTATAAAATTCTCCATTTAACTCCATAATTTTAATTAAAAAAAAAAAATGGGTTTAAAATGGGGTTGAAAATGGGTATTAATGTCAAAATTCCTCTAAAAAAAAACAAATAATTTTTTAAAAATGCCTTATTTCATCATACAAAAATGTTAATTATACTTTTAAACTAATTTTAGTTGACATAAATAAAAATTTATAAAAAAAAAACTTAAAAAATTGAAAAATCAAAACCTAAAAAAAAATTTAAAAAATTTGAAAATGTTACTTTAAATAGAGAATTGTATAAGCTTTAAAATGATGTATCAGAAGACCCCCCTTTCCATTTAAAAAAAGTCCCCCCATGCCCTACGGCCCACATTTTAAGAGCTGAAAATATCAAATATATGCTAAAAGATAGTTTAAGTTGTCTTATTTAAGAGTTCTAAATTTGAAGTCGATATCTCAACTCGTTCAAAAGTTAAAAGGGGGGGGGGTGAATTTTGGACCGCACTGTATATTAGTATTTTTTAGTTTTGTATTCGTTTTTGATCTTATATGCACAATGGGTTTGAACAAAAATGTAACAAAATTTTTGAAATAAAAGAAAAAAAATCAATATTTTTTATGAAAAAAAAAGTCAAAAGACATATCATAATTTTTTTTGCAAAATAAAATTATGTGCATTATAGGGTTAACTTAAATAATAAAACTTTTAACGGTTTTTAACTAAATTACAATTTAGACATACACATACACATTAGTATAATGAAAATTTAAATCCATTTAACTTTGGAAAATGCATTTTGCAGAAACATAGTTAATACCAACTTTATCAATTTCCCCTAACATAAGAGATAGAAAATTCTTGTGTTAGTAAAAGAAAATATTGCTTTTTTATACTTACCAAAAAAAAATGATTTTCGCAAAAAACGTGCCTGCTCTGTCTACCTAACCAAAGTTATCAGCTAGGATTAATTTTAATAAATCTTTGACCCCCTTTGTTTGTTTGATTGTCTTGCATTCATTGGTGGATTTGGAAAGGGGCAATGGGGGATAATTACCGTCATGTCCAAAAATTTAAGTAAAGTAGTATGAACTGCAAGAATTTTAAGAACTTTTATTCACAAGCATACAGAAAAACGTCCTTTATATACATTATAAAAACTTGCAAAATCTATCATTTTTGTTTACTTCTTTTAAAAAGGCTTTTCCTTTTTATCCAAGGTTAGATATGAATTCATATCTAACCTGTTTTTTAGCTTTTGGTTATACCTCATAGATGGCGAAACTATCGTCTTGTCTGTAAACAGTTTTAACATTTTTGTTTATTTCTACGAAAAACAATAAGAAATAATATTTATTTATATATTATAAAGTCCAAACCAAATGTTTTACTTTCTTGTTAGGTTGAAATAAATAAATAAATCACATTCAGCGCTTCTTTGTGTCACTGAATAAAAAAAAATTAAAAATAATATTCTCTTGAAAGTGTTTAATTTTTGGTAAATGCTTCCAAAAATTTTCGATTACCTCTCTCATACCTTGACTCTAGATTCGCCACAGCTTGCATTCCCTGATAACTGGAACTAGAATTATGAAACAAAAGACGTCTACCCTATCTATCTCATTTGTGCTACACTTTCCAGCCAACCAAATAAATACTGTATTTGTTTTTCATACAAATACAGTATTTATTTGGTTGGCCGGAAAGTGTAGCACTGAGCGGCACGAACGAACATATCTAATGTGAATCTGTAGAATAAGATAATTCTACTAAAATTTAGATGGCGCCAGTAATTTCTTTAATAAAAATAATTTAGTTACACTTTTCGCCCGGCCATGTAAATATTTGTTCTTTGTTGAACAAATACAGAATTTGTTTGGTTGGGTGGAAGTGGGAGTGTATGTATGTTTTCTCCTTTTTGGGTAGAACTTTTGTCCCTGTCTAATCTAACGGGAGAAATCGCCATTGCTTAGTATAAAGCGGCTTTAATTGAATTAATTTAAATCACTAAAATATGCTTGTTAAATACATTCTACGTATGAATATTTGATTTACGCAATAAATAATTCCATATTGATCTCCCGAAATCTCTTCAGATGGAAACTCGATCACCGGGAAAATAGCTGAAAATTGCATTTGCAGAACTGTGCGCCTCAGCTATAAATAGAGCCTTGCACTTATCGATCGCGCCTATTCCTTTACACTCCGGTGACATTGATTTTATGTTTGAACCTGACCTGGCTCAATGCAGGGGACATTGGCTAAAATGAACTGGGCCGCTCTATTTTACGGTAAAAAATGGTGAAATTGTACGGCCGCATCTAGAGCATATTTATTCACAGCGCCTAGGCACAGGCGCGCCTGCTCTAGAATAATGTTATAGGGTAGTTTCGAATTTTTCAATTTTCCAAAAAGTCCGTCCGTCCGTCCGTCCGTCCTTCCGTCCGTCCGCACGATTTTTATAGACTCGATAACTCAAGAACGAATAATTCGATCCTTGAGGAAAAATCAAGTTCTACAAGGGGAAGATCCCAATTGTTTTTGAAAGTAATCCCCCAAAAACAAAAAAGTTATGGAGGGTAAAACTTTTAAAAAAATTGAAAAAAGCTGAAACAATCGGAATTTTATTTTTTTCCGAATAATATAACTTTTTCAGGAAAAATAGCTTTTATTAGGATAAATTTTACCAGTTTTGAAAGTAGTGCCCTCAAGAACAAAAAAGGTTATGGGGGGTGAAAGTTTTTAAAAAAATCGAAAAAAAGCTAAAAGAAAATTCCGATTAACGTAACTTTTTCATAAAAAATTACTTTATAATGATTAATAATACCAATTTTAAAAGCAATCCCCCCAAAAATAAAAAATTAAAGAGCGGTTAAACTTTTTTATGAAATTTTTTTTATTGATTTTTTTTTAATTTTTCCTTTTTAAATAAAGATCTTATTTAAAAAAAATTGTTTTTGATTATTTTGTTTTTTATTTTTTCAAAAATTTTTCGTTTTTCGCAAAAAAAAATTCTCATATACAGGGTGTTTCGGAAGGAAAGGGAAATGTTTTAAGGATGTGTTCTAAATGTCAAAATAAGAAAATAATTGGTTTGGACTTTTTGAATAGTAATTAATTTGACAACAAATAAGTAAATCCAAAAATTACTAAAAAATACCTTAACGGATATTTTGAAAGATACCAAGGTCGGAAACGGTTTTTAAAATAACTAGTTTAAAAATCTTTTTTTTTTTCTAAGTTGGCTTTCAGAATCTGTTTTTCACCAGTTGACTTTCAAAATGCTTTTGGTCAAATAATAAGGTTTTGATTTCCTTTTTTATTGTCAAAATAAAAAATATTCAGAACTTCAGAACCAAATATTATTTTTCCTACGACCTAGTTAGTAGCTAGTGTCTATTTCCCACCCGTTGAAAAGTGACAATCAGCTGATTTTACATATCTGATGTCAGAAAATTGGTAAACGTCAAACACATAACCTCAATTTGTCGAAATAATTTTAAAATAATTTTTCCGTTTTTTTTTTATGTTTAGGTTTTAGGTCGTACGAAAAATAGTATACGCACCTCGACACAAACCATTTCAGTGCACATCGATGTGCACTAAAGACTAGGTTCGCGTACTTAATGTGTAATATACTATTACAAACGGCTTAAAATCGAAAACAAACACCCCTGTATCTCGGAAAGCAAGCATTTTCAGACCCCTGTTTCTAGGAACTTATTTTCTTATTTTGACATCTGGTTAGAACACATGCTTTAATTGTTTCCCTCCGGGAATACCCTATATTTTCTAAATTACTATTTGAAACTTTAAATGTTCTAAAAAATTACATAGATTTTATTAAAACCAATTTTCATAACCATTTTCGTGAAAAAAGTCCAAACCATTTTCGTGAAAATTTAATTGGAGCAGTAGTACTTGGCGGGTAGGCTCTAGCCCTGATAACTAGCCTCCATGACCCGATTTTCTACAAGTTACTTGGTTAACAAGCTGGACGGAAAATCTTTATATGACTTTTTTAGCGATAACCTAGAAAACGCCGTTCAGTTTTAAAATCATGTTCTGCACAGAAAATTGCTTTTGCAGAATTATGCGCCTTCGCTACATAGTACATTGTTACACCTCCGCGAAGCTCTGGTGACATCGATTTTGTGTTGAACCTGACCTGGCTTAATGCAGAGGATATTAGCTTAAATGCACTCGACCGCTCTATTTACGATAAAACTAGATAAAGTTGCATGGGTGGACTTTATTAAAAGTTCGACTTTATTTTTGCTTGTTTTTGCAAATATTTTCTTATTATTAACGAGTCATTAACTATTTCACTAGAAACTCGAAATTTGGTACGATTTTCCATATTATAAAAATACATTTTTTTACACATTTTCGTAAAAATCGAAATGGAGTAAATTGGTTAACAAGCCAGTAAACCTTTGTTAGCGATATCCTAAATAAAAAACGCCGTAAGTCTTTAAATCATGTTTCTTTCTATTTTGTACAAAAAAAATCGTTTGCAGAACTATGTTTTAAGGCAGGGAGCTCCGATGACACTGATTTTATGTTGAACCTGACCTGGCTCAATTCAAGGGATATTATTTTAAAGGCACTGAACTTTCCTATTTACGAGAGCTCAAGATAGAGTTGCTGCAGCATGGATAAAAAAGTAAAGAAATACAAGGGTGGATAAAGTAAAGAAATAGAAGGGTGATAAAAGTAAAGAAATACAAGGACGAAGCAAGAGTACGAAAAAGAAGAGTGCCGATCAATAGAAACTATTATAGTAGTACCGCATGTTTGTGGACGAATATCTTCGCAAATCGGCCTCTATATAGACTATATAGACTATACTGCCCTGTTAAATTTAAGGGCAGTAAGTAACAATTGTCGCATAGCGGCGTTTTCACGTCAACCCTCATGTAATATGTTGAAAACGCTGCTATTGACCAATGTCATTTACTGCCCTTTACTTTATCGGGGCAGTATAGACTATATAGACTATGCCTGTAGATATAGTCATCGCCCGAAACACTACCCTATAAGAATAGAAATTTTTAGTTTTAAACATAATTATACAAATATTAATTTATTATTCCATTAATCTATTTTCTAATCATCGTACAGTCTACAGTACTCACTCTGTACGAGGATTAAAAAATAGATTGATGGAATTGATGGAATAGATTGATCGACTACCCTTTTTAGTTTACTTTGGTCTACTCGGATCCATAGACAAGGAAAGACCTCCAAAGCCGTTGCGGAATACTGTGATAAATGTGCCTAGCGCATCTGAGATAAATTTGCACATGCGCACTACTATTGTTGTTTTTGACGAGTATTTTTAACCTTAGTTTTGTGTGTCAACTAAAAATTGTAAAAAATTCAACAAAAAACAATAAATATCTAGGAAGAAAAGTCGAAATAGTTTTTTTAAAATTATTTTATAAGAATTTTTCGAGGTGTATTTGAGTTTCGGGATTTGGTACACCTACTTTGAGTACACCAGGGATTGACCCTTTGCTCTTCATAAAGCAACAATACAGGTCAGTTATAAACAAATGCAGCAAAAAATCAATTAAAACACAGTAGAAGTCGAAAAATTAACAGAAACAAACGACGATCTGACACTACTGACAGTATAAACACCCCAGTATTGGTTTGCCATATCTCTATTTTCGGACATTTTAAGATTTTTACTGGGGGATTTTTGGAGATAAGCCAAATGAATACTGGGGTGACGAATTGTTTTACGACCGACAGCATTTTACAGTTGATAGAGATGCGTACTGGGCAAGGTCAGATATATTGCGTTACGTCATTTCGCTGCCCCGTTCTGTCCCAAAATAATCTTGCGCAGGCTGGACTAATGGTTCTCTTTCCTTCTCTATGCTCGGATCCGGATAAGGGCAATAATAGCAAACATAAGTCTTTTAATAGGGGTCCTTACGGGTCACTGTGGGCTTATTCGGAACCTATGTCTCATGCAGACGTAAACGATCCGCCCTGTCCTGGGTGTGGAATGGACGATGTAGCGTCCTACCGTTCATAGGAGAGTGTAAGGCTAGAGGCAAACTCAAATTCATTTTTCATTTATTAGAATTCATTTATTAGAAAGTAAACTAAGCTATACCGGGTGTTTCAGGAAGGTGGTTCACCCCTTAACTTTTTTATTTTTTTATGTAGGATAGTGAAATTTGCAGGAGCTATATTATCTATAATTTAGAATTTTTTGACATGGTTAGACATTTTTTGGCACTTCCGGTTTCACCGGAAATGAATCGAAATTTTGATTTGTAATTGGAACACCCTGTATATTTTTACACATTTTGATTTAAAAATCAATTCTGAGTACAAGCATGTGCCACTTGTCAATTTTTGACAGGTCGTTTCATTTTTTATTTAAATTTTTATTTTAAATCTAGAGTGCTTTAAATTAGCTCAGTCGCTTAATTTTTGGTCTAGTATTTTCATAAAAATTTTGATTTTTTTCCCAAAACTCTAAAGGCTCTTAAAGGTTCAAAAATCATACTTTGGTCCATAAGTTATTTTTTTTTTCAAATGGAAAGAGGGTGGCTTTCTTGCGAACATTTTGATACCACACATGAATAGTTTATGTGGAAGAACTTGGCATTAAAACACAAAAGATTTAAAATGAAGATTTAACTAAAAAATTAAATGACCTGTCAAAATTTGACAAGTGACACATGCTTGTTCTCAGAATTGACTTCTGAACAAAATATGTAAAAATATACAGGGTGTTCAATTTAAAAATCGAAAGTTCGATTCATTTCCGGTCAAACCGAAAGTGCCAAAAAATTTCTAACTATGTCAAAAAATCTTAAATTATACATAATATAGCTTCTGCAAATTTTAAGATCCTACCTAAAAAAAGTAAAACAGTTAAGAGAGGTGAACCACCTTCCTAAAACACCCGGTATAGTAGTTTAGGCTCAGACAGGAAGAATGGAAGAGTGGAGCCTCCTGGTCTGGATAAATTTTGAAAGAAAGAAGATAGGCAGTAGGTTGAGTAGGTTTTCTCGGACCAGAAAAAAAGGGCCATCGGACCTACTTGTCAGGCGTTGTAGCCTACCCACCTTTACTACTACTAATATACTACTAAAGGCAATATTAATAGGTTTGTTTTGGTTTGTTCACCTTCCTCCCCTCCCTATTTTATGCCTCCACATCCCCCAATAGAGCTTCACATTTGTTGTACCTGGTGATAAAAATTTGAATCTCTATTGGTCAGGACTGATTCGGACACTTCAGAACTTGAAACCAAAACAAACAAAACAAAAAGCAATTATTAATTTTGCAGAACTATGCGCCTCTGTTATAAACAGAGCCTTGAATTTATATCGTAATGATTATAACCATTAAATCGTTCGATCAGTACACCTCCGCGGAGCTCTGTTGACATTGATTTTATGTTGAACCTGACCTGGCTCAATGCAAGGTATATTAGCTAAAATGCACTGGAAGGCTCCGTTTACAAAACCCATTTTTTCTCAATTATTATACTATTCACGCGCCTGCGCTAGAATATTTAATTTTTTTTTTGTTTTTCTCAAAAAGAAAATTTAATCATAAATTTTAAAAAGTTTTTGAATTTATTTTTTTTGAAAATAATTTTTTTTTATTTTTTTTTAAGTATTTGGGAAAATGCACTATACCATTTACTGTGAATAATAATAATAATAATAATAATAATAATAATAATAATGTTTATTTACGGAAAAATCCAATTTGACAGTATAAAATATATATATAATAAATATAACAACAATAAATACTAAATAAATAATATATAATTAATTAATATAAAAAGTAAAAATTCGGAATAACTAATTAAAGCTAACATTTTTCAAATCACTGGTATTAAGTTGCCTCTTAAATGCACTTAAACTTGTAAAAAAATCCAAATCTAAAAAGTTTGAATAATATATGATGGAATGCGTAGCATTACATATCTTCACGGCTTGTTTTCTAAATAACTCACCAGGTAGTTGAAAGAGAAACTTTAATTGAAGACATTTCTATATTAATCTAAGTAATTTTTATACCCATTTTCGTGAAAATCTAAGTTAAAAAGCTGGACGGTAACCCTTAAAATGGACAAGCCGCTTGAGGCTATTATACATGACGTAAAGTTTTTAAATCATGTTTTTCCCTGTTCTACAGGGTGTATTTGAAATAGCGTAGGAAATTTTAACAGGTGATTCTACATGATAAAATATGACAAAAAGTTCCTATAAACATATGTCTAAAAATGCGTCATAAGGGAGCTACGCCCCTTTGAAAGTGGCTAAAAAAATCGGTTTTTAATAACTCAGGAACCCTTTGAGATATATTAACAAGGTTTTACACGTGAATTAATCCTAATAAGGCCCATCTTTGTATGTCATTTTGACGTACTTATTTAAACCAGGGGTGTGCGAAACGGGGGGGCCTTATCAGTTTTTTGTCCCAAACTTTTTTCTGTGTAACTTTTTTGCAATTTTATTTTTGAAATATGATTCCTCAGGTCAAAATACATAAAAAAGGTACTCCTGTTGTAATACTGTAGGATTAACCGTTTTCGAGAAAAGTTCATTTGAAGGTGGAAATTTCACGGTTCGAGGACGAAAAATTAAATACTAAAATGTCGAAAACCAAAATTTTAATGATGCAGTGTTATTCTACATCAAAAACTAAGAAAAAAAGTTTCCATACATGTAGGTCGAAAAAACGCTTTTAAAGCTACCATAGCCCTTTAAAAATGGTGCATATTTAGGAGACCATAGCTCCATTAGGATTGATTTTTGAGAAGTACCTGTATATGAGGTTTTTTTCTTAGTTTTTAATGTACATTAGCCCTGCATTATTAAAATTTTGGTTTTCAACATTTTAGTATTTAATTTTTCGCCCTCGAACCGTGGAATTTTACCTTCAAATTAATTTTTCTCGAAAACGGTTAATCCTACAGTATTACAACAAGAGTACCTTTTTTATGTATTTTGACCTGAGGAATCATATTTCAAAAATAAAATTGCAAAAAAGTTACACAGAAAAAAGCTTGGGACAAAAAACTGATAAGCCCCCTTCCGTTTCGCACACCCCTGGTTTAAATAAGTACGTGAAAATGACATACAAAGATGGGCCTTATTAGGATTAATTCACGTGCAAAACCTCGTTAATATATCTCAAAGGGTTCCTGAGTTATTAAATAAAAACCGATTTTTTTAGCCAATTTCAAAGGGGCGTAGCTCCCTTATGACGCATTTTTAGACATATGTTTATAGGAACTTTTTGTCATATTTTATCGTATAATCACCTGTTAAAATTTCCTACGCTATTTCAAATACACCCTGTACATGACATAAACTTTTTAAATCATGTTTTTCCCCGTTCTATACAGAAAATTGCATATATGTTTAAAATGTAATACACTAGCTGAAATGTGTCCCTAGTGTTTTCCCTCTAAAACCGTATCCATGTTGGAGAGATAAAAGCATTGCTGCTGCTGTCAAAAAATGTTTCAGTTTGTCCGAGTTGCCACTTAATAAATTTAGAATTTTTATTTATTGCGGAAACATTTGAAATTTTAATGTTCGTAAAGAAGAATATCGTTTTAATAGGGAATTTTAGGCTAAATGACAAAAATAGGAAATTTTGAGCTAAATGATAAAGATAGGGGAAAATACCCACGAATGGGGCATATTAAAGTCCCTAGTGTTTTCCCTCTAAAACCGTATCCATATTGGAGAGATAAAAGCATTGCTGCTGCTGTCAAAAAATGTTTCAGTTTGTCCGAGTTGCCACTTAATAAATTTAGAATTTTTATTTATTGCGGAAACATTTGAAATTTTAATGTTCATAAAGAAGAATATCGTTTTAATAGGAAATTTTAGGCTAAATGACAAAAATAGGAAATTTTGAGCTAAATGATAAAGATAGGGGAAAATACCCACGAATGGGACATATTAAAGTCCCTAGTGTTTTCCCTCTAAAACCGTATCCATATTGGAGAGATAAAAGCATTGCTGCTGCTGTCAAAAAATGTTTCAGTTTGTCCGAGTTGCCACTTAATAAATTTAGAATTTTTATTTATTGCGGAAACATTTGAAATTTTAATGTTCATAAAGAAGAATATCGTTTTAATAGGGAATTTTAGGCTAAATGACAAAAATAGGAAATTTTGAGCTAAATGACAAAGATAGGGGAAAATACCCACGAATGGGACATATTATTGAATGGGACAGTGCCTGTTTCTAAACTGTGCTTCGTAATTTTTGGTTTTTGTTACCATGCTTAGATGACCCTACATTTGCAGTTAAAAAATAATAAAAATTGGCAAAGTTTACGCAGCTGGGTTTTTGACAAATTTAACAAGTCAGTTTTACCAAGTCAAAAGTAAATTTTTTAATAATTTTTAAAGATATTTTATTGACGAAAGGCAAAAGGAAATTGTTTGAATTGGGTTTATGTAATAGTCTAGAACAACACGAAACATATCGATTGCGTAGAATGAAAAGCTCGTATATCGGTTTTCAATAAATTTGTCAATGACATTAAATGTCTTTGTCAAAACTTAAAAATGTAGGGGAGATTATATCACCATGTGCATATTTTTTTCTTGTAAGCCCTATTTTTCAAAAATAAATATATTTTACTTAAAATTTTGTCAGTATTTAAATTTGCTTTACATTTTGCTTTCCACCAAAATCTCGGAATACCTACTGTCCGAGAAGTAGCTGGAAAGCAGTCCTTGGATTGGTAAAAAAATCATGTTTTGTATTGCCTATTTTTGCGTTTTATGGCTTTATATGCAAAAACATATTTAAGTAAAAAAATCTGTCTGTAGGTCTGTCGGTACACAACTTAAACTATAAATTTCTCGATTCAATTTTTTTTTTGGTGATTATCGGGCCTGCGGGTTGGGAAAGTTTTTGGATGAAAATCTTGCATAACTTGAGAGAATCCGTAATAAACCAAAGAAGTGCACTGAAAAAACTAAATATAATGATCTACAGGAGTTAAAAGTTGTGATTCCAAAAATATATCATAATTTTTATGATGAACTTATTCACCTTAAATAATAATTATTAATTTTAATTTGTTCAATTTGTGGAAGGACAATGTTAAAAATGATCGAATTTTTGCCCCTCCGATAAAAGTTTATTAATAGTATTGAATAGTTATTTTGGTTCCAAAATAACTAAAAAATATTTTTAAATTGTTAAAAATAATCAAATTTTTGCTCCTCCAATAGAGGTTATGTGATATTATAAAATAGTAAAAATACTTATTTAGCCAAAAACAATCGGGAACAATTTTAAAATGTGCTATTGCGTAATCATTTGAAAACGATCCACCCCAAATACCTTGTAAACTAAGCACAATATAAAAATTAAAAATTATTTCATTTTGTGCTTAGTTTGCGAGGTATTTGGTGTGGATTGTTTTCGAATGATCACCCTACCCTGTATTACGCAATAGCATATTTCAAAAATGTTCCCGATTGTTTTCGGCGAAGTATTTTTTACAATTATTTTAGGACAAAAATAACTATTTTATTTCAATTAACTTTTATTGGACGGGCAAAAATTCAATGATTTTTAACATTGCCTTTGCTTAATAAAGTTTAGATATAATTTTCGTTAAAAAGTCCAAACCTTGGTTTTGCTTTTATTTATCGGTAATTAAAAAATTATCTGTGATCTCATCTCCCCTATAGTATAAAACTATTGACGTTCACATTCAATGTCAGTTTAAAAATTCAATATGTCGAAAAAATATCCGAGCTTTTCATTCTACGCGATCGATATACCAAATAATCGATTATTATAGATAATTTATCTTATCTTTAAGGTAATTTTTTTTAGCCTATTTTTTTTTGATAATATTGTTAGTGTTCTTGAATGGGTCAAATTTCTTTTTCTTGAATAGGAAAACTATTTTACTGCATACTTTATTTCCATTTATTTTTTTTTAATAACAATTCACTCTAAAAGAGCAGAAAGTGTCTATGATACCACCCATACAACAATTTAAAACAGAACTCAAAACAAACTAATATTTGATATTGATTCAAGAAAACATGTACCAAAGTTTGGTAAAATTATTTAAAGTAAATTCTATGTAAAAAAATGACTTTTTGTCATCCTAGGCAATCCCAGTCATTTACTATTTTGAGTTCTTCTTAAACCTGGCTGTCCTTTTAATAAATGTCAGGATGTTGGCCCAGGGCCCAGGTCTCTTTGTTCCTCATGGTTGAGCAGGTACCATTACTAGTTGAAAACATTTTTAATTTTTTTGTGAGTGGTG
Source organism: Brachypterus glaber (assembly GCA_958510825.1). Lineage (NCBI taxonomy): Eukaryota > Metazoa > Arthropoda > Insecta > Coleoptera > Kateretidae > Brachypterus > Brachypterus glaber. The sequence continues at coordinate 49,539,919 of OY294046.1, forward strand.
ACGTATTTGTCATCGTCATCTAGAAAATTTGAAATGGGGGGATTTGTTTTTAGGTTTGGACTTTTTAGGTTCCTTCCCGTTTCGAACGACACAAAATTATAATAGCAAAATAATTGTCTTTTTAAAACAGCAGGTGGATGTGAATTATTGATTGTATATTATTGTATAGAAATTGGGTCAATGCTGATGCAGTGGACATTAATATATAGTTTGTTTATGCATTATGCACGTATACATCATATTTTTCTTACTTTTTATGAAAACATTGGCAAATCACCATATTTAGGCTTCCAGGATTTGCATTTCTATTTATGAATTTTTATCTTTGTTTAATAAAACTACCAATGTCCTCAAAACAGTTCTTTCTCCTACAGTTACAGTACAGGGCAAACGTTTGGAAACATGAGACATAAAATCGAAATTTATGGTAAAAAACTCATCATTTAATTAGTATCGCTTTTTAAAAAGAAAGGAAGTGTTAATTTAAATATGAAAAAACTTGTCCTTACTATAGTTTTATTAAACAATTATAAAATATAACAACCCTGATTTATTTTGTTTTAAATGCCTAATAAAAGAAATCAAAAGTTTGGAAACATTCATATTTTTAAAAATCGAGCAAAAAATTTAAAACAAAATTAATATTTTGTGGGGTATCCCTTAAATTTTATTACTTCTGAACATCTTCTGCTCATTGAGTTTATCATATCTTTACAGAATTGGGGTGAAATCACTTGCCACCGTCGTTTTACTTCAGTCAACAATTATTTTTAAATTTGTGTGGCCCTAGATTCCGTTTAAGAATGCTCCACATATTTTTTATGGGATTAATATCCGGGGATTGTGAAGGCAATTCCATAACGTTAATTTTTTTATTAGTTAACCACTTGCTAACCAGTTGTGATGTATGCTTGGGATCATTATCCCGCTGAAATATCCATCTAAGTGGCATATAATCTTCATCATATGGTAGCATATGGTGCTGTAAAATGTTTTTGTACTGAACCTTATCCATCTTTCCCTCAATCTTTACAATTGGACCTGTCCCAAACCGACTAAAACAACCCCATACCATAATGCTTCCTCCGCTGTGCTTCCTAGTGGGTAATTGGTACTTATAATTGTACCTTTGCTTTCTGGGACGTCTAACATATTGTATACCATCCGAACCAAATAAATTAATTTTAGTTTCATCACTCCATAATACCGAATTCCATTTTGTCTGCGACCAACCTAGGTGCTCTTCTGCAAATTTAAGTCTATCTTTTTTATTTTTCTTTGAAATCAGCGGTTTTTTAGTTGGACGTCTTCCAAATAAATCACGTTCACGTAATCTACGTCGTACTGTGGTTACAGAACAGTTTGGAAGCAATTCTTCTAAAATTATTGTCGCAGGTTTTCTAGGATCGGCCCTAGAAATCCTTCTAATCCACCTATCCATCGCTGGGTTTGTTTTTCCTGGCCTACCCATCTTTGGGCGAACATTATCTGATCCATAAATTTTATTTTTCTTTATGATTTTAGAAATAGTACCACGGTGCATCTGTAGATTTCTAGCAATGTCAATTTGTTTCATACCACTGTGGTACATTTTAATCATTCTCTCTTTTATATCGGTAGACATTTGTTTTACTTTCGGCATGTTTAAGAAATATCCACACTTAACTACAATCAAAACTAAACTGATAAATAATATTAAAATCAAATGTTTCCAAATTTATGAATGCGTGTGTATTATTCTAAACGTGTATTATACATGCTTATTTTTTTATCGAAAATAATGAACATTTTATTTTATTTTCCAAATGTTTCCAAACTATTGACTGGTACTGTAGCTTACTTTTATAAGACGAAAAAATGCAATTTTCAGTAGTAATGTCATACGTGCATATTGAATTATCGATATTTTTTTTCTGCAGTATGCATATCCATTAACTCAAATTTGACAAATATGTGACAAAACCCCCTTTTAAAACTTTATGTTTATGGTGATTTTTTGTCATTAATTTTTTGAGTACGGCACAGTGGATTTTTAGGGTCATTTTTTTGGATCATCTAGCAACCACGATTTTCTTTTATTAATTGATTATATGAGTCTTGTGGACAATTTCTGCAAAAAAATTAATAAAATCTGTCTGTTGCTTCTTTTTTTATAGACAAAAATGTTAATTTATTTGGCATAATCACAGTTCGTCTAAAAAAATTGACTAAAATTTTCGTTTCCAAAAAAGATTCGTATAAATTTACATTTAGTGATCAATTTTGAGTAAATCTAACAAACAAAAAATAATAATCGTGGTGGAAAATTTTGAGAAAATCGATTTTCTTTTGATTTTCTCAAACGAAGATATTAAGGCTTTTTTATTAATATTCTGGCACAAGGAAGCATTTTTCGAAAAAAAAAGTGTAATTAACAAGGATGTTACATATTAAATAAGCTTTAATTTGGTTTTCTAATCATTTGAATCGCTTTTTAAATAAAAAAGTTAGGTATATGTATAAATTTTCCTTTAGTTTTTCGCAAACAAACATTTGTGTTTTTTTAAATTCTAGCATAAATATTATATTTCTTAAAAAAAGAAGCTTTTAACTGTTATTCGAATCATTTAAATTAATTTATATATAAAAAAGTTATATGCCTTTAAATTTGAAAGTATTTTTTTTTTATTTTATATTTATGTTGAAACAAAAAATTGGGTTTTGTATTATCCTGGCTTAACTGCCCTATTTAAAAAAAAAAAACATAAAAAAAGTCCAAATCGGTTGGTAAATAAAAACGTTATATGCGTTAAATTCATAAGAATTACTCCCAAAAAGACGTTGTCCGGGAAAATTGTAGAGGTTTTTTTATGGTGCAGTTTAATTACTCTTCTTAGGCATTATAAAATACGCTTTTTACATTTTTTTAACACTTATAAGTAGTGGTGGATCAAAATGGGGATACTGGTGGATGAACCTACCCTAAATACCTACCCGAAAACAGGGAAAACTGTAAAAAAAATATAAACTTTCAAATTTAAATAAATATAACTTTTTTTATTTAAAAAGCGATTTTAATGATTCGAAAACCAAATAAAAGCTTATTTAAAATGGAACATCTTTGTTATTTACACTTTTTTTTTTCGAAAAATGCTTCCTTACGCCAGAATCTTAATAAAATCAAACACTCGTTTAAGAAAAACAAAATAAAATCGATTTTCTCAAAATTCTCCCCCATTTGGATTTTTTTTTTTTTTAGTTTTACTCGGTTTTACTCAAAATTGATCACTAAGTGTAAATTTATATGAATCGTTTTTGGTAACGAAAATTTTAGTCAAATTTTTTTTAGACGAACTGTGATTATGCCAATAAAATTAACAATTTTCTGTATAAAAAACGAAGCAACAGATAGAATTTTTTAATTTTTTGCCTAAATTGTCCACAAGACCCATATTATCAATTAACAAAGGAAAATCGTGGTTGCCAGATGATAGACAAAAATAACCCTAAAAATCCACCGTGTACGGGTCTGCTCAATCGTGGTTCGGCGGTTATGTCAACCCACACAGACTGTAAATTACATTAAAATACATGGTAATTTTTAGTGAAGTAATATCACTAGTTGCCACATTGTGGCGTTAATTAAATTTCTGTCGACCCAACATGCATGTAGAATTCATGTCCAAGAATTTATCACTCGATAAAATTAATTTGATTTCTTCTCGGATTTTCTCATTTAAGAGATATTGAGGCCTAGTAAAGGTCCTATTTAATTGTAAGTAACCGGCGCAAACTCAGTTATGACTCATTAACGTTAAAAATAAACACAGAAAAATAGGTTAACGGAATAATTTTGCGGAATTATCAGGGAAATTTTTTATAAAGGTCACTAAATCGAAACATTTGACGACTAATTTGTTACACACAACAATATTGACTATACATATTAACTATAGATATATTGATTAGTAAAACTGCGTATTTTAGGTATAAAATGTATAATATGCTAGTGGCCGAGCGCTTTCGATAAAATAATTATCATCCTCAGGGCTGTGCCTTGTCAAAAAAGAAGAAATCTTTGAGTATAAAACATTGCGGAATACTTGGAAGACCTCATAACATCAAAATTAACTATGAAACATGTACATTTTAACATAAATAATTGTAAAATTGAATATAAAAATATAATAAACTGAGTTTGACAGAACATTCTGTCAAACTCAGTTTATTATATTTTTATATTCAATTTTACAATTATTTATGTTAAAATGTACGTTTCATAGTTAATTTTGATGTTATGAGGTCTTCCAAGTATTCCGCAATGTTTTATACTCAAAGATTTCTTCTTTTTTGACAAGGCACAGCCCTGAGGATGATAATTATTTTATCGAAAGCGCTCGGCCACTAGCATATTATACATTTTATACCTAAAATACGCAGTTTTACTAATCATTAAAACCAAGGTATACACGTCTAAACACCATATATAGATATATTATTTTATATATATATATATATATATATATACCATTTTTATCTTTTAAGAATACGAAAGTTTTTAATTTTTATTTATCGATAACTTTTTTCCCCACCTTACTCGTTTACATGAGATCATTAAAAAAAATCAAGATAAAAAGAAATAAAAATGTAAATATTTAAAACCTCGCGTCAACGCTAGAGTTGACGCGGCGCCTATGCGAGTACTGTTGATAGTGTCTAAATTGAGGAGCATTATTCACAACTTAACAAATCCTTAACACGTATATTGGATTTGTTAAAATAATGCTCCTCAATGGAGGTCTCTACAACTAGAATTATGAAACAAAAGACGTCTACCCTATCTCTATCTCATTTGTGCTACACTTTCCAGCCAACCAAATAAATACTGTATTTGTTTTTCACACAACAAATACAGTATTTGGCTGGCCGGAAGGTGTAGCAGTGAGCGGCATGAACGAACATAGCTAATGTGAATCTGTAGAATAAGATAATTCTACTAAAACTTAGATGGCGCCAGTAATTTCTTTACACTTTTCGCCCGGCCAAGTAAATATTGTATTTGTTCAACAAAGAACAAATTCAGAATTTGTTTGGTTGGGTGGAAGTGGGAGTGTATGTATGTCTTCTATCCTTTTTGGGTAGAACTTTTGTCCCTGTTTAATCTAACGGGAGAAATCTCCATTGAAACAAGCCTAAACAAGGCATTATAAATTAAAAGGTGTTTTGATAAAGGAGTTAATTCACCGTATAAAAATGCTATATTAAAGTACTAGCTTCATAACATATTTGCGCAATTATAAGTATGATTTTTTAAAGTTTTGTATTGAGGTTGACGTTAATGAAAAAGTTAAATATCTTGTTTTTAAAACATTTAGACTCAGAAGCCTAAAATCAAGCCATAATTTAACATGTATTCCAACTTCAGCCATTGCAAAAATAGTACCGGTAATTTGATTTATGATGCTTGCAACTGTTCATCTTCTAATATTTGAATTCCAAACTCAAATTCGACAAAAGAACAAATCTTTAAAGCCCATACGCTACTTCACTTTTTAAATCACGTATCTGAAAAAACATATGATCCAGTGTTCTGTTAAATATTTTTTATTCGATTGATTCTAAAAGCGACACTTTTTGTTCATGTACGGGCGAAAAGTTGAACTTTGTGGCCCTAGGACCAAAAAGTTTTTTTCACCCGCTAACTAAAACTTGTTATTTTTAAGTTTTTTAAAAGAATATGCTTTACCTTTACAGTAATATTTATAAAGAAATATGACCTTTTGGCCACTTTTGGTCTTGAACTAACCGTTCTTTTTGACCAGATACAGTTATTATAATCATTTCATGCAAAATAAAAAAATTTCCATAACATAACCTCAAAATATAGGTCAACTGATTAATCTGTATTCACCCACTAAAATAAATTAAAAACACAAAATTTCAATTGAAAAATCACTTTCAATATTTATAATATTCATAGAACAGTTTCACAAGTATTATTTTCACAACAGACACATTTTAACATAAATTAATCACCAAGCTATAGCTTTTTTAATTTGAAAATGAAACCGCAAGCAAAAGAAACGATTCAATTGTTTTTGTAGCGAATTGATAGGACAGCAATTTGTCATGGATAACTAGATAAGTAATAAGAGTAAAAATAAATATTTTTTGCACTTTCAAATTAAGTATATTTTAATAATTTATTATAATTAGTAACAATCGAATAACAAATATTGTATAATACACGGGCAAAAAGTTAAACTTCGATTTAGTAGGTTTATTACCCTCGGGCCGGCCCTATCGGCCGGCCCTCGGCTTCTAAAAACTTACTCAATCGAAAAATTTACCTTTTCGCCCTTGTATTATAAATAACTATTATATGTTCGTACCATTTCAGGTTCTGATCAATGAATAACCCCAAATATTTGATATATATTTATATAAAAGATATAACTTCCTACCAAACAATTATGGTCTGTTTATAAAACAAGGAATACTAAAATCAATTAAAATTATATAAAACATTAAAAAAGGTAACCTAAGTAAATTTTTATCATACATAAAGTAAAATAACATATAAAAGGTTTTATGTGTAAATAAATATTGCAATTTATTAAATGAAGCGTATTTAATTGTAGCTCAATAATTTTACAATTACAATTATTATTTGCGCAATTATAACTATGATTTTTTAAAATTTAGTATTGAGGTTGACCAGCAGACGTTAATGAAATAGTTAAATATCTTGTTTTTAAAACTGTTTGGACTCAGAAGCCTGAAATCAAGCCATAATTTAACATTATGTATTCCGACTTCAGCCATTTCAAAAATAGTGTCGGTATTTTGATTTATGATGCTTGAAACTGTTCATCTTGTATTATTTAAATTTAAAACTCAAATTCGACAAAAGAACAAATCTCTAAAGCCCATACGCTACTTCACTTTCAGAACAATGTGGTTAAAGCTTAAAAGCTTGTTATAATAAGACACGTATAATTATTTTAACAAGCTTTTTAGCTTTTGGCTTACAACGCAAAATCTGTTCTGTATAAATTAGAAATAATTATGAAATTTTGTCTGCCACTTAATTAAAAGTTCCTAAAATGTTCAGGTTAAAAATATAACACTTGAAAATTGCTTTATATATTTTTTTTAATTTACTGGAGGCATTTTAATTAATACACTTTTACCAATGAAAAGTGGGACACAAAAAGAAACCTGTAAGCCTATTTTTATTTTTTTCAGTGATGTAAGGCACTTTGTAAAATAAATAATATTTAACATCAAGATTGACAAGTTTTCATTATTCAATTTAAACATAACAATTTTTAGTATTCCACTCTTTTCCGTGTACTCAAAGTTAATTAGTGTTTACTAAAAAGTGACAGTCATAATAAGTCATCTTTTTGTTACCTTAAATTAGTCTTTTCGCAACGAACTAATAACTCTTCTCTCTAGAATAGGCATTTCGTTTCTAAAAACTGACAAAAACGTAGCCAACATATACATTTGTCTGTCTTACTCCACATAGGTAGAGAAGCTATAGATAAAGACAAAAACACATTAGGTGTGTAAAATTTACTCCGCCATTTTTACCTTTTAAACGTCAAAATTTGTAATAAAAACAAAACCTCAAAAAGGTTTTTCACATTTTTACAAGTCTTTACAAAAGAAGCCATTTTTAAGTTAAAAATTTTAACACTATAAACAAAATAAAACTATAAAGACACGCAGATACTACAAACAAAATATCACCAATTATTCGATATCATAACAAAATGACAGAGTGCAGCGTTGTCGTACCTCCTACCCATGTAAATTTACGTTTTCTTGCATTTAAACGGTTTGAATGTAAATTTATGCTGTCTTTGAGTGTTCTTATTAAAATCTGTAGCTTAATATTGGAAATTTATTGGTTTTTATAATTAAAAATTATACAGTTGAAATATTGTTGGCAACGTAGAACCGCCATTTTTACCATTTAGATGTCAATTTTCTATATATTGTTATTACGCAGCGCAGAACCCTGCGCAAACGTTTATTTCTTCTATATATTCTCTACCTATGTGTCTTTCTCGCACAGCTTTGTTCTAACAGAGACAACAATAACAGTTACGGGTAACTGTTATTGTTCAGGCCTGAATATACCTACTATTTGTTTACAAACAAACCGAGATGTTGGCGATACTTTATATTAACGGTATGCGTATTCTAGAGAGAAGAGTTATTAGTTCGTTGTCTTTTCGTTAACTTTTACAAAGGTTGGTTTAGCCAATAAGTAACACTTAACTAATAATCTGACCAATGAAATGAAATGTGACAAATAAATCTGATATTTCATTTCTCAAATTCTTAGTTTAGTGTTAACTATTGGATAAACCAACCTTTAATAGATATGTAATTCCCTTAATAGTCAACTTAAAAGCATCTTTTTCCCCCTGGTCCAGTTAAATAATAAATGTAAACTGCAATAAATGTACACCGGTTGATATTTTAAAGGGTAGTAGTGGATGGTTACAGAACACTCCTGTTAGTTTTTCACCGGGTGAAAAAGTCCAAACCAATTTTCACGAAAACTACCCTCTGTCCCTTTGGGGGTGAAGTTAATTTTGTTATAATCAGATTCCCTTTCAACAATTTCAAAAACCCCAATATACCAATTTTCACGAAAACTACCCCTCACCCCTCAGGGGGTGGATTTAGAATATTTTTATTATCAGATTTACTTTCAGTAACCTCAAAAACCCCAATACACCAGTTTTCACGAAAACTACTCCCACTCCTCGGGGGTAAAATTAGGAAATAAATATTATCAGATTTATATTCGTCGACCACAAAAACCCCTATATTGGTATATCTTCACGAAAATATTGAAAATATTTAAAAATATTTACCCATCGACCCCCGTGGGGGTGGAGTTAAAAAAAATATTATCAGATTCAATTTCAGCAACCTCAAAAACCCATATATAGCAATTTTCAAATTTTTCCCATTTGCCCCCCTTGCCGCACCCCAATGTTTACCAAAAACAATCCCGAGCGAGAACTTTTGGTAACATAGTTTATCATGCCCACAAGATTTCCCGGACAGACCGATCGACCGACCGACCGACCGATCGACCGACCGACCGATCGACCGAGCGACAATTTTTTTTTTGCTCGAAATTGATTTATATCGACATAAAACGTCATAAAAAGCAAAAATTCACAAAAAAAATGTTTGAAATTTTTTGCACGAATACAAGGCTTTCCAAAATTTTGAAAATTTTCAAAATGGGAAAGCAATATGCCTCTCCGCAGTTGGAGCGCGATTTATCTCAGCCAGCCAAGCACCACAGAACAACAATAAAACGAGCGAGTCTTATTCACTGATAAGCAGTGTTTGGACGGCCGACTTTGGCGACGTTTAATTATAAATAAACCACTCCGTGAAACTTGTGTAGTTTAAGTATTATTTAACTTTATAAAATTTCTATATAAATTAATTTAATTACATTTTGTTTTCATGTTATTTAATAGGAGGAATTTCCATTAGGATGGACTAATTAAAGGGCTTTGGGGAACAAGGAACACAAGCCACATTTTCAAATAAATCGAGATATAGGAACTTGCCGGCACAACCCCTTTATATTTATTATTGAATAATAATAAGGGATGACGACTCTGTGCCTAAAAGTTTTTGTTTCCCAATTAAAATATTTCTGTGGCTTGGTTCTAAAAGGGCCAATGTCACTTTGTCAATAGCAGCGTTTTTAAAATATTACATCGGAGTTGACGTGAAAACGTTGCTATTGACAAAGTGGTCTTTGGCCCTTTTAGAACCAAGACAGATTTAGTTTATTTACAGTCAACAAATGTACAAACTACACAAAATTCACTATCGCCTACAAGCAGCAAATGTGTTATAAAACCAAAGTGACTATATTACTAAGTGATATTAAAAATTATTTTGATTCAGATGATAGTGTTAAAGCTAATGTTGGGAATTTTCTCATTGATTGTGAAAATTCTGTAGTAGAGCAGTCAAATTTCTTTATAGATATATATAGTTTGCCGTCTATAAGGCACTATACTTATATCATTTATAATTTGATTTGTCGTGTCGGTACTAGGTGATTAGATCATATATCCCCTCCTAGATGCGCCTTGAGTCCACGTCAAACTGAAATGTTTTTATTGCTATATCCAGGTAGATTTCACCTTCCCGCTTTTGGTCACCACCCACCGCTATAGTGGTTTGTTAACAAATATGTTATACTTCACCTCTTCGCAACCTCACCGCTATAGTTCTATATGTTCTACATAAAACAAATCAACATTAATGCCATATCTATGTATATATGATCTAATACTAGGTGCTGGTTTCTAGATAAAAGTTTTTGTCCGCCTGTGTATCTAAATAAAGATTATTCTTATCAGATCACAGGTCCGACACCATCAAATGTAGTACGTTTGTGCAACATTAGATGGCGCCACCACAAATTGGTTTGGATGTTTTCGATACAGAAGTATTTTGATACAATAAGTACCGTCAACTGGTGTTACTTCGGATGTTCGGACTCTGGTTTTTTTTTTGCAAAAAAAAACACCAAAACAACCAAAAACCAAAGCAAAAAAAAAAACACCAAAACAACTAAAAACCAAAGATAAATTAAATTGCAAAATTTGGCAACAGCGCGAAAGACCGAGTTGAATGTGGGACGTAGACGTTAGTGTGAAATAGCAGCTATATGTCATTTTGGTTGGGGATTTTTTCATTGATTGTGAAAATTATGTAGTAGAGCAGAACAATTTCTTTATAGACTAATGTCCCTTGTTCTCCCGAGCTCTTTCGATTCGGATGATTGTGTTGAGGTAAGAAAGTTTGCTGGGACATGATAAATACTTAACGACAGTTATTTACTTAAACCGTCTCTGAAAATAATAATATGTGATTTCAGGATTTCACCAGAAAGCCGAAATTCTTAAAATAAGATAAATGTGGCTTATATCCTTTGTTCCCCCAAGCCCCCTTCAATTAAAACCACTCTTAATTATATTTCAAATAGAACAATATTTATTATTTTTGATTGACGTAAGAGCTACATAATGATGTTTTAGAATTTTCTTCTGGAAATTTTCTATAAAAATGATCCGTAAATAGGTTAAATTATTTTCCCATAAGAATTATTATTTTTAATGATTTTTGTTGCTGTAAAAGTAAAGAACGTTTTAGCATCAAAATACTGGTCTGACAACCTTTATCTTCTGATTTTAATAATATGAATCACCTTTACTATTAGGGGTGCTACAGTTACCCTTATCACACCTGTTTATTTTGGTTTCCCCAAAAATAAACTAGGTATAGGTAGTACCTATTATAGACTGTACCAATATTTATTTTGACAAACGTAGTTTAAACTAACCAATTTTTTTTATCAATCAATAAGGGAACGTTCAAGTATTACGTAACACAAAATTTGGTCATTTTTGACCCCCACCCCCCCATGTAACGCGGCGTAATATTTTCAAGACCCCCTTCACCCCCCTCCCATTTGTTATGTCACGTTTTTTTTTCAAAAGGTAAAGAAATTGAAAGGAAATTTTGCTTTAAGGTTTAAACCGGTCTTTAACCGGTTATTGCTTCCGTGTTTTAACCAAAAACCAGTCTAAAGTAATTACCCAACCGGTTAACCGAAAACCGGTCATTGCCTGTAGTATTCCATGTCTATTTTTTTTTTTAAAGGATTTAGTGAACACGGCGTGCAATAAAATTTAAAACGAATCTTAGGCCTAGATCATTGTTAAAAACGCAATCCAATAAACATTTTATAAGTTTAAATTTTTTTAAGTGTTACATAACATTTTTACTGACACGCGGCGTAACGTTTTCGAGACACTGCTCCCCTAGCGCGTTATGTAATACTTGAACGTTCCCTAATTATTTTAACTGAAAATGATGCATAGAACCGTGTATTAATTATGTATGTGTGTAAAAATATATAAAATTTTCGTTTTATTACGTATGTATGAAACAAAAAAAAAACAAATTTATATTAATTTTTAATTTTTTTTAACGTTTAATTTTTTTAAAACGTTGTTTATATTAAATTACTAAGGAATCCAAAAGGGAGACAGAATAACCTACACCTGGTTATCCCAGTTTCAGTCTGTTTTCAGACAAAGAATATGAGAAAATGCCGCAACGTCCTAGCATGCTGAAAATATGGCACATAGAAAATTAAACACGTTTTGGGGCTTGCCTGCGCATGGTCTCTTCGCGTATTATCCCCAGGTCCTCCGCATTAGAGCACAGTGTACGAAAATTTGCAAATCTGCGGTCAAAATTCTTAAACTATATCAACTAGGAATATTCAGCCGAGGACTGACTATAGTAGTGATGCGGCAATCGTATCAATGGCCCCTCAAAGTAAACTGAATCTTTTTAACCCTCCGGTAGGTGCGCATATTTTAATTTAGGGCTTGTATCAGAGTTTGTGATCAAGTCACTAAACTAATTAACTATTTTTTACAGCACGCACCATCATCAACCACGCCCGTGCCGTCCCTGTAGTTGACAATTAAGTTGCTAATATCATAATTTATTATTATACGATATTATTTTTCTTGTGTTAAAATAATTTCAAAGAACTGCATTTTTTCTAATTTAATTTTTATTTTCACAATTTTTTCGAATTTCTCGCCCACTCGAATAAGTTTGAAAGGCGCGTCTTTTGCCTCATTAAAAAAAATCGCTAAAAAACTGCAGTGCAGTGCAACATCTAAAGTAACTTTAGTAATATTAGAGGTGATTCTACATCCAAAAATATGATAAAAAGTTCCTATAAAGGCTGGTCAGGAAATGAGCCTTAAGGGAGCTACGGCCCTTCGAAGATAGACATATTGAATGTGGAACTAAAAAAGCACCATTAAAATTTTAATGCTGCAGGGTGATTCTTTATTTAAAACTAAGCAAAAAACGTATTCTTCACCGAAACATCTAAATTTAATATTAAAGGAATAATAGCCTTTTAAAACGTTTTTGGTGGCAAAAAATATTACTTCCTCTTAATTGCATTTTTTTAAACAGTTGCTCCTACAGTGTTACACTATGACATTTTTTATGTATTTTTACTCAAGGAATCTATATTTTTTACAAATCCAAATAAAATACACAAAAAAAAGTTTGGGGCAAACATGTTTTAAACCTCACACATTTTGACGGTTTAGGCACGCCTCTGGATAAATTCAAAAAATTAAATTAACATAAACTAATTGGCCTTAATAATACTAGTATTCATGCAAGACCTCGTCGCTCTAGCTTAAAGAGTACCAGATTAATTAAAAACCCTATTTTTGGTACAATTTTAAAGGGGCGTAAATCCCTTAGGGCTCATTTCCGGACCAACCAATATAGGAAGTTTTTTTGATATTTTTTGATGTAGAATCATCTCTTAAATGTTGTCATGCCAGTTAATTATCACCCTGTATGATAGTTTTAAATTTCCAAAGTCCTTATAACTTGCTATAGATAAAAAATGTTTGTGTACAAATCTGTGGCTTGGTTCTCGAAGGGCGGATGTCACTTTGTCAATGGCAGCGTTTTCAAAATATTACATCAGAGTTGACTTGAAAACGTTGCTATTGACAAAGTGTCATCCGCCCTTTGAGAACCAAGCCACAGAAATATTTTTATCGAATTCTAAACAATTTTAGAAATATCTGTCTCTCAGTCCGTCCCATTGCTTGTACACAACATAACTCAAGAAAGAAATATCGATCGATATGAAATTTTGAGGAAAAATCAAGTTTTGCGAAAGGAAAAACCCCTGGTTTTGAAAAACATCCCTTCAATAATAAAAAATTATCGCAACTTTTTGAAAAATTATAAAAAATAAATGCCTTAACCCAGAAACATGAAATTTGGTATCGGTGGATTTACGAAAACAACCCTCCCCCTCCCCACCTATCTTGAAATATAAAAAGTTGCATATTTCATGGATTCAAAATACAAAAGTTGAATATTTCACGAGAAAAAAGCATTTTATGGATGCAAATAAAAAAATTGCATTTCCCGAAAGGGTGGGACCTTTTTTTTTTAGTCATTGAGTTTTTGTGTCTAAGAAAAAATAAGAAATAGAATATTTTTTCATGGATTCATGCAAGAGTGCAAGAGTTACATATTTCACGAAAGGGTGGGACATTTTTTTTTTAGTCATTAACTTTTTTTGTATCGAAGAAGAAAGTTGCATATTTCATAGATTCATACTAGGAAAGTTGCATAATTCACGAAAGGGTGGGACCTTTTCTTACCTTTACCTTTTTTGTCGGAGAAAAAGGCATTTTTAGGCTAAAAAAAGTTGAAATTTTAAAAATGGCGCGTGTGACGGAGACATCATTTTGAGTGTAAGAAAAAATATAAAGACCAATGCTCTCCCTTTCTTTAAATCATTGTATGTTCACGGTGGTTTGGAAAAAACATTTAGTGCGACTTTAATATAACACAATTTTTTAAAAAATACTTAATTATTTAGGGCACTGCGATCATTTTACGACTAAATTTCGAAAAATCTACTTTGGGAAAAACGATTTTCATTTGTTTTAATAAAAATATGTTAAAATTTTTTATTAGATATCAAATTCTACTTCAAAGAGTGATAAAAAAGTGTTTATGGACGTTTGAGCTAAATCGCTTTTTAAGGGAGCTAGGGTACTTTTAAAGGGCATTTTTAGAATATTTATCACTTAATAACTCATCATGGTTTAACTTATTGACATGAATTTTTTGTAGTATAGAACCAATAAATTGTAAACATTTAATGTTTTATTAAAATTAACTCTTTGTCCAGGGGCGTAGATAATTGGTGCCTCCTAATTTCTCTGTAAAACTGTAAGTCCGCTCCTGGTTAAACATTTAATTTTTTTATGTCATAAAATGATAGATTATTGGCTGCATACTACAGTGAAAAGTCAATAAGTTATACCGGTATACTCAGGAACGGTCGTTCCTGAGTTACGAAGTGAATAGTATTCTAAAAATGCCCCTTAAACGTGCTCTCTCTCCCCTAAGAAGCCATTTAACACAAAAGTCATAAAAACCTTTTTTTTCTCACTTTTTAACCTTAAATCTGATATTTAATAAATAATTTTTTAATCTCATTTTTTTTGCTAAAACAAATAAAAACAGTTTTTCCTCAAAAACGCATCGATAGATTTTTTAAATGATCGCAGTGCTCTAAATAATTAAATAAAAAAGGGTTATTTTGAAGTCGAACTAAATGTTGTTTCCAAGCCACCATGTGTTGTACATGGTGCCATTTTGGCCACAAGCGACTAATTTTCGTCCTCTGTGCACTATTTCCGTACGACGTTTTTGGGACGCAATCTAGGGCCAACAATCGGTCTCGCGCCGGGCAAACGCTTGCCTCTTCCGCTTGTGTACTAAACACGATTTTTACCTCGGTGAAGGTCGTCAAAAACTACGAATAAAACACCGAGCTCGTAGACTGGAGCAGTGGTGCGCTCTCCTCTCCTCGGTGCTTAGTAAATACTGTTTACAAACGTTAGAAGCACGTGGTGCAAAGTGGTCTAGAGTGCCCTGGACGATAAAAAAAACGAATTTATTATTTTTTTTTAAATAATGCTCGATTTAATAGTGCGTATGAAAATTTTTGGTTCAGGGTCCCTAGACGGTTTTTTTCTGTGAAAAATTGGACAGTGTCGGGATTTTGTAGAAACTATGAGTTTTTCAGTGAAAAAGAGAATACTCTCTTGGCTTATATTAAGCTTGAAATAATTATGCTTAGTGAATTTTGAAAAATAAGGGGCAAATATACCTAGTAAGTTTTTTTATTGTTTTTTTTATTGTGAAAGACAAACATTAAGATATATTTTTTTGCCCTTATTAGTGAAAAGTTTTCACTGAAAACTGGTCACCTTAAGCATTTCCGCTTGGATGTCACATAAAATGTTTGTCTTTTAATTAAAATTTTAAAGGTTGCCACGGAATACCACATGTTACTATAATTTATGGTGTTTATATTTTTCCTAACCACGTTTGTTAGAAAGAGATAAACATATTTACTATAAGTTATGGTAGCTACGTAAATCTAGTCCTACAATGGTTATGCAATTTAAGCTAGGGTACCTTAATGTGACGTCACACTAAGGCAGTTGAAAAAGGCGTCACATTAAGGGGTTACCTACCTGTTAAAGGGCAAAAAAGCACATTTTTTCTATTTTTTTTTAATACAATAAAAGAATTATTATGTTTTGACTTTTGGCGTATAAAAGTACAATATCTTAAGAAGTTGTAAAAAAAATCATAAAAAAATATTAAAAATTAAGCCGTTGACAGCTGGTTTTCGGAGACCACCTCGAAAAAAAGTGTCTTCGCGGTAGGCAGGATATCTCGCGATCTATTTATCTGAAATCAAAAAAACTAAAATTTTAGTATATGCTCGTGATTGAACGAAGGATAAACAAGTGTAATGGAAATTTTTGACAGAGTTTGAAAGTCGATGATATGATTTCCGGGAAAATTTGGCCATTTTTCGGTCCCGTACTGGCTTGTAAAATGGGTTATAATTGAATAAATAAAAAATCCTCTGTTAAATCACGAGTTTATATTATTTAGAAGAAGTGTGCAAAATTTCAGCAGGATCGGTTCAGTAGTTTTTGAGAAATTGTGCCTACCGACTCTAAAAACATAGTTTTTAGAATAACGCTGTCAACGGCTTAATTTTAAATATTTTAGGTAACATTTTTTTTAAACATCTTGAGATGTTGTACTTTTATATGCCAAAAGTCAAAATATAATAATTATTATATTTTGACTTTTATAGTTTGGAGTAATTCTTTCATTGTATTAAAAATAAAATTAGAAAAAATGTGCTTTTTTTGTTCTATAAGTATGTAACCCCTTAAGGTACTCTAATTTGGGCGAAATGCAAGTTTGGAACAAGATAAAATTAGCCAATCGCATATCTGAATTTTATTTTCATTGTTCTAGTTTGTTTTTTTGTAAGAGACTGGCTTAAGCTTATAAGGCCTGTGGCTCATTTGAATAAAAAGGGTTTGAATGGAGATAAGGAGATCTCGAGAGGGGTAAGCTAGCTCAGTAATGCTTTAAAGCATTTACGGATGGAAAACTCGTACCCGTTTTTTTGTGACCGGTTACGAATATTTACAAAAACCGGTTAACCGGTTATTGTTAGATTTTAACCGGTTTTCTGATAGAATGTGGTCAAATAAGGTGAGGAGGGGTAAACCTTTTTTTAAGGGACTAGTCAAGTAAATGTGTTAACCGGTTATTGCTTTTGAGTTTTAACCGAAAACCGGTCTGTGGTAATATCCGCAACCGGTTAACTAAAAACCGGTTATTTGGTCCGTAATAGCATAGGGCCATGAAGACGTGGGTACCATTACTGGTTGAGGACATTTTTATCTATTTGAGGGTGGTAATAATTTCGTTATCAGTAATTAATAATCACTTACTCTTATTTATTTTTTTAAATTTCCTAAATTGAATGAAAATCACCAAATCTTACCGAAATTGGCATATCAGGAGTTCAAAAGTTACAAAAATTTACCTTTTTGTTTTTTAGTTTTTAACAAAAGTACACTGGAATTCAGGAAATTTTATCCTTGTTAAAAGAACGGCTTTCTCATTATAAATTTTCTCATATAATAAATTCTGATTTGCTTAAATTATCTTCAAATGCTTAAATATATTTAGATTTCAAGCTTTCACGGCCACTAAGATATAAAGAATTTTCACTTTCGGGTTTAGACCGTGTTGATGGATTTTCACTTTCCGACGTTTCGTCTCTTACTGCTAGAGATATCTTCAGGGATTAATCTGAAACAGGTTTATGATTTTTGTTAATATCCCTTACCATTTTCGAGAAAAATTACGAGAGCGGGAATTCTGGATCACCCTGTACATGGAAGTACTTGAAATAAATCTAAAGTACTTTCGGAAATTGGAATTAGGTATGCAAAAAGTCCAAACGAGTGAATCGCCATTCTGCAAATACTGAAAATTAAGATTTTATTTGTTAATTTAAGGATGAAATTTTCATCTTACTACGAAACTTGCATATTTCATCTTACTACGAAACTTGCATATCGCAAAAATTGCATAATAGAGGGCTGGTGAACAATTTTAACAAGGTAATTTTTCCCCGGATGAATTTATATATTTAATATACAGAATTGTTAAAAATGTTCATCAGCGGATAACCAGATAATGTAACACTATAGTATATTCAGCTTCAATATGCAGTAGAAGTAAATAAAAGAATCGCGCACGCGGCAGCTGGCGCGTGGTTTCATTGGTTAAAACACTCGAATGTTGCGAGAGTAGGGTTGTAGAAAATTTAACAGGTCAGTACGTGAGCACTTGCGATGAACCGTGCAATGCATTGCAATGGCCCGTTATATAGAAATATTTTGTTTTGAGTCCTACCCTGTCACTAAATCCGGCGTTGTCACGTGCGTTTGTTTACACTTACTCATTTTGAAGTTAAATATACTATAGCTCTTGGACTAGCTTAACCTGTGGCTCTCTAAAATACGTCTTAAAAAATCAAATGAAATGTTTCATGTTGTAATTCTATTCTAACTTTCACGGTTTGTAAGTTTCTGTCTGGAAAGACGATTAAAAAATGAATAATAAAGATTCTCAGTTGAAACCTTGTCAATTTCATGTTCAAGGCATCTATAAATAAAAACAAGCCGTGAAGATATGTATTGCTTCGCATTTCTTAGTATACGCCTCAACGTGTTAGGTAATTTTTCCCATTAAAAAAAAAATAACTGGTTGGAGATTTTCTTCCACTGTTTTTTTTTTAATTTTCTTACATTTAAGGGGATCCTTTTCAATTTTAATTGGCTTCGCGCCTTACCATAATTGATTCTTACTGAAAACTCGAAGTTGATCGAAATATTCTTTTTCCACTACTACCTTTAGAACATACCATTATTTATCATGTTTTCAGACTGTGATATCAATTTTCTTCACCTATAGCAATAATAATTTTTTCTCTAATAGTAGGAGTAAATTTTATAAACAACTGATTTCTGTCACTTTAGATGTTTCAGTTCTTTGTTGAATTTTTACTAATTAAACCCAAGAAAATAGCTTTAAATAACTTTCTATTTATTAAATATAATTAATTATAACTATTACCAATTAATACAATCAATAATTAGCTAAATATTATAAAAAAAATTAAAAAAAAAACTAAAATTTTAAACGTCAGTTCAAAGTATTTATTTGATCAAGGCTACTTGATTTTTATGAAAATTTCAAGAAATATAATTTCTTTTAATAATTTATTTTATTATTTAAATAAAAATAGTTAAATAGTGCTAGTAGTGAAAAAAAAAGCGTAAAGTTAAGAGCGCGCTGGCCTATAGTGAAAATTATTACTATACTCAGATACAGGGTTATTCTTTTAAATGGTACAACCCCCGTAACTTTTGAACAGGATGAGATATAAACTTTAAATTTGGAATATGCATCTCACACAACAAAAACTATTATATGTCATATTTTTAATTTTTTTATTCGGTAAGGCGGCGACAGGGGGGCAGTGGGTACAATATTTTAAATGGCATTTAAAGAGCTTAAAATTTTCTACTTAACCATTTATTTTTGAAGGTTTTTTTTCTTCTTTAAAATATATGAAATTTTCAATATTTTTAAAAAATAATTTTGGAAGTTTTGCGCAAAAAGATCAAAATAGTTAATTAGTGGTGTATTATCATGCTAAGACTAATTATGATTTTCATGTAAAATTTTCACTATTTATGCACTAAATATTAAATATTTGAATAATTTTGAAGAAAAAAAAATATTAAAAAATAAATATTGACACAGTTAGATGGAGAATTTTAAGCTCTTTAAAATAACGCATCACAGGGTCTAGGGTGCCATTTAAAATATTGCTCCCCATTGCCCCCCCTGGTTTTTATTGTGTGATATAAATATTCCAAATTTGAAATTCATATTTCATTCCGTTCAAAAGTTACGAGGGGTGTACCATTTAAAAGAATAAGCTTGTATACATTCCATTATAAATTATAATAATATTATTATTATTATTATTATTATTATTATTATTATTATTATTATTATATTATTATTATTATTATAATAGTATTATAATTTATAATACTATTTCGCTGTGAAGCTGCGAGGAGTTTACTAAATACGGATATAAATATCTTACTTTAAAATACAAAATAGTAATAAAATAAATGAAATATATTATTTTTAATAGTAAAAATTTTAAAGCACTTAAAACATGTTTTGCTGGAAATTAAGCTAATTGGAGTCATAAATGTTAATCATAAATAAAACTTTTATGACAAAACAATACCTACATTTTTGAAAATAAATTATAAAATATGAAATTGAGATTAAAAAACAGTGAACAAAATACTAAAAATAATTTTTACCATAATATGCTAAAAATATAAATAAATTATTAAATTATTATAATTAAATGTTTTTTTTATCACTGATATATTAACGTTAAATTAATTAAAAACTTCACGGGCTCAAAGTGTATGTAATTTTAATGATATGTACACTTTTAGTGGACACTGACCATATAAAATTATTTCAAGAATGCAGGGGATAAATGAAGTGGAGGGCATGACTGCTTCCGAAAGAAGCTTATTTAGTCGAAGTACTTTATCGTCCTCCCTGATGACAGTGAATTTTTGATAAAAAAAAATTACGGCACACTATCAAGTTGGGTATCACATGAAAGGTATTTTACTACACGTCTCAAAAATGTATACAGTGCGGTCCAAAAGTCACCCCCCCCCCTTTTAACTTTTGAACAAGTTGAGATATCGACTTCAAATTTAGAACTCTTAAATAAGACAACTTAAACTATCTTTTAGCATATATTTGATATTTTCAGCTCTTAAAATGTGGGCAGGGTGCATGGGGGGACATTTTTTTAAATGGAAAGGGGTGTCGTGTGGTACATCATTTTAAAGCTTATAAAATTCTCTAACATTTTTAATTTTTTAAAAATGTTTTTTAAGGTTTTCATTTTTCAATTTTTTGTGCTAAAACATTCGATTTTTAAAGTTTTTTTTTATAAATTTTTATTTATGTCAACTAAAATTAGTTTAAAAGTATAATTAACATTTTTTTATGATGAAATTAGGCATTTTTAAAAAATTATTTGTTTTTTTTTAGAGGAATTTTGACATTAATACCCATTTTCAACCCCATTTTAAACCCAATTTTTTTTTTATTTAAAAATATGGAGTTAAATGGAGAATTTTATAAGCTTTAAAATGATGTATTACACGACCCCCCTTTCCATTTAAAAAAATGTGCCCCCATGCCCCCCAGCCCACATTTTAAGAGCTGAAAGTATTAAATATATGCTAACAGATATTTTAAGTTGTCTTATTTAAAAGTTCCAAATTTGAAGTCGATATCTCAACTGGTTCAAAAGTTAAGAGGGGGGGGGGAGGGGGGTGACTTTTGGACCGCTCTGCATAATAAAAACTAGAAAATAAATTGGCAATGTTTTCAAAAAATAATCATGTCCCGCTTTTTTCAATTATGGATTATTCTTAAGTATGAAATTAACTTTTAAGGAAAACTATAGACAACTTCTAAGAGAAGTTCATCAAAGTGGAGTAAGGGTGTCAAATGGGGCAAAAACTATATTTTTTATTAAGTCGCTACTAATTTTCGTTTGAAAGAATAATTAAACGCGTCAGCATATAAGGAATTAAACTATATGAGAATAATAGAAAAAGTTGTCTTATTTCACTACAAAAAATAATTAAACAAGCCGTGAAGATATGTAATGCTACCCACGCATTCCATTATTTACTATTCACAGTAAATGGTATATTTCATTTTACTTAAAAAACATTTAAAAAAAAATAAAAAAAAACTTTAAAACATTTTTCAACAATTTTTTTATTTCCCTTAAAAAAATACATTTCAAAAAAAAAAAAAATAACCATTTTTTTTTTAATAAAGATCTAAGTATTTTGAAAAAGAAAATAAAATTCAAAAAAAAAATTAAGAAAAACGAAAAAAAATAATTTTTTTATACTTATTTTATTTTTTAAAAAAAATTTAACCTCCCATAACATTTTTCTTGTTGGGGGGGATTACTTTCAAAATTGGTAGAATTGATCTTTATGTAATTTAAAGTAATTATCCTAAAAAAATTTTAATCGGATTTTTTTTTCAGCTTTTTTCGATTTTTTTAAAAGTTTATCCCGCAATAACTTTTTTCAACAATTTTTTTATTTCCCTTAAGAAAATACTTAAAAAAAATATTTCAAAAAAAAAAATATCCATTTTTTTTAAATAAAGATCCATTTTGAAAAAGAAAATAAAATTCAAAAAAAAAATAAGAAAAACTTTTCTTTTTGCAAAAAACGAAAAAAAAATGATTTTTTTATACTTATTTTATTTAAAAAAAAAGATTAACCCCCATAACATTTTTCTTGTTGGGGAATTACTTTCAAAATTGGTAGAATTGATCTTAATGTAATTTAAAGTAATTTATCCTAAAAAAATTACGTTAATCGGATTTTTTTTTCAGCTTTTTTCGATTTTTTTAAAAGTTTATCCCGCAATACCTTTTTTGTTTTTGGTGGGATTACTTTTAAAATTGGTAGAATTGAACCTTATAATTAAAGTAATTTTTCCTAAAAAAGCTACGTTAATCGGAATTTGCCTTCAGCTTTTTTCAATTTTTTTTTAAGTTAATAACTTTTTGTTTTTGGGCGGATTACTTTTAAAAACAATAGGGATCTTCCCCTCGTAGAACTTGATTTTTCCTGAAAAATTCATACCGATCAGATTATTTGTTCTTGAGTATCCTGTTCCTAAAAATTGTGACATTGGACGGACGTAGACAGACGGACGGACATTTGAAAAAAAAGTTGCTATTTTTTTATGAAACAAATTTATATCCAAGATTTTTTTGTCTAGGACAATTTTTGAAATTTATTAAAAATTCGAAACTATATTATTCTAGCGCAGGCGCTGCGAATAATATAATACCAAGAAATTTAATTACGTAGATATTTAACGTATGGCTCCATAGTCGGGTTTAAATTGATAAAACCGTATAAAATATTAGAGAATTTCATTATCCAAAGCTTTTCTAAGGCACTTATAAAAATTCAATCTAATTTATTATACTCGATTATACTCATCACAGCACAGCTCTCGAAGTAGAAATATTATACGGTGGTTTGGACTTTTCAAATTTGCAAAATCATTAAAAATTATCCTAGGTTAGACATTTTTATAAACACGTGTTTTTTATTATTTTCTAAATAACTTTAATTTTTATCCATCTGTTTCACATTTTGAAGTGTTACGCCCATGTTAATGGTATAGGAAAATAGCGTTACAGGGGGGGGGGTCCAAAATTATCAAAATTTGCGTTACGTAATACTTGAACGTTCCCTTAGTTCTTACAGTGATTATCTGTCCCCGTAATCATTTCTTAAATATTACGTTATTCTGTATAATATTACGCGATGATTATCACTGCTTTGTACAGTGTACGCGTAGTTGTTTACCCCTCTACTCGGATACAATCGAAAAAAAATCTTTTTTTTTGGAAGAACGTCGCGTCATGCAATATGCTTTTATCCACTCTAAAGAGTAAAGAGTATACCCCAGAATGCGAAGCAGTACATATCTTCACGGCTTGTTTAAAGTAATTGTCTGCTATCTCTTTTCGCAGGGCAAGTTCAGCGTGCACTTTTATGACAGTCTTAGCCTTATCATGTTTTGATAAGAAGTTCATGGTAAAATCGGAAAGTAAACATTTTCTTCCACTAAACTGCCGTGTTACATTTATAATACGACGTTTATGACAATTTATTATAGAACGGAAAAGGGTAGAGCTCTAATTACCTCAGAAATTAACAAGCCGTGTAGATATGTAATGCTACGCATTCCATTGTATACTATTCACAGTAAACTGTATATTGCATTTTCCTATTTTCAAAAAAATAAAAAAAAATAAAAAAAAAAAAAATTAAAAAAAAATAAAAAAAAAATTCAGATTTTTTTTTTATTTTCTTTTCGTGAAAACGAAGAAAATTTGATGAAATTAAAAAAAAAATTCAAAATTTTTATTTTCTTTTTGCGAAAAACGATAAAATTTAGAAAAAAAAACTTTAAAAATTATAGTTTTTGTTTTATTTTTTTTTTAATTTACATAACTTTTTTTTGTTTTTGGGTGGATTACTTTCAAAAACCATAGGGATCTTCCCCTCGTAGAACTTGATTTTTTCTGAAAATTTCAAGCCGATCGGATTATTCGTTCCTGAGTTATCGTGTTCACAAAAATCGTGACATCGGACAGACAGACGGACGGACATTAAAAAAAAAAGTTGCCTATTTTTTCATGAAAAATTTATGTCGAAGAATTTTTTGTTCAGGACGACTTTTGAAAAATTTTGAATGTTTTACTGGTTTAGAGTAATGTGTTCATACATAGATAAGACAAAACAAAAGCCTCGACGTTGCGCGTAGAGAGCTTCTAATCTCGTGTGTAACATTAAAGTTATTCAGTCAAATATTTAAATGAATCCCGTTTGGGAACCTTGAGAGCGGTAGGGTTCCGACAGATCATGGAAATCAAAGAAAAGTCTGGGAATTAAAAATAGTTTTTTTGTAAATATTAAAAAAATCATGCTATAAAGGGTTAATTTAACTAGTGGCCATGGTACTCTCATTTAATTTCGAGATACAGTAGGTTAGAAGCAAGGTATCGATAATTGGACAGGTATTATAATATTTTTTTTTGTTTCTAAAAGCGACACTTCGCCCGCTAACTAAGACTTGTTATTTTTAAGCTTTTTAAAAGAAGATGCTTTACCTTTACTGTAATATTTATAAAGAAATATGAGCTTTTGGTCCAGATAGTTATTACAAGCATTTCATACAAAATTAAAAAAAAAACTATAACATAACCTTAAAATATATGTTAACTGATTAGTCACTAAAATAAATTAAAAACACGAAATTTCAATTGTAAAATCAATTTCAATATTTATAATATTCACAGAATGGTTTCAGAAGTATTATTACTTTTATAACAGACACATTTTAACAGAAATTAATCAAAACACTAAGCTATAGCTTTTTTAGTTTGAAAATGAAACCGCACGCAAAAGAAACGATTCAATTGTTTTTTTAGCGATTTGATTGGATAGCAATTTGTCATGGATAACTAGATTGTAATAAGACAGTAAAAATAAATATTTTTTTGCAATTTAAAATTAAGTGTATTTTAATAATTTATTATAATTAGTAACAATCGAAAAAAAATATTGTATAATACACGGGCAAAAAGTTAAATTTCGATTTCGTAGGTTTATTACCCTCGGGCCGACCCCATCCGCCGGCCCTCGGCTTCTAAAAACCTACCTAATCGAAAAACTTAAATTTTCGCCGTTGTATGATAAATAACTATTTTATATATATATATTTTTACCAAAAATGCATAAATATTGTCAAACAACTAACGTAGTTTAAAAAAATCATATTATTTTATATTACACTACATACTGAACTATAACAGTAATAATTTTGTCGTTTCCTGTTTTAGGTAAATTGTCAAATACGACCTATGTTATTGATAAAATATAAGTAGATATTTAAATAAATACTTATTCATAATAAATAAATATTACTGTTTGCATTGCAACAAAAACAAAATAAAAAAAACCTCGAAAAACACATTTTAAATTACTTAAATTACTAATAGCTAAAAATTAAAATAGTACTTGAAACCTTAACATACCATTTAAAAAACACTATTTATTTTATTGCTTCTATTTAAAAAACAATTAAGAAAGAAAATTGTTAAATAACAAATAAATTTGGATTTTTTTAAAGCTTTTTTGAATTTTGTTACGTGATCTTTTTATAGGGAAAATGCATTATACAGATGTAAAGGTTAGCTTTTGATTTCTTTCTTAATTTTTTTTTGCATTTTTTCAAAAAATAAAAGTGAAAATATTCTATTTTATTTATATTTATACATAAAGTATAGAAAAAAGTATTGTTTTGTCGGCAGCAATATCTTTGTTTTTGGCAAGAGGAAAGAAAACAATAGCTTACATGATGGTAACGAATGTTCCTTTATATTCAAAATATTTCATGAATGATCCAACCCCGTGACGCTTAATTTAGAAAATCGATGTTACGACCCTTTTGCACGATCTTTTCCGGGTGTGTCACCCCAACACACTGTGAGCTAGGGATGGAAAACTCGCACCCGGTTTTTCGATCACAACCGGTTATAAAGAAAAAAAACCGGGTTTTTTGTGACCGGTTACGAGTATTTAGAAAAACCGGTTAACCGGTTATTGTTTTATTTTAACCGGTTTTCTAATGAAAAACTTATATTTTCAAAAAAATATAGATTTAACATACCTATATTATCTTTCCTTTAGGAAGTTTGAACTCCAAACCACTGCCACTGTTTTTGGAATCTGATAGAATTCTATGATTTAGCAATTAAAACTACACAAAAGTCAACTCTGAGTTTTTCGCTCAGATTAGCCGTTTTCTTAAAAAAAAAAAACAAAAAAAATTATGCTTTCCATTAATTACTTACTTAAAAAATGACTGTGTGCTACGAGATTGAAAAAAAAAACAGTCGCGTAGGTACTATATTTTTTTAATTAAACCTTGGGCATTACCCCTGTGCACGCCACTGGTAAAATGCGAAAATAGTTTTTTTCTTAAACGACTTCTCTTTATGCATTAAAAATTGTCACCAAGTTCCTAATTTTTATCTTTTAGTTACTTACTAATTTTACTAATTTTTAGTTATTTAATAATTTTACTAATTTTTATCTTTTAGTTATTAAAAAAAAAAACATTTAAAAAACTATATATACTAAAAAACAAAGCCTTTATTTTATAATTTTCTCTTTTATTATTTATTTAGAAGTATACTGCAGTCATAGACCTATAATAAAATATTACGTACAGTTGATTTCAACAAAACTGGAAAAGTGGGGTTAAGTAAAATTTCATGTTTTCCATTAAATTTAGTTGTGTGAATGTGGATTATTTAAATGGGGTTATGCCTGTTTGAAAAATAAGGTTAGTTTAACCATGTCAAAAATCATATGTTATTCCGTGTTATTCTATGCATTTGTGTTTAGTAAATACTATTTGGATTTTGAAGCGTATCTCTATTGTTAATTACTGTATTTCTGCTCTAAAATATCCCTATTCTAAAATGTCTATTATTAAATCCCCTTATCAATATATTTTGTATCTAATAAACTTGTTTTAAATACCTTTATTTTTAAAAAACACTACTAGTATATTGTCTCCTACAACTAGGTATTCCTCATAGTTCCTTAATTTAAAAATTATAATTATGGGTTTTACACCAGTATTCTTCGAGTATTCTTGTTTTTCTGCTTTATCTCTCGCAATTTTAAAAAAATACACCAACATTTTTTGACTTTGAAATGATGTGGCAATAACAATATTGACACTAAATTTATTAAGTAAAGAAATATTTGTCAAATGAAAGATAGTTCACAATGTAATTTTTTTTTATAAATTTTTCCAGTTTTGTTGAAATGAACTGTAACCTTTTTGTCTTAAAATTGAGTAACACCCTGAAGTTTGACCACATATTCAACAACACCTTGTATATAAATATATTTCATCGCCAAAATAACTTTTTAGATTTTCCCTATATAGACAATTAATTGCACACAATTGTGTGCGATAAATTAGATTTTCCTTATTGTTTGCAATAAATTTTTTAAATATGTATACATATTTTTTATTTATAAATGTTACCTTATTAAAATAATATATAATCAAAAATATGCTAAATTTACAACAAAAAAAACGGTTAAAACCGGTTAAAAGCCGGTTATTGCTTCCGAGTTTTAACCGAAAACCGGTCTGATGTAATTTTCGCAACCGGTTAACCGAAAACCGGTTATTTGCTTTGGTTTTCCATCACTACTGTGAGCCAGGAGACCCGTCTACGTGTCCAAAGTGTTCTTTACTTAATTGTAAAGGTCATTTTATTACCATGTGGTATTGTGCCTCACTTGTACGCATCTTGCCTTACGTTGAGTTAAGAGGTCGCTAACGCATCCATAAAAATTGGGGTATGTATACGGCATTTTTTGAATAGCAAAAACTTGTTAGAAATCTTTAGGAAGTCCCTATAAATCTTTGGGAAGTCTCAGGAAGTCCCAGGAAGTCTCAATAAATCTCAGGAAGCTTTAAGAAGTCTTAGGAAATCTTTGAGAAGTCCGGGAAGTCTTTGAAAATTATAGGAAGGCTTAGGAAATCTTTAGAAATATTGCGAAAGACTTCCGATTTTGGAGACGACGCACCCAAAACCTATTGCGGGACACCTCGTTAAATACGCAATTTCTGCAAAATTAATATTTTCACTTTGAATTAAAGCAGAATTTATAATATGCTTGAAATATTTAAGTGTTAAGATTTCATTTTAATTAAATTTTAAGTACCTGCTGAATTTTCAAAGCCATTTTTATAAATCGAAGTTTCTTTGACTTATAATTGGACGAGAAAATATCACCTTATTAACACGTCGTTGTATAACAAGTTGAGGAATAGAATATTCAGAATAGTATATTCTGTATACAGAATATACTATTAAATGTAATAATTACAGAATATACTATTACATGTCATAAGTTTGGAATAATGCATATTCTTCAAGAGTATTCCACGAGTGTAACATATGTATTCCAAACGTGTTTCAGACTATATATTTTTTCGACCACAACATTTCTTAATATTTTTATTCTATTCCATCACAAGAGCGAGAATATAACATTCTCGCACAATATAGCAGAATCTAGTTATTCTGTCATTGAAAATTATTTAAGAATGAAGCTATTCTAAAGTAGTCGTGTAAAATACTATACTCTATAACTAGTATGGGAACGTTCAAGTATTACGTAACGCAAATTTTGATCAGTTTGGACAGTCCCGGGAAACCGTCATCCTCGCCTAACGACTCGTATAACAAACTTTCCGCTAAATACACAGCCACACAAAAAAGGTCCGAAATTTTTTCGGAGACCATTGTATTCCTATGTATTTTGGGGCGCTGAATCCGAATTTGAGGTCAAAATAGCACCTCATTTGATTAGTTTTCGAGATAACCTCAAAAAACGTTATTTTAGAGTATATGAAAGGACCTTTTTTCGAGGTTATCTCCAAAACTAATCGGATAAGGTGCTATTTTGACCTCAAATTCGGATTCAGCGCCTCAAAAACATAGGAATATGTTCTCCGAAAAAATTTCGGACTTTTTTTTATGTGGCTGTGTATTTAGCGGAAAGTTTGGCATACAAGTCGTTCGGCGAGGATGACGGTTTCGCGAGACTGTACGTTTCCTTCGCCTGCAAATATGAGACATTGGATGGTTTTAAACTGCGAAGTAGGCCGAAGAAAATGTTTCTTGTCACTAGACATTGTAAATGTAGCAAAACACATTTTTAGAGCCGTAGCGAAGGTAATAATTTTTATCCAACACATCAATATAAAGACATCAATATAAAGACTTTTTTTACTGTCGTTAATTTACCTAAGGAAATTGACATTTTATTCATTGTTTATAAATTGTCTCACGTCTCCCCTAGCAACGTGAGGTAATATTTTTACCCGACTCTTTTAAAAAAGGCAGCTTTTTCACAAAATACTTACATTTTAGGGATGGGGGTGTGTGCATTTAAGTTAAGTTAAAGTCCAAACGGCTAAAATAAACATTAATAATGTTGAAAATTTTAAAGCCATAAACTTGCAATCATAACCTCAAAATTGAAATTTCTTTAATTATAATTTTTTTAATTATCAAATATTTTATTCGTTCGTATTTTTCTTTTGATTTGGGTCTTTAAAGTCCTATTTTAATTTGTAAACCACGCCACGCGGTAAAATAAATCTTGATTTTAAACTGTCAAACTTGCAATTGTTTTTTTTTTCTACCGTAGCCGCCTTCTGTTTCAGCAGCCATTGTGTGTACATAAAAAAGCATTATTAAAGATCGCATTTTCTTATGATGGTATGTATTGGATAAAATTTTGTATTCCACACCTGGGTAATTAGATATTGTGCACTCAAGAATATTGTCTTATCTTACTTTACCCACTAGTACCATAAATAACCATTGCCCATTTTTTGATAGACATTCTGCGAAACTATATTAGTGAAACTACGCACTATTGCCTTGTTTTTTTTAATTAAAACTGTTTTTAAAATTGAACTGTTTAGCGTGTCGGGTAAAGAGTTTGTTGATGTTTTTTGTGAGAATATGTTATTAAATTTTCGCCTGAATTTAAAACACAAAAGTTTCAAAAATATTATTACGCCCTCAATGCGATGGCTAGACCGCAAAACTTAACGTACAAAAGAATATTTACGTGATAAAAAGTTTTTGTAAAAGAAATATTTAATTTCAAAGAACTAAATCGCATTTGCACATTTATTACTACTACTGTATAAAAGTTTTCAATAAAAGGGCATTCTAAACAACTTTTAATAATGTCTTCAAATTTTTAGGAAAAAATAATACTCCGTCTAGTTATGCAAGATAGTAAGGGACGCGGCCCGTTTTACACCACAGAGCGCATAAATAGCATAATTATGCATAAATCGTAGTGTATCAAAAATTTAACAGATGTCGGTACTGTTTTCCTGGAAAGAGCCTATCCAAAGAATCGCATAACAAGCATAGTACATAAGAATGCAATGCCAGGATTGGCTTGATGTGTCGTCATGTAATGGTTGTAATGGTAACCTAAAAATTTGACGTTTTCCTTGTGTTCAATATAATTTACGTTTGTAAAATATGTAGAATATGCTAATTTAGTGTGGTATGAAGAATAAACACAAATACAAAAAAGTACCTTTTTCAATACCATACAAAATAACATTAAGTATAACCATTTTTTTGTAACTTTCTCTTCTTTTATTAGCTTTAACGACCGTCAATCATTGTCATACACAAAAAATGTCACAATATTTTATATGTTAAAAGGTACGCGTTTTTAACCAATGATGTAGCTTAAAAATCGCGGGAGTTTTAGACTACTATCTTGCATAATTGGACGGACTATAGTAAGGACATGAAGCGTATTAAAATCGAAAAGAGTTCCCAAATTAAGGAAGGACGATGCTAAACATTTAAATTACAAACAATTAAATTATTAATCGTACCAAATTTGAGAAAAATCCCCTATAAAACAAAAAAGTTTTAGTAGATCAAATTTAAAAAAAAAGTAATAAAAGAAAACGTGCTATCAACATTATTATTATACTATTCACAGCGCCTGCGCTAAAATATGGTAGTTTCCAATTTTCAAAAAATTCCAAAAATCGTCCTAAACAAAAAATTCTTGGATACACTGATAAAACTGTTTATTTGCGTCAACTAAATATTTGGTTGGATATGGCCATTTAAATATTTGGTTGGGACAAATAAACTTTATATGAGTCAAATAAATTTTATTTCTGCCAAATAAATTATTTTGTTCCCATTAATAAATCATTTTGCAATTAAAATATTTGTTTACATGAACTAAATATTTATTTGACTCAAATAAAATTTATTTGTCCGTCCGATGTCACGATTTTTGTGAACTCAAGAACGAATAGTCCGACGACTTGAAATTTTCAGGAATGAGGGGATGATCCCTATTGTTTAAAAGTAACCCCCGAAGACAAAAAAGTTATGGGGGTTAAATTCCAATTAACGTAACTTTTTCAGGAAAAAATACTTTAATAAGGATCAGTTCTACCAATTTTAAAAGTGATCCAAAAAAAAAAGTTATGGGGTGGTTAAACTAAAAAGGTATTTTTTTTAATTTTTTTAAAAAGTTTTTGGGAAAATGCAATATTACTTTATCAAAAGTCAATTTTACCAAATTAAAAAAAATCGATTTCAAAAAAAGTGACTTAAAAATTAAAAACATCCCAATACAATTTAATTAAATTAAAACTTCTCCAGGAATAAAATAGCAGGCGACTGCGATGAGTATACCATAGAGTGCGAAGCATTTTATATCTTGACGGCTTTTTTTTACTCTTCTAGCTCACCATATTTTGAATTATTAGCTGCTTATCGAAAGGAGTGAAATTTTTTGTAAACACATATTTGGACGATGTATTAAAATTAATGGAGAGCCCCTAGCACAAGCCAAAAGCTTATTTGGGGCTCTCCATGACTCTGTAATATAATCCTAAATAAATAATAAATACTAAATACTAATAAATAAATAATTATCGCTAAATTGCATTATATAACAAACTATTTACATAATAGTAAAACACTGTTATTATGGTACGTACAAACAAAAACGTTTTATAGTTGTAGTGTTTATAAAAAATATTTACTTTTAGTCATAGTCATGTGACTTAATGGGTTTACTCTAAAATATTTTCGAGTTGTGTTGACAAAGATATGTTTAATATATTGATAGCCAAGGACGTTTGCTTTCCCGTTTAAAGTTTGGCCTGTCCCTAGTCAATTCTCTCATTTCTCTACATTCTGTACTATTCGTGAGCAGTATTCTGTTGTAGGACTGTCCATATTTTTTCTAACTCGCTCCCCAGAATATATTTAAAGCGCCATTCACAGGTTTGCATAACCAAACATAATGACATAATTTACATAAGACATAAGACTATCCACTCGCTATTATAATACACAAGCGCATAAGATTGGTTGGTAACAATAAAAGAAGAAGATGAGGACGAACAGATGCTAATTATGTCATCATGTATTATGCGTTATGCAAGCCCGTGGATAGCACTTAAGTAAGCTTTCATATTGGTATATCACCCACCATTAAATAGTGACTATGTATATCCTTCTCCTAACTGTCCCTTTCCCATAAGATACTCTTTTTACAAATTTTCTTGAACGTACTCTCGTTTGTAACATGTTATGTTATTCTTAATTTGACCATTTTATTGGTAACATTTTCCTATATCAACACATTTCAAAGGACTCTATTTTTTTCTATCTGCCATTCCTGAGGGGTTAATTTATTACGATTGCCAATAATTGATTATGGTTGTCGATGACTGTCAAAGACTGCCAAAGACTGTCAGGGATTCTTTATGATTGTCATAATTATTCACGATTTTCAATCATTGTTTATGATTGTCGATAATTGTTAAGGATTGTTTATGATTGTCGATACCAAAGATTGCTGATGATTTAAAAAAAAATTGTTAAATAACTGTAAGGATTGTCTATAATTGTTAATGATTATTGATTCTGTAATGATAGTTGGTTATTTTTAATGATTGTAAATGTGATAAATGATTGTAGATGATTTTAAATGATTGTCAAGGATTCTTTATAATTGTCATAATTGTTCACGATTGTCAGTGATTGTTTATAATTGCCGATGATATCAAATATTGTGAAGCATTGTATATGATTGTCAAAACCCCAGATTGTTGATGATTGTGGAAGATTGTTAATTAATTATAAGAATTGTGCCAGATTTGTTTATATTGTTTATGATTGTATATGATTGTTAATAGCTATAACTATAGTTAATGATTGTAATGATTGTTGGTGATTGTTAATGATTTTTATGATTTTCGATGATTGTTTATAATTGTCAATGATTGTTTATGATTTGCGATGATTGTCAGATAATCGCAATGTCAGTGTCAAAAAATGTGCAATGATTGTTCGATAAATTAACCCCTCGGCCACCTCTATGTTTGTTATACTAGTAGGTACTAGTAGTGACAATTTCTTCGCCGTCAATACGTTTTATTGTAAACTCGCACTTGTCCGAGGCGGGTTTAATCAAAATCGCTCGCTAAATGCCGATCCTTAGTAAGAATTGCTAAATTTTTGGTAATGATTATTACAACATTTTTCTCCGTGTGTATTGTTAATTTTTTCCGTGCATAGTGACAGTATTATTTTAATACGCTTCTTTGAAAATGCTATTTTTTTACCCGACTGACAGTCTATGTATGTATGTACCACTCTACAGCCTAAACGCCTGTACCAAATTTTAATCGATTCGTTTTCATGCCGCGGTTGACATAGGCTATATAAAAGTCCATGTTTCGCCCATTTGGGCTCTCACCATCAGGGATTTATAAAGAGAAAAAAATAAAAAACTCCTTTAATTTTTATGAATAAGGTATCAAGAGATGCGTCTTGGTCCCATGAATATAAGTTGTTATAGTTATAGCTGTATTTGTACATGTTTCGACTATATTAGCTGTATTCTTCAGCATAAAATAAAACCCTTTATTTAACAAAAAAAAAATACTTTTAAAAAATTAGAAATAAATAATTTAATTAAAAAAAAACACCCAAATGATAAACTAT
The DNA here is from genome assembly GCA_958510825.1 of Brachypterus glaber. Lineage (NCBI taxonomy): Eukaryota > Metazoa > Arthropoda > Insecta > Coleoptera > Kateretidae > Brachypterus > Brachypterus glaber. The sequence goes on from OY294046.1 coordinate 49,574,294, forward strand.
AAAGTACCAAACAAGAATAATGTTAAATAAAATTATATAGTTACCGTCGCAGTCGGGGGTCAATCATAAATATCATAATGTTACAAATCTGTAAACCTAATTTAAATATACAAATATTTTAATAATATGAAGGCAGAATAGGCCCCCGACTGTGATGGTTACTATATAATTTTATTTAACATTATTCTTGTTTGGTACTTTTTAGTTTATCGTTTCGGTGTTTTTTTAATTAAATTATTTATTCAAATGATTTAATTGAAAAATAGGTTTAAATATTTATTAGGGGGACACAGACGAATAAAAATACATAAAACAATTGAATGCATCATCGTTATTGTAAACATTATGCACAATAGAAAGAGGGTGACTATTAAACACGTACATAAAAATTAAATTCTAACGTACATGCAAAATATTTGCAAGTTTTTATGTTTTCTGTTTTTTAGAAGTGATCATAATTTTAGATTAAATCTAAACAAATTTTGTTTGTTTAATTATAATTATTAATCAAGGTATTGAAATCCACGGAATCTGGCTTTTTCGCCTTCTCGATTTATTTAGAAAACTATATACAAAAGGTGAATGGAAAGTCGGTTTACAAATTTTCTTTCAAAGTTTTAAAAATCTTAGCAAAAGCCATGATCCTCGCTCGAGAGAAATTATGCCAGAAAATTACGGATCTTCTTGGTTTTTCAGAAACCTTATCGAAAAGCTCAAAAATAAAGTTGAAGATTTTTTATGACGCTTCGTAACGCTGGAACTTATCCCTCTCTATAAATACCTAACGCTAGCAGCCAAGAGTCCTCTATTCTGTTTAGTAATGAAACAAACTTTCATTTCACCCCCTCGTGCGTATTTTAAGTACGGTCCCTAAGATATTAAAATTCATATACTTATTAAAAAAAATTAAATTTAAAAAAATACTGCTAATATTATCACATACATTAGCAAATCAAATTACCTTAGTTTATCAATTGTTTTAAAACATTTTTACATATTATGTAGATAAGAAACACAATAAAAAATCGTGATCTTAGGAAATATGAGGCTAATGTTCCTTATCTTTTCAAGGTTGATACATTTAAGTAAATCACTTTTTTTTAATATTACTTTTTTAAGCCTAGGCTCTAAGGAGTTTTTTTTTGTAGGAAAACAATTTTTTTTTCTAAAAAATATACCGTACACAATAGGTACGTTCATTATTAAAAATTGTACATAAAAATTACTGCATACCACTGGTTTTTATTTTTTTTAACTATCTTCCACCCATTTGACACCTTTGCAATTTTTACACATTAGAGCTGGGTACCTGTGTGTTAATCCATAGTTTTTTGGTGGGTGTAACTTCAGGTGTGGGTTTGAAATCCACCCTCAAATAATAAATATATTTTTTTTGGCCCCTAATAGTTGACATAAAATTCTAACTAAAATATATTTTGTAGTGCTTATGAGTAGCTATATTTTATTTTTTAAATAATTCATATATCTTAGTTTTTGAGAAAATCGGTTTTATAGATTTAGATATTAAGGCCACTATTACCCCTATAAGAGGGAATGGGGGTCTAAAATTATGGTGAGTTGCCTTATAGGTAAGGGGTATTATGTAACCAGTATAAAAAGTAAAATTGAGTCGGGGGCAATTTCACCATGCTTACTCTGCTAGACCCTTTGAATATTTGAATTTCTACTTTTCGTGATCGTAATTTTTTTCTGTGTGTAGCTGCGGCTTCAATGTCCTTCTAAACACCCCCTTGGGAATTTCTTATTCTTAGCCCAAGAATAATTATTTCGGAAAACCGCCACACGTGTCCGCGGTCTATATTTAACCATAAATGCATCAGTTTAGATCATTTCAGCATACTTCTATATTTAAACAATGAATATTATGAAGATTTTGTTAATATATGGAAATGGAGCGATATTTCCATTTATGTTCAATTCGCGTGACTGGAACGTAAACATTGGGACGAGTCTATGCATAAATTCTGCAAATCGGCTGATGGTTTCGATGAAAAACGTGTGGCCAATAGACGTGATGGAATTACTAAGGACCCAGTCTGCATTTATTTTCGGTGATTATAAAAAAGTGATCTATAAAAACCCCTTTTTAGTCCCCTTAAAACCAGAAGGTTTGGTTTTAATGTCAAACGGTATGGGCTGTAGGACATCGAAAAATCGTTTTTTTTTGGAATATATAACTCATAAAAACATCAAAATCTGTAAAAGTTTTTTCTTTTCTCCGAGGTCGCTCTAAGCTAAAACGACTGCATATTTTTTCGAAAAAGTATATATACACGGTAAAAATAAATTACATTAAATTACATAGTCCGTAAATGGTAATATGTTGCCATAGACCGGAACAGTAAAAGTTACATAGTCCAGAATGGTAATATTTTGCATAGACTTTTTATTATAAAAACAAACGTAAAAAAAAGGATCAACTTGAACGATTTTTTTTATTTGCCTACAATACTTATGGTGTGTTTAATAATTTAAAAAAAAATTAACATAGTCATATTAAAAGTGCTTTTAAAACAACTTAAACACTACGATATTTCAAGAACGCTTCGACATAGAGACTTAAAATTTGAAAAAAAAATATTTACTACTTAGAAAATGTTTGTTCCAAATTACAAGTCTCTGTGTCAAAGCTTTTTTGAAATGTCGCAACGTAAAGTTCATTTGGTTTAATAAACCAAACGAAACTGCTTACATCTTTCTTTAAAGATCTATTGGTTGATAAAGATCGTAATTTATTATGAATGTAAATTTTAGGCACAAATAAGGCATTTAAATAACGAACATAAATAATATTTACCTTTTTTTACACTTTTAACACTTTAACCTAGCAGCATGCGTCGCTATCTCTCTAACAATAACAATATGTAACGGTCCGTCTCATGATGGAACGCCTTCTTGGTTATTGTCAAAAGCGCACGCGCGTCTTAAAATAACATAGCCCGACATTGTAAAATCATGTAAAAATATGTAAATCAATGTAAATATATTTTTTACATTATTTTACATTCTTTTACATTCTTTTACATTCTTTTACATTATTTTACATTATTTTACATTATTTTACATAAATTCATGAATTATGCGTAGTCCAGAATAGTAAATTTACTATTCCGTACTATGTAAATTCATGTATTTTTACATTATTTTACATGCAGTTTTTACACTGTATAGGGTTATTCAGAAATAAGTTCGAGAAATTTAAGAGGTGATTCTACGTTCTACGCTTCGAAGATGGACATATTGAATGGGGAACAAAAAAAGCACCAATAAAATTTTAATGCTGCAGGGCGATTCTTCACTTAAAACTAAGCAAAAAAGTATTCTTCACCAAAACACCTAAATTTAATATTAAAGGAGTTATAGCCTTTTAAAAAGTAACATTTTTAGTGGCACAAAATGTTACTTTCTCTTAATTGCATTTTTTTTAACGGTTGCTCCTACACTATATGACATTTTTTATGCATTTTTAGTGAAGGAATCTATGTTTATTACAAAAAATCCAAAAAATATACATAAAAAGTTTGGGGTAAAAATTTGTTAAGACTCACATATTTTGTCCGTCTAGCCACGCCTCTGGATAAATTAAAAAAAATAATAACTTATTGCGCTTTAAAATACTAGTATACACGCAAAAACTCGTCGCTCTAGTATAAGGGGTACAAGAGTTATTAATTAAAAACCATATTTTTATTACAGTTTTAAAGAGCCGTAGCTCATTTTCGGACCAACCTTTATAGGAACTTTCTTTCATATTTTTTAACATAGAATCACCTCTTAAATTTCTCGAACTTATTTCTGAATAACCCTGTATATTAAAGTGTGCTTTTCTAGATGAATTTTTCAAATCCATTCATTCATTCAGGCTCGGAAAAAGAAATCAGTAAACTAAAAGTAAAACAAAAGACATCTCCGTCTATCAAAAACACTCGATACTAGAGGCTAGACAATTTAATGTTCAGTACACATAAATTGATAGATAATAAACTTAACGTCAAAAACAGTTACCAATTATATTCAATCAAAATCCATTTAAATGGATTTTTTGCACGACCAAGACTAAAACCTAATTTTACGCTTTCATTTTCGGGACTAAACTTGCCGTTTTTCTTCCTAGGGAATAAAAATCACGGCAACCTTGATAATATTAAAATATTATATTTACTATGTGCTTTGCTGGTTCAAAAATTAGGTTTGGTGGTGTTTTGTAATAAATTAGCGATTCAAACCAATTTATTTGATTTTAACAAAGAAAACCTTTAAAAATAACATTGTTATAACAATTTATACATAACTTAAAATTTATCATCTTCGTCCATTTTTTGACGTTTGTGTCAACCATATTAAAAAATAATTGAAATCGCGATAGCCATGAAACTGACTTTTCGCAATTTACAGGCATCTTGATTAAATTACGAAAATAAAACAACCGATTTTAGACGCGTGGTTTTTAATTTTAATTTTATCTACCTACCAAAATTATGTTTGGTCCTGCAAAAAATAGTGTATATACCTCAGGACTAAACTTGGTTGTTTTAGTCCCTTGCATTTCTGTTTCCCTCGCTCGCTACGCTCGCTCAGGAAACACTAATGCATCGGGACTAAAACAGCCAGTTTAGTCCCTTGGTATATAAATAACTATTTTGCACGACCAAGACTAAAACCTAATTTTACGCTTTCATTTTCGGGACTAAACTTGCCGTTTTTCTCCCACGGGAATAAAAATCACGGCAACCTTGATAATATTAAAATATTATACTTACTACCTATGTGCTTTGCTGGTTCAAAAATTAGGTTTGGTGATGTATTGTAATAAATTAGCGATTCAAACCAATTTATTTGATTTAAACAAAGAAAACCTTTAAAAATAACATTGTTATAACAATTTAAACATAACTTAAAATTTATCATTCTCGTCGATTTTTTGACGTTTGTGTCAACCATATTAAAAAATAATTGAAATCGCGATAGCCATGAAACTGACTTTTCGCAATTTACAGGCATCTTGATTAAATTACGAAAATAAAACAACCGATTTTAGACGCGTGGTTTTTAATTTTAATTTTATCTACCTACCAAAATTATGTTTGGTCCTGCAAAAAATAGTGTATATACCTCAGGACTAAACTTGGTTGTTTTAGTCCCTTGCATTTCTGTTTCCCTCGCTCGCTACGCTCGCTCAGGAAACACTAATGCAGCGGGACTAAAACAGCCAGTTTAGTCCCTTGGTATATAAATAACTATTTTGCACGACCAAGACTAAAACCTAATTTTACGCTTTCATTTTCGGGACTAAACTTGCCGTTTTTCTCCCACGGGAATAAAAATCACGGCAACCTTGATAATATTAAAATATTATACTTACTACCTATGTGCTTTGCTGGTTCAAAAATTAGGTTTGGTGATGTATTGTAATAAATTAGCGATTCAAACCAATTTATTTGATTTAAACAAAGAAAACCTTTAAAAATAACATTGTTATAACAATTTAAACATAACTTAAAATTTATCATTCTCGTCGATTTTTTTGACGTTTGTGTCATCCATATTAAAAAACACTGAAATCGCGATAGCCGTGAAACTGTCTTTTCGCAATTTACAGGCATCTTGATTAAATTACAAAAATAAAACAACCGATTTTAGATGCATGGTTTTTAATTTTAATTTTATCTACATACCTAAATTATGTTTGGCCCTGCAAAAAATAGTGTATATACCTCAGTGGCTGTTTTAGTCCTTTGCATTACAGCCAGTTTAGTCCCTTGGTATATAAATAACTATTGTTTTTAATTCTCTCAATTTTATCGCATTATTTTTATCGTCATCAACTGAATAATACTCGCCTTTTTGCGTGCCTCGTACCTCATCTCGCCTATCATTTAAAATTTAAATGTAAAATATGTATCATGAATAGCTCTGAATTTAATAACATTCTGTGCATAATTCGATTATACGCCGTGAATATCCAAATATTTGGGGTATATAGTTTCAACCTGAAGGATTTAGAAGGATTGAAAGTTATATAACTTTACAGATATATATCTGTTAAGCCGGGCACAAAATTAGGTATATTCGATCGTTTGTACTATTTGACAATTGTCAAACAATTTTACAACTAGAAAAAGTAACCTTAAACAATTATATGGGCTTTCGAGGTTTTCGGGGGCTTCTGTATCTCAGCGATGACAATGAATCTACTTTTTACAGTACCTATAACCATTGATTAATATTATTTATCAATACCGTTTAGTTTTGTGCTGGCGACGTTGGTATAAAGACCCATATTGACACTGATAAATGCATTCTTAAGTTCTTGGATTACCAGGATCATTAATCAGTATCAGAGCTATTTAAACAAAAGTTTATTTCGCCTGATTTTTTTTTATTTAAAATGTATGTTATTGATGCTAGAATAACAATAAAATAAACATAGGAATAAAAACATTTATAGGCAATTTCGAAGACTATATATATTTTTTATTATAATGTGCTCTATATATTTCTGGCAAGCTTGCTCGAGAACATAATACTTACAATGTTTTCTCTCTTTAAAATATAAAATGTTGAAAACAAAAAGTCCATATTTTATTTGAAAGTCTATGCTGTCTTTCTTTTATAAATACCTATCATGCTCGCTATGATGCGATATTTTTTGTTTTCAAAACAACGCAGCAAATCATTTATTTGATCACTGAAGGCAAAAACATCTGGAGCAACTAGATAATAGTTAAATACGGAACAACTATTTTTCTGGTTGATGTAACCAGAAACTGGCAAGGGCAATAAGACACATTAATGTTCTTACCAGATTCTAAAATTTGATTTTTTTTCTGGTTTCCAAAACAAGTTGTGTTGCCCTTACCAGATTTCTGGTTGCTGCAAGCAGAAAAATAGTTGGTCCGTATTTAACCATTAATCTGGTTACCTTAACATTTAAAGTTTGATAATAATTTGCATATGTATACTATACCAACATGCAGCGTTTATACGTGTATAACTAAATATTGTTTAGTTACATACACATAAATGCTGCACTGCCTTGCTAAGACAAGTTGTCCTATCTGCAAATTAGTTGTTTTGAGATATGGCCAGTTTTATTGTTTTTGTTTGCACTTTTTAAAAACACGTTTAAATAAATATCGCGTTTCTTTCTGCTTTATTTAAAATGAAAAATACGTGATATGCTTTGAAAAAATATTTATTTTTGTTAGTCATTAAGTGACACGAGAAGTGACATTTATAGATAGGACAGTAAGTCCTAGTAAAAGCTAAAATATCTGCTAAGACAAGTTGTCCTAACTGCAAATTGGATGATTAATTTGTTTACCTTTGTAAATTTGCTCAGGACAACAAATAGTATTTAACTAAACAAAAACACAAAAACACTTTATATTTACTGCAAATAAACAATAATTTTACTTATCTCCTGATGGACGTAAATATTTAATTTTTAGGTTATAATATTTGGCGCGAATCTCAGCTGTCAGAAAAATAAGTTGTCTTACTAGATGAATTTGTCCTATCTGAAGTAAGTTAGTTAGGACAAAATAATTTAAAAAGTCCAATAAAATTACTAAGATCTGTACTTTTTCGTCTAGTAAGGACTAGTTAGGACAAATTTACTTAGAAAACATTAAAATTTTTCCACATAGGACAAACACCTTAGGCTAATTTTCAGGACTTGGGTTTTAGATAGGACATTTCTCTTTACTAGTCACATGAGGCTAGTGTAATGCAATACAATGGTGTGCTTATCTCAAAAAGTGAATTTTTGCAGATAGGAAAACTTGTCTTAGCAGGGCAGAATAGCTCTATCTAGTTTTCTCATAGTTATTAACCCTCCTAAGGAATTTTTTTTTCTAAATTATGAATTTTCCTTTCGCAAAGCTATTAATCAAACTCTAAAAGCTAAAAATCAATTTCTGACCAAAATAGCTTATAAAGTTTTTTAAATAAAATCCAAATGGATGATTAACACCTCGGTAAAACCATTTTTACCTGTCCTGAATACTTAAATCGGAATTAAAAAAAAACAAAAATATTATTTTTCGTTTGGCATTATATTTGCGAATAAAATAAATTTTCCATACAAACCGCATAATTTATAAAAGCTATTGAATTGAATGAAATTATGCTAAAACAAACAGAAAATCATTTTTGTTTCGATGAATTTATTAAATTTTATTAATTTTTATTATTAGTCATGTACTGGAATAGAATTAAATATATGCATAAAAATATTGATGTATTTTTAATAAGTAACAAGCCCTGAAGTTATGTAACGTATCACAGTGGATAGTATATTGCGTTTTCTCTCGATTTTCTTTAAATATAATTTTTTTTCTTCAAGCGTACTAAAATGTTCATATTTTCTAACTGAACACACTAGTTAGAAGTGATCTATTTTTTTACATTAAAAAAATGAGTTCATTGTTGTACGCCGTAAAAAAAAGTTAATTAGCAAAACCACCACCGGCGGCAGCACTCTTTGACTTTGATGACAGCCATACTTCAAACTTGTTTGTTTATTATGTAAACAGGTGGTTGACTTGAGATTCTGTACAAAAACCTTGTGTGAAATTGATTAAGAACATATGGTTTATACACCTACAAATCTCTCCGAAATTGCAAATGCTACATTAGACAAGTTACCATCGAAATGGCGAAAAGTGTCCGATTTAGCCTACGAAAAAATTTAAAATAAGATAAGGAAGGTTTAAGTTTATTTCGGCGTATTTTAATAAAAAAACATACTTTATTACTGAATAAATTAAATTCAAAAATTAATATTAAAAAAAAATACATAGGATGCTTGAAGAAAAAATAGTATGTTTCACTCAGAGGAAAAGTGCTTTTTTTTACTCGTCTGTAGTTTCCGGACTCCGCTTCGCGTCGTCAGTAAATTCTACAGACTAGTAAAAAAGGTTCACATTTCCTCTTAGTAAAACAGTATACTATTTTTTCTACTACCTTATTAAGTCTAGCTTACATATTATCTACCGTTGTCAAGGCTTGTTTACCTTGGCAACCAATAAAATCAGTAAACTAATTTATTAATTTATTAAAATAATAATGAATAATGAAAAAAATTTAAGACAACTTTTTTCAACTTATATGTCAAACTGACAGCTATGTCAAAATAATTTTTAAATTTTTAACTAATATTTGGAGTTACTAGCTTTAGATAGTAGAAAAAACATTATATGCACCACGTATGCGAACTGTCTTAAGTTTTTTCGACTGATTTTTTGCCTCGACTCCGTCTCAGAAAGACTTAGTTCGTATACTAGGTGCATAATATACTATTGTACCGCTTGAGCTTACACTTTATTTTTTATACTGTATTATTATAAAGTGGTGACCCCTATAACATTTTAGTTTAAAATTGTATCTATGGATTTTACTCAAAATTAGTATCAATGTTTCTAGAATTCTATCAATCAAAGAAATGTTTTCTATTTTCTAAAAACATTTTCCTTTTATTTTTATAATGTTTTGAAAGCTACACCCCCTAAAACTTTTTCTTCTCATAGCACTCACATTTTTCTAAAAAATTCATATCGATCTGACATTCTGTTCTTAAGTTATCGTGTGCAAAAGCCACATGACAGACGGGTTTTGGAAAGTGGTAAGTGGTTCGGAATTCGATAAAAAACATTTGTAATATACAATTAGGTACTTATTTTTAGGTTTGCGTCGAGGTCCTATCCCTAACCATTCAGGGTGGCACAATTGTGACTTTACTTCTTTAAGGCAATATTAATCCAAAATACTTTTATACACTTTCTATGTATGCAAACAAATATGCAAATTTAATTCAGTATTATACAGCTGTCCTGAAACTCTAAGGAAACAAATACTCGAGCAAAAATTAAAAAAAAATGGTTTATTTTTTATTTATTTTTTCTTCTTTTTAGGCATATCATATATAAAAAAAACACGATTAAATCGAAAAATTATCATTAGTTTAGTCTCGGGAGGGTAAGGGGTATAGTATTTTTACTACGACCTAACATCTAAACATAAAAAAAACTCAAAAATGGTCTTAAAATTAAATTTATTAATTTGACGTTTTGTGTTTGACGTTCACTTGTTTACTGACAGCAGATATCTAAAATCAGCTGACTGTCACTTTTCGACCGCTGTCATGGCAACGGGTGGAAAATAAGCACTAACTACTAACTAGGTCGTAGGAAAAGTATCGTACTGATACTCTGATGTGAAAAGTATAAGTAGACGTTTTATTTGAGTTATTAATAAAACGTAAATGATGAATTATTAAATGTAGTTCGCGGAAATATAATTTTATATAAAAGCTCTTTAGATTTTTATTCGATCTGGGACTGTCAATCAGGATGGAAAAAAATATATAAATTTACAGAGCGCTCCAAAAAACCGCTCTCCCTTTCTTAACTTTTGAACGAACATATACTATATTTTTTTTTCGATTGATTCTAAAAGCGTCACTTTTCGTTCATGTTTTGCGGGCGAAAAGTTGGGTTTTGTGGCCCTAGGACAAAAAAGTTTTTTTCGTCCGCTAACTAACACTTGTTATTGTCAAGCTTTTTTAAATAAAATGCTTTACCTTTATAAAGTTATATGATATAGTTTGACGCACGGATCTGTGGCTATGGGAAATATGTTTGGAATGTATGTGCAAGTGGGAGGCCCGTTGTAAGCACGCACGCCTTATAAGTTATAACGCTCTTGACGGAAAGAGGAGAGCGCGAATGATTCCTACCCCTTGCGTCGGAGACTTTCTTTCATGCGGAGAGCTATATGAGATGATTTTATTACTTGTATCTGGTCAAAAAGAACATATAGTTCAAGTCCAAAAGTGACCAAAAGGTTATATTATATAACCTTTTGGTCATTTTTGGTCTTGAACTATATGTTCTTTTTGACCAGAAACAAGTAATATAATAATTTCATATCAATAAAAATTTCTTCTATAGCATATTCTCAAAACATATAACTAACCGGTTAATCTGGATTCATCCACTAAAATAAATCACAAACAAAAATGTTCAATTGTAAAATCAACTTCAGTATAAACCGGTTTCAGAAGTATTAATATTTTCATAACAAACACATTTTAACACCGATTAATCAAAACACCAAGTAATTTGAAAATGAAACCGCGGTTTGATTGGATAGCAATTTGTCATGGATAACTAGATAGGTTATAAAACAGTAAAAGGAAATATTTTTTGTAATTTAAAATTAAATATATTTTAATATTTTTTTTATAATTAGTAACAATTGAATAAAAAACATTGTATAATACACGAGCGAAAAGTTAAATTTTGATTTCGTAGGTTTATTACCCTGAGGCCGAACGGCCGGCCTTCGGCTTCTAAAAACCTACTCAATCGAAAAAATTTAACTTTTCGCCCTTGTATTATTATAAATAACTATTTGAACATACTTATAATTAGCTTTTAAAGGAAGGCATAGGGGTTAATTTTTTTAAATGGACTATTGGACCATTTATTTTTTATATTTTTTAGGGGTTAAAATAGGTTTAAAAATGAGAATTTTTGATAAATGATTAATTTTATGAAGCAAAAACGTAAATTATACTTTTAAACTAATTTTAAATTATATAAATAAAAATTTCCAAAAAAACAATATCAAAAAATGGCATTTTTAGCAAAAATTTATAAATTAATAAAAAATCAAAAAATAAAAAAATAATAATTAAAAAACATATTGTCGAATAGAGAATTTTATTTGCTTTAAAATAATCTACCACACGACCTCCCTTTCCATTAAGAAAATCCCCCTATGCCCCCCTGACCACATTTTAAAAGCTAAAAATATATATACACGGTGTATTTGAAATAGCGTCGGAAATTTTAACAGATGATTCTACATTATAAACTATGACAAAAAGTTCCTATAAACATATGTCTAAAAATGCGTCATAAGGGAGCTACGCCCCTTTGAAAGTGGCTAAAAAAATCGGTTTTTATTTAATAACTCAGGAACCCTCTGAGATATATCAACGAGGTTTTGCACGTCAACTAATCCTACCAAGGCTCGTTTTTGTGTGTTATTTTCATGTATTTATTTCAACCAGGGGTGTGCGAAACGGGGGGGGCTTATCAGTTTTTTGTCCCAAACTTTTTTCTGTTTAACTTTTTTGCAATTTTATTTTTGAAATATGATTCCTCAGGTCAAAATACATAAAAAAGGTACTCTTGTTGTAATACTGTAGGATTAACCGTTTTCGAGAAAAATTCATTTGAAGGTGAAATTTCACGGTTCGAGGACGAAAAATTAAATACTAAAATGTTGAAAACCAAAATTTTAATGATGCAGGGCGAATGTACATTAAAAACTAAGAAAAAAACCTCATATACAGGTACTTCCAAAAATCAATCCTAATGGAGCTATGGTCTCCTAAATATGCACCATTTTTAAAGGGCCATGGTAGCTTTAAAAGCGTTTTTTCGACCTACATGTATGGAAACTTTTTTTCTTAGTTTTTGATGTAGAATAACATTGCATCACTAAAATTTTGGTTTTCGACATTTTAGAATTTAATTTTTCGTCCTCGAACCGTGGAATTTCACTTTCAAATAAATTTTTCTCGAAAACGGTTAATCCTACAGTATTACAACAAGAGTACCTTTTTTATGTATTTTGACCTGAGAAATCATATTTCAAAAATAAAATTGCAAAGAAGGTACACAGAAAAATGTTTGGGACAAAAAACTGATAAGCCCCCCCCCGTTTCGCACACCCCTGGTTTAAATAAGTACGTGAAAATGACATACAAAGATGGGCCTTATTAGGAATTATTCACGTGCAAAACCTCGTTAATATATCTCAAAGGGTTCCTGAGTTATTAAATAAAAACCGATTTTTTTTAGCCACTTTCAAAGGGGCGTAGCTCCCTTATGACGCATTTTTAGACATATGTTTATAGGAACTTTTTGTCATATTTTATCATGTAGAATCACCTGTTAAAATTTCCGACGCTATTTCAAATACACCCTGTATATATGCTGAAAGATAGTTTAAGTTGTCTTATTTAAGTGCTCCAAGTTTTAAGTCGATATCTAAACTCGTTCAATAGTTAAGAGAAGGGGTTGACTTTTGTACCGCACTGTATAAATATATGTTCATTTTATAGTGTCCTCTTTCATTAAAAACCATGAAGAAAATTCCAGACAGTACTCCAGGGAGTCTATCAGTCTAGAAAATCTGTCAGAAAGTTGAGTTAGTCGGGTGGTTTTACGAGTTTTCTGGAATTTAAATTTTCTTTAGTAGAATTATATATTTTTTGCGAACACTAGATTTGAAATTAATGTTCAGTCGCGGTTGCCACAACGAGCAAATGTTTCAAAGAGGAACAGAATTTAACTTATAAATAAAAAAAATCTAAGCAACTCATAAAGAGAAGGAAAAATTACGGGAAATTAAAAAGTTTTTTAAATAAAAAAAGCATAACCCACCCGCGGTGAGTTAGTCCAAAATTTAAAAGTTCTGATTAATTACACTTCGCGCAAAAATTAAGGGAGCAGAAAAAAAATTCCGAATTTTTCGGTGATTTTTGACGAGCTGTATCTCAGTAAAAAATGGTGGTAGCGACTTTTAAAAAAAGCATTTTGTAGCTCTAAGATTCTTGTTTTCCGATTTTTTAGCCAAAAATTTTCTGAGAGACAGTTCCAACGCAATTCAAAGAAATAGTGTCAAAAAAAAATTTTTCAAAATTTTCAGTAATTTTTTTCTTGCTCCACGGGCTCTGAAAAATTTTTTTTGATTAAGCGATCATATGGACCAGATAGCCTGTTTATTCAGCTTCAATTTAACGTGGCGATTTTCTCTACGCCAATTCCTTACGGAGATATCCGATTTTTAATGAAAAAGGATCCTTTTGTCCTTTATTAAGGATATCTCAGCAATCAATGGTCATACAGAAAATTGATGGGCAGTTTTGAAAACTGAAATAAATTTTCTACAAGATTATGCCATGGTTTGAAAAAATAAATAATTTTTTTTATCCTTCACATTCACTTCAAAAGTATCGAAAAAAGTCCCTTTTTCCCTTTCTTTGGTTAATCAACCATATCTTTGTTAATTTTTAAGGAAACGCTAATGTTGTCAGCACATTTTTTACCTCATTATTATTATTATTAATAGCCATGTAAAATAATAAATCGATACATTAAACGGTTTTTCTGGACCGATCGATCAAAATTAAAAAAAAATTAAAGGAGCAAAAATTTTGTTTTAAAAGTCCAAACGAAAATTTTTTGGCTAAAAAATCGGAAAACTAGAATGTTAGAGCTACAAAATGCTTTTTTTAAAAAGTCTCTAAGACCATTTTTCACTGAGATACAGCTCGTCAAAAATCACCGAAAAATTTAGAATTTTTTTCTACTCCCTTAATTTTTGCGCGGTGTATTATAAATACCTATTTAAAAAAATTAAATTTTCAAAAAAATAAAAAAAAAATAAATTTAAAAAGAAATCTTTTCTTGAGAAAAGAAAAAAAAAATTTAAAAACAAAAATCCAAAAAAAAACTTTTTCAAAATTTTTAATTTTTTTTTTAATTTTCTTTTTTGCGAAAATCGAAAAAATAAAAAAGTTTTTGAAAATTTTTATCTTTTAAAAAAGTTTAACCCCATAACATTTTTGTTTTTGGGGGGATTACTTTCAAAATTGATAGAGTTAATCCTTATAATAAAAGTAATTTTTCCTGAAAAAGTTACGATAATTAGAATTTTTTCTCAGATTTTTACGATTTTTTAAAAAGTTAGGGGGGTTTACTTTCAAAAACAATAAAGATCTTCGCATCGTAAAATTTTATTTTTCCTGAAATTTTCAAGTCGATCGGATTATTCGTTCTTGAGTTATCGTGATTACAAAAATCGTGACATCAGACGGACGGACATTAAAAAAAAAAGAAAAGAATTGTCTAGGACGATTTTTGAAAATGTTGGCAAATTCAAAACTACCGTTACGAAAATTTTGAATTTTACGGTAGTACCGTATAATATTATTCTAGCGCAGGCGCTGTGAATAATATAATAAGAATCTAGACATTGACAAAATTGAGTTTGTTTATGTATAAAAGATCGCGCGCGGTCGTTTTTTACGAAAAAAATTGAAACAGACACGGGTGTCTGTATCATATGCCCATTACAGGGCCATGGGAGACACTGGTGTCTGTTTCAAATGTTGTCTCCCTGGACCAAGCAGACAGGAGATTTAGAAGTAACTAATAGATATTTGACTGTTGTGGCTATATGTTGAGGCTCCAATATGTGGGTTGTGGGTTGCATATCTGTTAGACGTTTTATGAGGTGTGTCCGCTTTTTGTGTCTGTCCTGACCTGGTAGAACGTTACATATTTTGCGCAACACGCAGCGCCACATCAGACACCGTTTAAAAAGATTGCGTGTCTGCTAAGCACACAGTGTCTGCTAAAGTGTCTGCTATGACCTCAAGATTTGTGTCTGTTTTAAGTGTCTGTTGTGGCCCTGATGACGGAAACAGATGATATATATATACTAGGAGGCCATGGCAGACACCGGTGTCTGAAAGACAGTCTTGGCCCTGGGTATTAAATGTCAAAATTTGGCTTGGCGCTTAACGTGTTAAAACACGTGGATATCTGTTTGAGGTTAGAATTGGGGTTCGCAAAATATAGTACAGACCAGCCCTGTTCTTCTGCAGATTCTGCGGCCATAGTTCGATAATTATGAAATTATGAGTTGGTTGGGTGTCCTTTATTTTTAACTTTTTTTTTTAATCTTAAACCTGTTAAAATTAGTTATTTTTAGGGACTTTCTTTATAGTTGATAATATATCCATCGCAGTCTGGCAGTTTTAATTTCGCATAACAAATAGAATTCAAAATGGATGCCAACTATGTTAGTCGTTCGCGCATAATTGAAGCATCTTCCCTTCCTCTAAATTATTGAATAAATTATAATATAAAACATATTCTTTAAAAAATATATATTGTGCCGGCATTTGTCTTCTTATCAATGGGTCATTGACTGGTGGTCATCAATTAAGCTAGATTTAGTGTCTAGCATTCCAGTTAATTTCGGGCCAAAGTAAATATCATTAGTCATAGTCAGTATTTGTTATTTATTTTGTTAGTTCCTATTAATTTAATGTGAATGTTTTTGAAGATTTATAACTAGAATCAAACTTGGAACAAAATCTGAGTAAAATGTTGCCTATTGTGCTTTTAATAATTGTTGACATTCATTTTAAATTGACTGTTTTATTATATTATTAACAGCGCCACTCGATCCGGTGTTGCTTTGTCTAGTTTGTTTGTTAGTGTGTTTTGGTGGGTGGTTGGTTTGGAGTTTTTGGGGTCAGGCGAAAACTACCAGAAATCCAAAGGGCTAACCACCAAAACACTAGACAAAGTAACAACTGATCGAGTGACCCTAAGAATATTATACGGTAATTTCGAAATTTCAAAAAAAAAAAATCCAAAATCGTCATAGAAAAAATCATTTCATGAAAAAAATAATTTTTTGGGGGGTTAAACTTAGAAAAAAAATCAAAAAAAGCTGAAAGAAAATTCAGATTAACGTATTTTTTTCAGGAAAAAATACTTTTATTATAATACTCAATTCTACAAAAAAAAAAAATTAAAAAAATGTAAAATATTTTGATTTTTTTTTTATTTTTTTTTATTTTTTTATTTTTGTTTTGTTTTTCGCATAAAGAAAATAAAAAAAAATGTTGAAAATAAATTATAAAAAAGTTTTTTATAATAAAAAAAATCAAGTATTTGGGAAAATGCAATATACCGTTTACGGTGAATAGTATATAATGAAATGCGAACATATCTTCAAGGCTTGTTTTGTAATAGTGTTTGAAAAGCTGTGAATTTGACTCTAGTGGTATTAAACACAAATTTAACCCAAGTCCAAATGAAATGCGTACCATTACATATCTTCACGGCTTGTTTTGTAATAACGTGTTTGAAAAGCTGCAAATTTGACTCTAGTGGTATTAAACACAACTTTAACCCTATCCGTAGGAGTATTTTATTCTTATTTCTAACTTTTTAAAGTAAAATCAGCTGTCATATCTATTTCTTTTAAATCTCGTACTTTTTTATTAAATCGTTTTTTTTAGAACATTTTGAATTTGGTTTTATATTAAAAACGCGATAAAAATGAAGCGATAAAAATGAACTGTGCCCTAATGCTTTTGGTTGTAACTCTATTTTTTTCTATCTGCCATTCGTTAGCAAGTTTAATTTTGTAATACACAACGTGTCTGAAAATGCTGTTAAAATCTCGGTTAAAATACGCATTTAATCGAATATGCTATGTGGCGTATTGTGCAGTAATATTAAGCACTAGAAACCCGTCTGCAAAAGCCCTTCAGGGAGTTGAAACTTACAATTTGAAAGAGGCATCTCAACAATAAGTTTCTTTACAGAACAACTAAATTGAATCCCAAGTACTTAGTAAATCGGATGAGATAATACACAAAAAAAAATAATTTAGTATTAACTCAAGCGCATTCGTACCAAGAAGTGACACGGACTATGCTCTAAAAATGTTTAATGCCAGAAAAAAGGCGCGCCGTTAAAATAGTTTTCCTACGACCTAGTTAGTAGTTAGTGCCCATTTCCCACCCGTTGCCTATGACAACGGTTGGAAATTGACAATCGCTGATTTTACATATCTACTGTCAGAAAATTAGTATACGTCATAACTTCAAATTTAAAAACTAGTTTTAAGATAATTTTTTCGTTTATTATAATATTATTCTTACATTTTAGGGAATTTTAATGCTTATCGGCAACGCCGCTCATGTGAGGTTGTGGAAAAGCGCCTTGCTTTTTAAATTAGACACTTTTATTTGGCAGTGTCAGTACTTGCTGTAAAATTTATTAATTCGATTTTTACTTAAACGTTTAATATTTCATTTTAAATTTTAATTTCATTTTTAAGTGACATTAGTTTTTAGAAAAAATTATATATTATCTTCTCAACACTTCAGCATCTTTTTATAGTTTAGTCTTTCTTCATTCTATCATTTTCGCTGAAATTCAATAAAATATTATATTTTTCAACAATTGTATTTTTAAAATTATATTTTATGTAAATGTAATTTTACTGTAAAATTTTGAATGGTCCACCAATGGCAATGGAAAGGAAGTCTTTAAGAAGCCGTAGAAAGTCGTTAAGAACATTTACTAATTCGAAGGCAATAATAAAGTTTCACATGCGTACATTTAAGAAATCATCCAAAAAAGTCCTAAAGTAAACCTGGCGCATTATCTATTTGAGTAACAAATTGGTTAAAGTTACTTTTAGTGATATTTTTATTGTGCATTTGATCATTTTTGACATTTATATTAAAATAACTGTCATGTTACGTCTTACAAATAATTATAGAAAGTTTTTAAAAAGTGGAAATTTGCTAAAAGTAAGTTTTTTTATTTATAATATGCTATTAAAATAAAATTTTACCCTACCTGAGCTTAAATTATGTTTTTTAAATAAAATTATGAACAGTATTATGTTAACTCGCCAAAATTTACACATCGTTTAGTGTGAAATCCTTATTGAGCATTGTATTATATTGCTTAATTTTTACAAAACATTTGTAGATTCATACTAAAATTTCCTTTTTTTTTTCTTGTAATTTTTTCTTGCTTTTTAATAATTATTTAGATTTTTTTTTAACGTGAAAATAGTGTTTGTATTGACAATAAATTTAAAACTTGATAGCAACCTTACATAGGGAATTAAATTTATTCTACCAACCATACAACAAAAAACAAATAAACATCAACTCAGATAGATTATGCGCGGATTTTACTAAAGATATCGTAGGAAGTGTATGAAACCGTTAAAAAGTCGAGGAAAATTATAGGAAGTCCGAGGAAGTCTGAATTTTTTTTTTGAAGTCTTAGAAGAGGTACCCTTGTACATGAAGTCTAGATTTTTGATTTAAAAGTAGCGACATACTTTGTAAGCTGTTGGGTAACTCCTTGCAAAATTCTTCTGGTGTAATTAGTTTCTAAGTTAGAATTAGATATTTTGGTATTTTTTGCGCGTTAACTTCTATAAGATCATTAACCTTATTACTATTGTGTTACGTGTTCATAATATTATTATAAAATGATTACATCGGCACTTTCCTGGTAGGAAGTTGATGTATTGAAATCATTTATCGTTATTTTTTTTTTTACATTTTAGATCTTATTTTGTCCAAAAATGGGTTTTTCTTTCTGCCTGTTAACATCTTAACTCAATTTTTAAACCTTTTATTTACCAGCAGTTTTTGGATGTTGTGCACTCAGAAAATGTCATTGTACATAGAAAAAACGGATTCCTTGAACCAAGGACACGTGTCTTTGTATATGTTCAAAGCCATATTCTCTTGTTTCAAGAAAATGCCAGCCTCGAAACAAGAGAATATGGCTTTGAACATATACAAAGACACGTGTCCTTGGTTTAAGGAATCCGTTTTTTCTATGTAATTTTAATACTAAATTTTATTTGTAAATATATATTTGTTATTTATATCTCCAGCATTAGTATTTAATAATTTACTTGTGATATTAAATACTACAATGTATTATATACAATATGTTGTCATACTACCACATCACAACGTGCTGGTACATTTGGATCCCCACACAACATGTGTTTATTAATACTAGCATGTTATAGTTAAAATTACTGTAACATTTGGCAAAGCATATCACACTTATAATATGGTTTTCCTTGGGTTGTTCTTAAGTTGTATTACTGATCTAGTTTAAAGTATGTTACAGTATTCAGAAAAATTAACAATGGGTAAATAATACCAATAATATAAAGATTGCAACCACACACAATTACACACTGATAAAATAATCGATCCTTTTTTTACTTTTCTCTGTATTATTACTAATCAAAATTTTGGTATTATTTACCGATTGTTATTTTACTAAATACTGTAACATACTTTAAACTAGATCAATAATACAACAACTACAACTTAAAGTATACTAAACTATAACTGTGATATAATTTACCAAATGTTACAGTATTAATATTACAGTATAATACATTTTGCGTGGGGTCCAGCACGGTCTCTATGTTAGTATGACAACATATTGTATACAATACACACATTGTAGTATTTAATATTACAAGTAAAGTATTAAATACCAATGGTGGCGGTATAAATAAGGAATTTGTATTAACAACTAACATTCAGTATTAAAAATACGACATCTTCTGAGAGTGCTGGTATTTAAAGGCTGATTATAGTGCCTGATTTCTTATTGTTTATCATGAAACTTGCCTAGTGTAAGACCGAAAGCTTGGATGCGAATATGAATATAGTTGTATTAATGGTGGAGGTCGCTTGAAAAACAACTTTACACTACGATATTTGAAGATCGCATTAACACAGACTTGCATTTTGGACCAAATATTCGCAACTTGGCAAAAAACTTTTGGTCAAAATTTCAAGTATCTATGTCAAAACGTTCTTGAAATATCGTAGTGTAAAATTGTTTTGCAAGCGACCTGCACCATTAATACGACTTTAGCTGATTTTTCTCTAATTTTTGGAACGTTTTGTTCTATATACCCAAACTCTGGTATAGATAATGTCCCGATGTGTTGATAAAGGGCTTTTATCTGTTCATCTATCATTAGTTATACAGTTGTATATTGTTTTACACAGTAGTTTGTTTATTTAATCCGACCATGTTAAATAATATATATAGAATGCAAGGCAAGTATTTTTTTGGCTTAGGTCAGCGTTAGTGTTTGCAAAAATAAATGTTCTATGTGGCAAAACAAAAAACTAAAACGCAATTAATTTTGTTGTTGTACATGCTTTATTATTAAATAAGAGCATTAAAATTGTAATCCGAATAGTTTTAGAGGAAACAACACGTAATTCAATACTTTATTTATCGTAACAAAATATAAATATGTCGTAAACTTGAATCGGGGTCCTTGATTTAATGCTCAAAACTTTCTGTAAAACTGTAGGGGAGAGTCATAGACAAAGAACATAGATGAGCTGTCATCTCAAGGTTATATACAAATTTACGAGTCCTCCATTTGGATCGGAAGTTACGTCAGAAATCAGCCGGGAAATTTAAATTAGTGGGTAAAATGTAAATAAATAAACGACATAACCTTACTTTTTAATGTTTTCTTATGTTATATTAAAAAAATCAAACTTAAAACCTAAAAAATATGATACTGCTGTCTGCAGGTAGCAGTCGTTTTATGTTTCTACAACTTTTTATAAAACACGTCATTGCAAAGACTTTACTAGTTCTTTGAAAAAGCACTATAAAATATACAAAAAACACAGAAAGACTTTAAAAGTTCAAAAACGCTATTATATAGTCTATAATAAAATAAAATGTTCACCCTTCTAGCACAAAACACCAACGCGTAGAAAAAATAACAGAAAAACCTCGAAACAAACTCAAAACATACATAAATTAGGTTATGTTAACCTGTTGCACGAATATATTAGAGGTGTGTGCGAAGAATTATATTTTTATATTTAAATTACTGGTAAAAATAAATAAATATCTGTGTAGTATAACATATTGATTTAGTTTTTACATATATAACAAACTGTTGCAACAAAACAACGACAAAAAGAAAATTTTACTGACTACTGAAGTGAAATAAAAAGACACATCTCTAACAAAGAAAATATTCCTATCTAACGCAACACAGTGTTACCAACATAAAATATATATTTTTTTACTTTATGTTGGACAATTGGAATCAAAATGGAGGACGCATTTAGTCGGGACGCAGAAGTATGCGCAGACGGTCAAAAATCAATCTATTTGTTTATTTTGTCTATGGGGAGAGTCTTACAAAATCGGGTAGTATGATAAAGCCGGGTACTGGCCCATTTTTATAAACAGTTGCTGTCATCTGTCCGCTAGCAGCAAAATAATAATGTAAATAGAGTCATTGTGAGTGATGGTCTCTGCATTCTTAAATTGTATGATGTCGAAAATCTCAGATTTTAAGTACATTTAACTTGACTTTTAAGGTACATTTCGACGATGTTTTTTATTTAATGACCAGAGTTGATACTTTCATTACAATAACAGGGTCGGACAACAGGAATTTTAATTTATTTCTAATTTTTTTGGAGTTAGTTTAATACATACCTATGTCGAATAATATTACATTTGCTATATATTTTTCGCGGTAATTGCATTTTACTATTAAAACTTTGCGCGGTTCTAGTTTTCGCTTTTTTTTATTTCGCTTTAATATTTTTTCGCGTTAAATGTTAATCGCTTTTAATAGGCTCCCGCTCCCTCTTAAACTTCCTTGACTTATTAACGATTTTCTGGACTCTACGATTTTTTAAAAAACCTCATATGATATTTTGGTAAATCTACTCATGCGTAATTGTTCAGAATATTGTCTTCTAATTTTTTACAGAGGTGACATTCATTCGGTTAACATAAGGCGTAAAAACGTAATAGACATACCTCGATATTACACCGCATTTTTTAAGCGATCTTTTCTGTACAACCTTGTAGACTTTTGCAATGGAACTGATTTTGATTTGAGATTTATACCGTTTATGAAATTTAAAAATCAACAAAAACTGTCTTTACTTTTAGAAGACTAATTTAATAAAATGAGTGGTCGAGAGGAGTGCTCACATAATATGTTATATCCGGTTATATCTAATTATTTTTGTCAACATATTTTTTTTTGTTGCTGTTTATATTTTTCTATATATATTTTTTTATCTTTTTGTATTATTGTAAGTTTCCGGATTCGCGGAAGACCAGACTTTTTGGAGGTTGGAGGATAGAAAACTATTTAATAAAACAACCTAAGTTGTGTAACTTAATGGTAATATACATATAATTCAATATTTCTCCTTCCTCCGGAAAGAGCTGAGCGATATCCCTTTTATGTACTATTGGCATAAATAAACGTCTTTATTATTATTTAAGACTTGCAAAGATTTCTACGAATTTCTACAATTTCCCAAGACTTTTTTGCTAAGTTTGTTGCTAATTCCTAATTAGGGGCCCCTCGGAGTCCCACAGTAGCTTACAAAGTGTGTCGCTACTCCGAAATCGTAAAAATTTCCTGTAAAACTGTTACAAATTCCTTAACTTGAAGAATTGAAAAAAGTTCCTGTAATTATGAAGAACTTCCTGAATTTATCAAAGAGTTCTAAATCTGCACATGCGCAACTTTTTAATTAATAGAATAATATTATTGTCTTGGAAGTTCTAAAGTTTCCTAAAGGTTTCCTGGTACTTCCTATGATTACTAAGACTTCCAACGAATTTTAAAACTTCCGGAGATTTCTAAAAGACTTTCACGACTTCCTACAATTTCGTGGTGACAATGGCGAAGAGGGGTGGGTCTAAAAATAGCAAAATTTCGGTGAAATAATTTTTAAACAGCCCCTTAGATACATGATTTTTAAAGATTTATTTTCGACAAACACTTTCTTGCTCGTGCGCGAAAGATTTAAGTGAATGAGGGAATCGTTGCCTCGTTCGTTGCATAAAATAAAATAATTAAATCTAATTTTTTTCGAATAAAAAAAAACACAAAGATAACTATTTCTTCAAGCCAGTTTTCCGCCTTGTTATAAAAATAACTATTTTACGTTTTTTTTTTATTATATATACTGTTATTGAAGTTCTGGCATCTATTGGATTATCTAAATAGTATTATTAGGTCGGAATGTAGGTATATAATACACACAGAAAAAAAATCAAGCCTTTCGTGATTAAAATCCATAAAGTCATTTTTGAATATTTTTTTAAAAATACAATTTTCTTTCAAACGGTGACTCACACTTTAGATTTGATCCCTGCGTGATAGAGAACGTTCAAGTATTACGTAACGCAAAATTTGTCTATTTTTGACCCCTACTCCCCCCCATGTAAGGCGGCGTAACATTTTCAAGACCCCCAACCCCCTCTCATTTGTTACGTAACATTTTTTTTACAAAAAGTAAAGAAATTGAAAGGAAATTTTGCTTTAAGGTTTAAACCGGTTTTTAACCGGTTATTTCTTCCGTGTTTTAACTAAAAACCGGTCTGAGGTAATTTCCGCAACCGGCTAATCAAACCGAAAACCGCTTATTGCCTATGGTTTCCCATCTCTATTTTTTTTGTTTAGAGGATTTAGTGAACGCCGTGTCCAATAAAATTTGCAACGAATCTTAGGCCTAGATCATTGTTAAAAACGTAATCCAATAAACATTTTATAAGTTTATAATTTTTTAAGTGTTACGTAACATTTTTACGCCGCGTTATAGAGAGCCCACCCCTCTCTATAACGCGGCGCACTATGTGTTATAGAGGCTGTGTAAGTGTCCAAAAGTCCTATTTTTATTTTAAGATTTGAGACATGTTATGTATCAGATAATCATTATGATTTTGAGCACACCCTGGCAAAATAAGCTCAAAGCACCCCCACAGGGGGTGCTCAAGTTCAGTTGGTAAAATTGAGTGGCAGATTTCGTAAAATGTATGTTGGAAAAATTGAGGTGTAATGGAAGACTGGTCAGTAAATTGTTTACTTGGGAAAATTTGGAAAGGTTGGGATTTTTTCAGGGGTGAGGACTTTTTTTTTAAGTCATCAACATTTTACGGTCGGGTGTAGTAAAACTTTTTTGAGTTGGGAATTTTTCAGAGGTTAGCATTTTTTTTAGTCATTTTGGACTGTTACGCCCATGTTAATGGTATAGGAAAATAGCGTTACAGGAGGGGGGGTCTAAAATGATCAAAATTTGCGGTACGTAATACTTGAACGTTCACAAAGGTGATAAGCCCTCCCCCATTTCGGACGCCCCTTGTGAAAGTAATTACATTTAAACACCATTGTCTGATAAGCCTTATTAAGGAAACATCACATGCAAAACCTCGTTGCTATAACACAAAGGGTTCCTGATTTATTGAATAAAAATTGAATTTTTGATTTCCCTTTTGAAAGGACGTACCTCTCTTACTACTGGGTTTTGGTCATATTCATAGGAACTTTTTTTAATACTTTTTAATGTACAATGACCCCTTGAAAGGAGTGTAGTTATTTTAAAATCATCCTGTATATTTGGCGGTTAAACGGTTTTTACATAAAGTTGCAACTAAGATTTATTGTTTTGATTATTGTTTTTAGAATAAATAAGAATATGCATTAATAAATGTAATTAGTTAAAAATCACTTATTTTATATTAAAATAAATGTCTGATAGCCTCTTTATGCACTTAAAAATTAAAGAAAAATTTAAAATTGTATTTTTATGTAAAAATAAAATATTTTGTTGTCAATTAAAATGATAAAATGATTTTGGACACTTTTTTGGTCCGTTTACGACATAGTGCGGCGTAAAGGCATATCCAGAAGCTTGCATAAGAACATAAAACATAAGAGTGCAGTTCCGTGATTGGCTTACAAGATACATGGCGCCACATCAAGCCAATCACGGCATCGCATTGTTATGTATTACGTTCTTATTCGAGCCTGTGGATATGCCTTAATCAAATTCCTGAAAGCATTTAAAAATTACTACCAAACCCCTGCCTGCTTAACCATAAAAAAAAATATTTTTCTGTGTATAAACTTTATATTTAGGTAACTCGATTTTTATTTTTAGATCTGCAACCTGGAAAGTAGGTTTTACTTGTTTTAACTTCCTTGTTTTTTCGAATGAACATCTACTGAGACATCTAGTTAGTAGGGTGGAGTGAAACTGGTCCAAAAATTTTTTTTTAGGAAATTTAATTAGTAATAGCGTAAAAAGTTGCATTTTGACTACCTTATTACGAATATCAAAGAAATTTTAAAATCGGTGGGGGTCTTGAGGGTCCACCGAGGCCCTAAAAAAAAATATTTTTGGAAAAATATTTTAATTATATATCTTAGCTAAATATTTAATAAATGTATATTTTTAAGACTTAAACTCAAAAATAATATTTAGAAGATAAATAAAAAGTATTAAAATTAATTTAATAAGATAATTTTTTTATGAGACCCAATTTGTGCCCCTCTCCAGAAGCCTGTATATTTAAAAGTCTAAAACACACAAATAATCTTTTAAAAGTACTTTAATTAAAAAATATGAAAACAAATTTATTAAAACTAAATTTATATGGGTCCCAATATGTGCCCCCTTGGTTATATGCCTTAAAAGACATATACATATATTAAAAATTAAAAAATTGTTAAAATAAAAATAGATTTTATTAAGGGTGGGTTGGTAAAAATTCTAACAAAAAATAAACTCTAAAAAATTAAACAAATTGTTAATATAAACTAAAATTAATACAAAAATTCTTAAAAAATAAATTAATTTTTTAACTTTTATATTGCCTTTTCGTCTCAAATACTGGCATGTTTTTTGTGACGATAGTTTTGACCTTATATATCCATCGCGGCTATGTTCCCCGCATACAGCTATAGAAGATTCTGTGACTAATTTTATTGTGCGTTCTACAGCTTGACTATGACAGGGAAACTTTGGAATCTCTATTATTTCATCATTTTGGATTAAAATTAATATTTCTGTATCTGTTACAGATGATAATAATGGTGGTTCTGTAAGAGTACATGTTTGCCAATCAATCATCTCTGAGTCAGTGGCTGAAAATTTTATTTTTGGTATTTCAAAAATTCTAATGTTTTTTTTTCTTTATCATTTTTTACCTCTTTTTTATTGCTTTTTCTTTTGGATTGAAAATAAGGGCGTTTTGTTTCCATTCACCTATTTCTAAGAAACGCAATTACAGGAAAATTATTTCGATAGAATTTATTTTATATATATTCTTAGAAGTCAAATAAAAATGTTGCATATTTTTTTAAATATTAAAAAAATAGATATTATTAATTTTGTATATCTGCAGAATGTTGGCCCCAGTAGATGCCTCTAGGGGCATTCCCCTTATGTCTAAATTTTTTAATAGAATTGGGAATTAATTAAATACTTTAACATAATTTTTGTCGAAAGGCAATAATATATGAATATTTCTAATTTTTTCGGTTCCTACAGGGTAAAACATCAAGGGGTATAGGGACTATAGGCCCTGGATTGTCCCTAAACTATGTAAGAATATCATCATATTACAATATAAAACAAAACATATTAATTTTTAATGGACAGCATTGTAAAATAAAATATTTGAAAAAAAATCACTTTTTTTATCTAGGGTCCTGGTGGACCCTCAAGACCCCCTCCGATTTTAAATTTTAAATTATGTATGTTATAGCGGACCCGAAACGCAACTTTTCCGTACTATTACTAATTTGATTTCGACAAAAAAAAATTCACTCCACCCTACTAGTTAGATCTATATATATCTCGAAAACGTGTTGATCATTATGATTTTTTTTTGTTTCACACTTGTTAATTTTTAAAAGTTAATAAAAAAATAAATGTATTTAAGAGAAACAGGTTAAATATAAATAGGAATATATATTGTAAACTCTACATAATTTTTAATCAAGATAAACACTACACCGAGAAAAATTTAACAAATATACTTTTTTTTTTTAAATAAAAAATAAATATTTGTATGAATGTTAAACATTAATATACTACCTGTGACTATATTTTCATTTATAGTATATCATCTAAGTATTTTTAATTTTAGAGTAATAAATATATAACAGCCCCAAATACATATACAGTGCGGTCCAAAAGTCACCCCCCCCCTTTTAACTTTTGAACGAGTTGAGATTAAGACTTCAAATTTAGAACTCTTAAATAAGACAACTTAAACTATCTTTTAGCATATATTTTATATTTTCGGCTCTTAAAATGTGGGCAGGGGGGCATGGGGGACATTTTTTTAAATGGAAAGGGGGGTCGTATGATACATCATTTTAAAGCTTATAAAATTCTCTATTTAAACTAACATTTTAAAATTTTTTAAAAATGTTTTTTAAAGTTTTGATTTTTCAATTTTTTGTGCTAAAACATTCGATTTTTTAAGTTTTTTTTTATAAATTTTTATTTATGTCAAGTAAAATTAGTTTAAAAGTATAATTAACTGTTTTTTATGATAAAATTAGGCATTTTTAAAAAATTATTTGTTTTTTTTTTAGAGGAATTTTGACATTAATACCCATTTTCAACCACATTTTAAACCCAATTTTTTTTTTTAAATTTAAAAATATGGACTTAAATGAAGAATTTTATAAGCTTTAAAATGATGTATTACACGATCCCCCTTTCTATTTAAAAAAATGTGCCCCCATGCCCCTTTGCCCACATTTTAAGAGCTGAAAGTATTAAATATATGCTAAAAGATAGTTTAAGTTGTCTTATTTAAAAGTTCCAAATTTGAAGTCGATATCTCAACTGGTTCAAAAGTTAAGAGGGGGGGGGGTGACTTTTGGGCCGCTCTGTATAACGAAATAACAGATTTATTAAACATAAATATTTTTCTTATTTATGGTAAATAGATTAAACCTAATAAACAAATAATTGGTCTCTTCGTGACAAATAAGTATTTAATAAATTTTATTATTCACAGTTAAATATTTTACGTAAATAGATAGCCAATGGTATTTGCATGAAGGTACTTTAACCAGGGGCGTCCGAAATGGGGGGGCTTATCACTTTTTTGCCGCAAATTTTTTCTGTGTAACTTTTTTGTGAAATTATTATCAGAATACTATTTCTCAGGTAAAGATTCATAAAAAGGGCCTCTTGCAATAATATTGTAGGATTAACAGTTTTCAGAAAAATTAATTTGAACATGAAAATTTCATACGTGAAATTTAATTTCACGTATAGAAGACGAAAAATTATACACTAAAATATTAAAAACCAAAATTTCAATAATGCAGGTTGAATGTACATCCAAAACTAGGAAAAAAATTATATACAGGTACTTCCGTAAATCTATCCTAAGGGAGCTATGTTCTCCTAAATATGCACCATCTTTAAAATCGATTTTTGAACCTACATGTACAAAACTTTTCCATGTGCAAATGAATTTTTCTCGAAAACAATTTATCGTACGGTATTACAAAAAGAGTACCTTTTTATGTATTTTTACCTAAGGAATACTATTCTTAAAATAAATCCACAAAAAAGTTACACAGATAAAAGTTTTGGTTAAAAACGTGATAAGGCCCCCCATTTCGGACGCCCCTGGTTAAAGTAACTACGTGAAAATACCATTGGCTGATGGGTCTTTTTGGAGTTAGATCACTGCAATACCTCGTTGCTATAAATAAAGGGTTCTTGAGTTATTAAATAAAAATTGAATTTTTGGAATCCCTTTTGAAGGGGCGTAGTTCCCTTATGAGTCGTTTTAAGACATATTTTTATGGGAGCTTTTTTTCTTATTTTTGGGAAAGGAATTACACCCTAAAGTTACGTACCGTACTTAGGAAACACCCTGTATATTAAAAGTAGTTTTTTACCACCAATTTATTTATGGAGATTAAAGTGTACTCTTGTCCCCTATTTTGTTGTACTTATTATTTGTGATAACTAAAACTATATTTGCTACAAATTTATTATTATATTAATTTAGGGTTATTTGCGATAAACACTCGGAAATGAAGCAAATAAAACTTTATTGCATTACATAATCATGCCAACGTTTCACTTTTAGCCCCGAAGAAGCCTAAATATTAGGTGAAACGTTGGCATAATTATGTAATGCAATAAAGTTTTATTTGCTTCATTTCCGAGTGTTTATCACAAATAACCCTAAATAAATTTCAAGAAGCATCCTATAGGAAATATTACTATTATAGTAATGTTAAATAGTAAATTTTCGTTACGTTATACTTGAACGTTCCCTATAAGCCGCTACAGTGCCCGACTTTGTCCCGTGAGAAGGATAGACTTTACAGCTAGTTTATGATTATTCATATAAAATAGTGCGTAATAAGCAATGGATATTAATCGTACCGATAAAAGGGAAAGCATAGGAATGTTGGAAAAAAAAATTTTCAATATATTGTTCAATACTTGCAAAACAACTTTTTATTTTATTTTGCGTAGAATTACAACAAGAAACATTTTTAAACATTGTACGTATTTTAAAAAATGTATATTTCTTTTCAGGAGTGAAAATGTCAATAATTGTTCCATCATATCAAAAACTAAAATTGTGTAAACAACCATAATGTTTGTTCAAATCAAATAAATAAAGGACTTGAAAAAGAGTGCGAAGTTTTTCTATTAAAGTGCTAAAATAATAAGTTTTTATCAATATAAATGTAATAAATTGTATTTGTATAGGACTTTTTACAAGTCTTGTAGATGTAAATTGTAAAAAAATGTGTTAGAAATATTAATGGATGTTAATTTGTGAACTGAAGAAAAAAAATCAAAAATGAATAATAGGTTTATAAGGTTTATAATGGATAATAGGTGGAACATAATATAAAAATGTTCCAAAAGATGAACTTTATGCCATAAATTGCACCAAACGATAAACTTAATATAAATTACCAAAAGGTGATTTTTTTTAATAAAGAAAATACCAAAAACAAAATTTAAGATGCAGAGCTTTAGTAATTTACTCCATTTCACCAATCAACCCGTGATAAACGGTCACCACACTCGCCAAGCGGCGTTTTTGCACCACCATCACCAAACCAATTATGCTACTCACACAGTCACTCCTCCTATTAATGTAAGTGTGGACAGTTGTCAGGAAGTCACGCCATCTAACGATTCGTTTCTGGACTCTTCCGTGTCGTCCTTGGGTTCTTCGCCAAAAACGGAATATTCTTCGTCGCCAAAAACTAATTCCTTACATAGAAGTCATAATCACCATCATCATTCCATCCAAGAGCTGATAAGACATTTCGGGAAAAAAGTGCACAATTGGAGGAGCGAGGGGGGATACAGAAGGAACTCTTGTAGTAGTGATACGAATGGGGGCAGCAGCCCCACGGGAAAGCCGCCTAGTGACCCCTTCAGGGGAAGGAGTAAATCTTTGGATTGTACCACGAAAAGGCCCAGTATTAGTGACTGTGAGACGACGTATAGGATTTATAACACCATTTTGAAGGAAGGTATGTATTAAATTGGGAAAAAAACATAGATATTGTTTTTCGCCGAATTAAGTTTTTGCATTTAAAGAAAACGAAAAATTTATTGTCCTACTGTCTGACGGTCACTTTGGATGTAATCTGTCAGATATACCGAGATTTTTCTGTAAAAATAATAATAACACAGGCCAACAAATTTTTAAGTTTTGAATGTGGATTTGGATCTGACAGTTGATTTTGGGTAATTTATTGATGTTGATTCCGTTTTTGTACTCTGTAAGGGTTTTGAACAACCGCACAGTGGGCCGAGAAAGAAAAACAGGGACAAAATTCTGAATTTTTGCATACGACTATTTTTGATACCGCAAATTTTTAATAAAAAAAAATCCGCGCCACTAGGGGTCCATAAAATACAATACGCAAATTGACCAAAATTCATACACTTCATTAAAGGATGAAGAGATTTCATATTTTGGCTACCCCCAATAGGGGGGGATGGGGGTGTTAGGGGGGGTAGCCACAAAATATAAAATCTCTACAGCCTTTAGTAACGCGAGAATGAAGTGTATGAATTTTGGTAAATTTGTGTTTCGTATTTTATGGACGGCCCCTTAGGGGGTCCAAAATGTTATTTTTGTTTCGATCTTTCTAAAAATGTGTCAAATGGCTTCTTTTGATTATGTTGATGTAGACCATTGTCCATGACTTAAAAATTCTACACTTTATGTTAATGAATGAGATTTTTGTCATGGCTTATATATAAGCTATAGCTATAGTTAAAAAAAGTATACGCAATGGAAACAAAAAAATGCTTGTTTGGCAGTCAGTGAGTCTTACTAAGCCAGAAAATAAAAAAAAACATCCAATCACAAAATCCTTGCTGACCTGTGTAATTCAAATTTTAGTTTCTATTAATGACATAGATAAATGTTTTTTCATAATTCCCGAGTCTAATAATAAATGTAAGTTGGTATGCGAAAAGGGGCCTGTACGTACGTTTTTTTGAGTTTTTGGATTCTTTAATGCATAGCACACTTCTAAGTAAATTAGTCCAATAAACCAAACATAATTTTTTTTCCCTTCAGGTCCCTTTTCCAGGGCTGGCATGGTTTTGACCAGGGCGGTAAAAACCAGTGGTATTAACCGGTTTTTACCACTGAGCAAAATCCCGGTTGGTAAATACCATATGGTTTTTACCTGGTAAATACCATATGGTTTTAAACTGGTAAATACCGGTATATACCGGTAAAAACCACAAGGAAAATCCCACTGGGATTTTGTGAATTGCTAGAGTGAGAGCTAAACAAATATTTTCAAAAAGATTTCTAATAAATACTTTTCGAAACAAAAATGAACCGACTTCTATGTCTCTAAAAATTAAAAAATAAAAAATACTTAAGTCGGTGCCAATTTCACCATTTCCTAAATTAATTACTAACAATTTTTTTTTATTATTTTATTATTGTTTGCTGTGAAATTGGCACCGACTTAAGTATTTTTTATTTTTTACTTTTTAGAGACTAAAAGTCGGTTCATTTTTTTGCGAAAAGTATTTATTTTTTACTTTTTAGATTTGTAACGTCATCTAAGCTAAATTATAGTTGTCCTTCCATCTCGGCAATTTGCACTAAAAGTGCGTTATGTCATTATCTTAAAGATAAATTTCTAAAAAATAAAAGTAATATTTTTATCTCAACTCCCAAGTTGGACTCCAAACCAACCTTATTTGAACCGAAATACTAAATAAAATCTTGCTAAACTTTAAAATTTTCAGTGTGCCGTAATATTCGAGTGACCCCTTAATCAAGTTTTCCGGCTTATCCTAGTTTTCCGATATTTCTCTAAAAATTTGGTTGGTAGTAGAACCAAATTAAGCCGTTTTTAAGTGAAATTGCGTTAAAATGGTTAGATTTATCCTAATTATCAGGCTTACCCGGAATTATCCAGGCGTCAAATTGAAACGGGACCACCTCATGAATGCCCTCTTTAAGTTGCGAAAAGTTTCATCAAATTCCGTTCATGCGTTCCAAAGTTATGCGGGAACAAACATAAAAACAAAGTCACACGTCGAATTGATAACCTCCTCCTTTTTGGAAGTCGGTTATAAAGACTGTGATTCTCAGTTGTGTTCCTAGTAACTAAGTAGGCGAGCAAATTTTAAAACTTGGTTGTTGTATCTACGAAAATTAAAAGTATCGTATTTCAATTTTTTTACTAAAAATGTAAGTTTTTCCCAATTTTTCACGGTTTTTTACCCTGGTAAATACCGGTAAAACCCACTTGTTTTTTCCCACCATTTGGGCAATTGTGGCCTGGTTTTTACCGGTTTTTACCAGTAAATACCCAGTCCGGGATTTTCCGGAAAATCCCGTCTTTTTGCCAGCGCTGCCCTTTTCGTGTGACTACTCACAAATATAGGAATTTTAAAAACGTTTTGTAAAGAAAATTTTGTTTACAATCTTTTTTTTAACAAACTTGTGAACTTGCATTTGATATTTTCTGCCAATTATTTTTCGGATTGCTTGTCTTTTATAAAATTTTATTAATATTGTTAATGTCTTATCAAATATTATTTGACCTAAATTGATTATTATCAATTAAGTATGTCAAATTTATAAGAATAATTATAATTATCAATTTGGTGAAAGAAGGTATTAAGTACATCATTAACTTTAATGATCAAAGTATTTGATTATTTTTCTTTGAATAAAAAACAAATTAAATTTGTTTGAAGTAAATAAACTAAAAATGATACGGTTCCACCGTTTTTCGCGAAAAAGGTTTAAGATTTTTAATATTTTGTTGGTATTTTATATTGGTATGCATTTAACTAATTTGGGTGATTATGAAAAAGTAACCCCAATTGTAAATTTTAAGGTGCGTTTGCCAAAATTGCGAAAACAAATATTTTACACCCTTATGTGATTTTTATGGGGAAAACCATGTCATGTTATGTTTTTTAGTTTTTTAGTTTTTTAGTCGTACAAAATTTGATCAAAATCCTTGGAGCCATTTTTAAGAAAATCGATAAACTACCCTTATTTGGGGGAAAGTAGACAAAAACTAAATTTGGTTTTAATCTGTCAAACAGTATGGCCTGCTGCAGGCCTCTGGGCGGACGAACCGACCGACGGACGGACGAACATCGAAAAATCGGTTTTCCGAAATTTATTAAGTTTATACCATAAACCTTAAAACGGATATACCGGGTGAGTTTTATTTATTTCCACACCAAAAATTAACATTAATCTTTATTCGATAAAAACGAAACTTGGGTGATTTATACAGTGCGGTCCAAAAGTCACCCCCCTTTTGAACGAGTTGAGATATGAACTTCAAATTTAGAACTCTTAAATAAGACAACTTAAACTATCTTTTAGCATATATTTGATATTTTCAGCTCTTAAAATGTGGGCAAGGGGGCATGGGGGACATTTTTTTAAATGGAAAGGGGGGTCGTGTGATACATCATTTTAAAGCTTATAAAATTCTCTATTTAAACTAACATTTTTAAATTTTTTTAAAATGTTTTTTAAGGTTTTGAATTTTCAATTTTTTTGTGCTAAAACATTCGATTTTTTAAGTTTTTTTTTTATAAACTTCTATTTATTTCAACTAAAATTAGATTAAAAGTATAATTAACATTTTTTTATGATGAAATTAGGCATTTTTAAAAAATTATTTGTTTTTTTTAGAGGAATTGTAAAATTATATAAATCACAAAAATTGCGTTTTTATCAAATGAAAATTACTTAATTTTGGGGGTGGACATAAATAAAACTCACCCGCATGAAAATCTGGAACACTTTTTTTTTCGCCATAACAATACTTTTTTATTTTCAAGGTCGCTCGAAAGTAAAAAAACAATATGTTTTTGCCCGGACAGTGTTTTTTTATTAAATCAAATATATACTTTCCAATTTCTCAAAATAGATTCATTGTAATTTAAAAAAATGGTTCCTTTTAAATAAGTACCCAATTGCGAAAATCAAAAATATTGAGATCCACGTACGTATACTTATAGTGAAGAGATATTATTTTAACTATTTTGACTAAAAGTTTGATTTTTTTAAATAATTTGTAAATTTATAGATATATAACAACATGAAAACTATAAAAATAAAGCACAAAATAATAATTTTTTTTTTATTTTAATAGGAAATTAAAGGATAATCATTTTACCCTAAGTGAAAAAAACTTTTGATTTAATTTTTTTTTATTATTATTATTCATAATTAAAACGTAAACATTTCACTCTTAAAATTTTGAGAAACAATTTTTGATATTAAAATGATTTCAGATGCATTTAACAAGAAGAACTTTCTCTGAGTGTGAATATTTATCGATGTGTAGTTATGCGTAAGCTATTTATTAGGCAATTTCCAAACATGCTTAGTCAAAAATATTGCCAAATTATTTCACGTAATATCTGATCAACGATCTCTTAGTTGTTGTTTTAGGTCGTTCAACTTTTGTAACAGCCTAATAATAAATGTGTGACTGCTTTTTAATTTAAGTACAGTCGGTCAAGTAAGAGCGTGTCGCCTATAACGTGTAGTCGGTAAGAGAGCCGTACTTTTTTTTTCGGTGATATATTTTACTTCCTGACCGACAATGCTTTGTACATAGAGACTTTTTCTGAACCTTATTTTTAGTGACTCAGCACGTTTTAAAACATGAGTGCTGCGTACTCAATGAGTACTACTCATCACGGTTCGAGGCTGTCTTCCTCTGTTTGCATCCGAAAGGTCCGAAAATGACCCCTACAGCGGCTGCAAAGTATATGGGAAAGTCAAAGACATTTTTCAATAAGTGGGCGAAACGATACTCGAAAACGAAAAATGTTGACGACTTACCAGATCGTGGCTCAACAGGAAAGTTGTCGGCAAGCACGAAAAAATGATTTTGAATATGTTTTCGCAGAATCCTCAATTAACCCTGCGCCAAGGGGCAAGAAAACTGATGCAGAAAGGTTTGGATATATCACATGAAACAATTCGTACTCATCTCCAGGCTCACGACTTAAAGTGGCGATGTACAATAAAGAAACCTTTGTTGAGTAAAAAGTCCAAACGACTCGCGTAAGCCAAGGGAAACATCGATTGAGACTGGAGCAAGGCTATTTTTACCGATAAAGCTTCCTTTTGGGGTTACGTTATTACCCCCGGGCCTGGACATCCTCCACCAACCGATTGGTCCTGCGACCCGTGAAACACCCTGTAAAGATTTATGTTTGGAGGTGCCTCTCGGAAAAAGGTTTTGGATTTTTATTTCTCTTTAGGTACAACTTGAACGCTGAAAAAATGGTCGAGATTTACAAAAAAGCTCATATACGACTGCCAAACGTTGGTATGGCGATAAAAATAAGCAGTGGATCCTCCAAGAGGACAACGACCCCAAACATCGGAGCAAGTTGTGTAGCCAGTGGCAGAGGACATCCGATATCATCATGCTGGATTGACAGTCCCCAATCGCCCGACGCAAAACCCGTTGAGAATGTGTGGTCATTCATTAAGCACAAGCTTCGCGGGAAAAAGGTATACACATTAAAGCAGCTATCACGAGAAATTCGGACAATATGGAGGTCTTTGCCGAAGGAATATGCAAAAAATCTCGTTCAAAGTATGTCCCAACAATGCGAGACACGCTCTTACTTGACCGACTGTATATAAATAAAAATGTGATTGGGAACACTGAGAAAACCGTTTCAGCCAACATTTATTATTAAAGGGCTGAGAATACAAACAGACCAAGGTTTCTTTTCAAAAAACGATTTTAATATTTTCTCACACAGTAAAAAATGGCAAGGTAAAAAACATTTGACGTGTGGTAAAAAAAACCTAGTGTTAATTTTTACACTCGTGTGAATGATATTGCACGATATGCACGATTTTTATTTTCTGTCTGAAGGTCCGTCCGTTTGAGAGATCAAAATTAAATTTTAAACTTAAGGTTTTTAGATGGTTGCTCAGGGAGTGTTTCTTAGTTTTTCTCCACTACCACAAATAATTTGCGTTTTACTTTAGTCTATTAAATAAAGAATCAATAAAAAAGCATAAATATAAACACAATGTATCAATACTACCTACAGGGTTATTATTTTAAATGGTACAGTGCATATAACTTTTAAACGGCGTATTTAATTTCGAATAGGTATATTTTATAATATAAACCATCTGTGTGATATATCATTTGAAGGGTTTTACAATTGTCTATCCAAATTTTTAATAAATCACCTATGGGATGTGACAATGCTCCCTTCTAGAGACGAAACGTTTGAAAGTGAAAATCCATTCACTCGGTCCAAACCCGAAAGTGAAAGTTCTTTATATCTTGAGGGCCGTGAAAAGTTTAAAATACACTAAAATTCAAATGCGCCTTCGCCATTTTTGTAAAATTGACAACTTGTGCGTTAAACTGAAATTTCAAAGTAAAATCAAGGCATACGTCATTTTATTCATAACATTCTTTTGTTACATATCGCGATGTATCATTTGTTTTTAACAGGTCTTGTTTGTTACGTTTGCATACGTCAAAAATATATTAAACGGGTACATGTTTTCTCTGTTTCTGATATTATTAAATTACACATTCCTACCTTGCAGTCTAAAAAAACAATAACAAGCCATATTTTCCTTAGCAGGAATGCCGTATATTGAGATAATACAGTCGATTTTTGTATAGGTATTTACAGAAATATCAATAGATATGTGTAAGGGCATATCCACAGGCTCGCATAAGAACGTAATACATAAGAATGCGATGGCTTGATGTACCGCCATGTATCTTGTAAACCAATCACGGCCTCGCATTCTTATGTTTTATGTTCTTATGCAAGCTTCTGGATACGCCTTAAGGCTTTGCATTTTATAATTCTGTTGATAAACAGAAAATTTGGAGTATCTGACTTTTACTTTCATTTATAATAATTTTTTAAAGCGCCACACAGTGGGGCAATCTGAATTTAAGAAGGACAAAATTCTAAAAATTTCAGTATTAACTTAAAATAATCTGTTGATAACGAGAAAAATAGTTTAAAGCTTAAGGGGGTCAATTTTTAAGGGCTTAAAATTTGTAAATTTTAATAAAAAAATAAAAATTTAGGGGTTTAAGTATTGTAAACAATGAAAAATCTAACTTTTTTTTTATTTTTACCAAAAATACATTAATCTACGACCCTAAAAAAAACCTAAATATATACCGATTTTGAGTCGGCATGGTTCATAAATGCCAAAATTTGGCGCCGAAATTTTAAATGTTTAAATTTTAACAAAAATTTCATAATCTACGACCCCGGCAACCCCCCGATACCGATTTTGGTTCGAATCAGTCAGAAATGACAAAAGTCATAGAATTTTTTAATTTTGACAAAAAAATTGTTATCTTTAACCCCAAAAACCCTCCGATAGCGATTTTGGGCCGATGTGAAAGCACAACTTTAAAATCTACATTTTAACGCTAATGTACGTTTTCGCTGGACCACACATATAGGTTCATATAACAAAAGCGTGTAAAAATAATATGCAACTTTATGCGGCCAAATTTAGTATGGTTGTAGTGGTAGTGTTATAAATAAGCTATCCGTAGTTAATTTTTTTTTAACGAAATCAACAGCAATCAAACTGTGGATCAAGCAAAATAAAATATTTTGATAAATTTTTCAAGTCCAGATAAAAGTTAATATAAAAGGTAAAATAAAGAAAATAAAGTCAGCGATTTAAAGTTCCTACATGCCTTGATCTTATTAAGATCATTTTAATAATTTATAGAACACATAACTTAATATCACTTTTAAACATCAATTCTTTATCACTTAATGCAGGCAACAACAAAAGATGATTTTGTTATTTGCTTATATGCCAAGTTAAGGTTTTATAAAAATATAAACATGTAATATCCAAGGGCTTTTCCCAGTCATTTTGTTAAACTTTAAACAGTTTATTTTCAGGTACATAATAATACTTTAATCCGTTTATTTAAAAGTTAGTTTTGCTATTTTTGTATTGCTAAATTTGAAAAATTTCCCACCGTGCGCCACAATCTACTCAATTATTGAAATCGACAAAAACGAAAACGAAAATTTTTTGGATTTAGAATTTTTAGCTACCCGCAAAATTTAAATAAAATTCTATTTAAAATTTAATATCGTTCCACATGAAGACATAAGTTAAATGCTCGAGTCCTTGCCAAATTAAGGCTTTATAAAAATATAAACATGTAATATCCAAGGGCTTTTCCCAGTCATTTTGTTAAACTTTAAACAGTTTATTTTCAGGTACATAATAATACTTTAATCCGATTATTTAAAAGTTAGTTTTGCTATTTTTGTATTGTTAGATTTGAAAAATTTCCCACCGTGCGCCACAATCTAAGCAATTATTGAAATCGACTGAAAAATATTTGGATTTAGAATTTTTAGCCATCCACAAAATTTAAATAAAATTCTATTTAAAATTTAATATCGTTCCACATGAAGACATAAGTTAAATGCTCGAGTCCTTGCCAAATTAAGGCTTTATAAAAATATAAACATGTAATATCCAAGGGCTTTTCCCAGCCATTTTGTTAAACTTTAAACAGTTTATTTTCAGGTACATAATAATACTTTAATCCGATTATTTAAAAGTTAGTTTTGCTATTTTTGTATTGCTAGATTTGAAAAATTTCCCACCGTGCGCCACAATCTACTCAATTATTGAAATCGACTGAAAAATTTTTGGATTTAGAATTTTTAGCCACCCGCAAGATTTAAATAAAATTCTATTTAAAATTTAATATCGTTCCACATGAAGACATAAGTTAAATGCTCGAGTCCTTGAAAAGTCACCATTTTGAATATTTTAAGAACGTTTATCGAAATCTAATTTTATTTTTATATTTTCACCGGAAGTAAATATTATTTTTATTCTAACCTTATCTATTTTAACTCTTTAACCATTTACATACAATATATACATAATATTATTATTGAAATATTACGCAACGCACTTTTTTACATTAATTTGGATGTTTTAGATTTTTTTTTTAACTTGTAAGATATATATGCGTTTCATAATGAACCAAACTTACAGACTTGTAGAAATATTATAAAAAACTTAATGTATAAGACTAAAGTTTATTTTTTTAAGGTATAGTTATTTTAAACCTTCCCGCTTGTAAACAATATCGAAATTACCATAGCAACGTAAGCGAAATGACTAGGCCCAATTTACACAACCGTAAAACGTTGACGTGTCATTAACGAGAACAAAACAATGGTTTATTCCTCTAAATTATTGGAATAAAAGCGATTTTATAAGCAAATTTAGTTTCTAAAGGAATACAAAAGTGTTTTTAGCAACAGCTTTATCAATTCTCTTTTTTTACATCAAAACATCATAAAAACAAAGTAAGTAAACAAAAATTATAAATTTTGGTTATGTTGACATTCAAAACAAGCCACATGCTTCAGTGTAAATCGGACTTTGTGGAGTATTTAGCGGCAAATTTAAAATAACTATACCTTAAAAAAATAAACTTTAGTCTAGTTTTATTAATAATAAATTAAAATTAAATTAAATAATAAATAATCCATGGATTTATTATACAAAAAGTAGAATTCGTGCCTCCTACACACACAAAAAGTATCCCCAGTTGATGGTATATATTTTAGATGGGGTTGAAAGATATATGTTATTTAGGTCGTTTTTTTCACTATACGGTTTTTGTGAAAATTGGTATATAGGGGTTTTTAAGGTTGCTGAAAGTAAATCTAATAATAAGAAAATTCCAACTCCAACCCCTGAGGGATGGGGTGTAGTTTTAGTGAAAATTTGTATATTGGGCTTTTTGAGGTTGCTGAAAGTGAATCTGATAATAAAAAATCTGAATCTGATAATAAAAAATCTGAATCAGATAATAAAAAATCTGAAATGTGAAAAATGGGAAAGCGATTTTACTGGGCAGTGTATTTTCCTCCCAGCCTACGTCAAATAAAAATAAATAACCTTTGAAAGGGGATGTTTGCAGGATTTATGTAATGTTTCCAGATTTAAGCGGTTTCACGTGTCTAAATTTTAAGTAAGTTTCTGCCCTAGTTTTCACCCCTTACAAGAAGATTGCGAATTCTTAACAGAATTTCTAAATCGAAATGCTGCAGTTTCGACCATTAAAATTAAAAGAATAAAATGTTAAATTTCCTGTTTTCAACAGTTACACAAAAAGACTATTATTTCCAAACGCTTTTTTACTTTTTTAGGGAATAAAAATTTGTTACTACACTATAAATAATACTTGAAGC
This sequence comes from Brachypterus glaber, assembly GCA_958510825.1. NCBI lineage: Eukaryota > Metazoa > Arthropoda > Insecta > Coleoptera > Kateretidae > Brachypterus > Brachypterus glaber. The sequence continues at coordinate 49,615,584 of OY294046.1, forward strand.
CAAAACGGATTTAAAATATCCAACAAAAACGTAGATACTGCCTTTATGTTAAGACCACTTTACACGGAGCAATTTGTACGCAAGTTTGATGCTATGCAAGTTTGCTGCCAGATATAGCATGAGGACAATTGGACATTGATTTGCCTTTTCACGGAGCAAGTTGTGCCCAAGTTTGGTGCTATATATTGCAAGGTAAACAGTGCTGCCAACCAGACAATTTTGACGTGTCTCTGCGTTTGTTGACAAAAACATAACTAGCATTTGCTTTTTTAAGGAAGTTTTTTAGTTAGACAGACCGACCTATTATTAATAATAATAATTATTAACATGTGCAGTTGCTACTATATTAGTAAAATGAAATCGATTTGGTAACTTTTTTTCCAGGTTGGT
>OY294046.1:49616173-49889471 GCA_958510825.1 Brachypterus glaber
TTTGAGATATCGCAACGAGGTTTTGCACGTAAACTAATCTTAATAAGGCCCATCTTCATATGTTATTTTCATGTACTTATTTTTACCAGGGGTGTGCGAAACGGGGGGGGGAGTTATTAGTTTTTTGTCTCAAACTTTTTTCTGTGTAACTTTTTTTGTTATTTTATTTTTGGAATATGATTCCTCAGGTCAAAATACATAAAAAAGGTAATTTTGTTGTAATACTGTAGGATTAACCGAGGACGAAAAATTAAATACTAAAATGTTAAAAACCAACATTTTAATGATTCAGGGAAATGTACATCAAAAACTAAGAAAAAACCCTCATATACAGGTACTTCCAAAATCAATCCTAATGAAGCTATGGTCTCCTAAAAATGCACAATTTTTAAAGGGCCATACACGGAAAAAAAAATTATAGCTAGGAGCGCTATAACACACATACCAAGCAAATTATAATCGCTTATTATATAAATACAAGGCTTTCTCTTACAATTATGGCAGTCAGTGTAAAAATTTATATGAAATACTTTAATTGTTTAGTGAATAATAAAATATAACAAATAGTATGGCATTTATAGCTTAAATAGATTTAATTATTGTCCGTGCTTATAATTTTTATAATATAATAAAATTTCTGTAAATTTATAATAGTGCCTGTAATAAATATAATCGTGTCTGTAATATATATAATCGTTTCCAATTTATTTTTAACATTATTAGTTATTGGGTCCCTTATAATCTATAGCTTAAATCACTATAATTTGCCACTGTTACCAAATATCTTATAATGTATAGCGCAGAGCCCACTAATTTCTTTCCGTGTAGTAACTTTAAAAGCGATTTTTCGACCTACATGTATGGAAACTTTTCTCTTAGTTTTTCATATAAAAAAACCCTGCACTATTAAAATTTTGGTTTTCAGCATTTTAGTATTTAATTTTACATCCTCGAACCGTGAAATGTCACCTTCAAATGATTTTTTCTCGAAAACGGTTAATCCTACAGTATTACAACAAGGGGACCTTTTTATGTATTTTGACCTATGGAATCATGTTTTAATAATAAAATTACAAAAAATTTACACAGAAAAAAGTTAGGGACAAAAAACTGATAAGGCCCCCCCGTTTCGCACACCCCTGGTTAAAATAAGTACATGAAAATAAGATACGAACATGGGCCTTATTAGGATTAATTAACGTGCAAAACCTCGTTGCTATATCTCAAAGGGTTCCTTAGATAATAAATAAAAACCTTGTTTAGGGCTCCATCATTGGAGGGCTGTAGATCCGTCAATAAGCATTTTCGGACCCATGTCCATAGAATTTTTTCTTATTTTCATCCGAGGAATCGGCTCCCGAAGTTTCCAAACGTTATTTCCGGATACCCTGTGTAATTTAAAGTGTGAGGATCCAAACTCAGGTGCCCATCACGGTTCACCTGGGCGATTTTAAATAAAAATTTTGTGGTCCCCTACATTTTTTGGACTAAAACATACCTGATGACAAAAGAAATCAATTTCCATTTGAAACAAAATCGTAAAAGATACACTTTTTTAGAAAGATAAAAAAAACGTTTTTTTGAGTAATAGGGTGTGTCAAAAAATTCCGATTTGCGAAATCGGAAACGCTCTCTGGCTCAAAAGTTACTCTTTAGTAAAAAACGGTGTCCACTCAAAAATGAGCCAAATTGATTAATGTTTAGAGGTAGCTCAAAGCAATCAAACTTTGATAAATATCGGTAGCTGTTTTTCGGATAAAAAATGATTGTATATAAAATTAAGGAAATTTTGGAGGGTTTCTTTGGTAATATTTAGAAACAATACTAATTGTGAGAAAACTAAAAAAATTATATTTCCCCTTCCCTTAAGTTAGAACATAAAAAAATCGCCAATTATTTCAAGATTTTTCGAAAATTTATTGAAAATGGGATATTAAAAAAGGCCATAACTTCCTTAGGAATGATTTTTTGACCAAGGTGCATATAAACTTTTTCTATGCTTTTAATGTTAAATAACCACTCATTACTAAAACATATTTTTTTTGCTTTATATTTTTTAATTTTTTTATTTTTGGTTTTTCATGCGTAAAAATTTACTTTTAAATGCATTTATCTTTAAAACGGTTAAACCTGCGATGTTAAACCACAGAAAATTTTTTGTGTATTTTTACATAAAAAAGTATTCCAACCAAAAAAGTACACCGAAAAAAGTTTTAGGCAAAAAACAGAAAATCCACCCGGTTTCTAATCGAAATTAATTTTTTTTTACTCAACTTAAGGAAAAAAATTATATTTTCTGTATAGTCATGTTGCTTAACATGTATATATGCTTATATACTAATATATAATTTTGCAGATTTTTTATTTAAAACTATTTTTTATGCACTTTTAAAAACTTGCAAAAAATAAATTTTCGCGAAATCTTCAAATAATTTTCATCGGTATCAGTTTTTATCCGAAAAACAGGTATCGATTTTTTTTTTAAGTTTGAGTGCTTTGAGCTACCTCTAAACATTTATCGATTTGATCGATTTGAGCCAGAGAGCTTTTTCGATTACGCAAATCGGAATTTTTTGACACACCCTATTACTAAAAAAAAACGTTTTTTTATCTTTCTAAAAAAGTGTATCTTTTGCGATTTTCTTTCAAGTGGGAATTGATTTCCTGATGTCATCAGTTATGTTTTAGTCCAAAAAATGTAGGGGTCTACGAAATTTTTGTTTAAAATCGCCCAGGTGAACCGTGCCATGCCATTACAAAATTTTATTATGCAACAAATTTGAGCTGGCAGTCCTGGAGGGCTCGTAAAATCCTGGTCCAGGATCCCTAAATAGAAATTTAACTTTATGAACAAAATTTTAACATTTAACTATTCTAAAAGCTACACTTATAATTGAAGGTCAAAGTTCATTAAAGTTCGATTGAGGGTAACAGCATTAAATTAATGGAACCTATTACTTTGTGGTTTTTACGGACCTAAAATGGAGCTTCTAATTGTCCTATTATTAACTATATCTATTAGGGTGGGTCAAAAAAACCGACTATTTTTTTTTTACTCTATACTCTAAAAAATCGGTTGGTAGACACTTCTAGAAAATTCTCACCAAATATGAGCTCTTAATTTTGATAAAAAGGTTCTCCGCTTTACAATTTTCCATTTTTTCCTCAGTATTAGAAACAAAAATTCATATCTCTTTGACAACTGTTCGTTAAAAAGTATCTCTTCCCATATTCATAGGAAATCGAACGCTCTACAAAAAAGGTCTCTTACAATTTTTTCGTAAACCTCACCGTTTAAAAGATATCAAAGGTTAAAGTTTGATTATTTTAAGAGACATTTCTGTTTTGCTTATGAATTTTATAACTCGCTTACAAAAAATTGTTATGAATTGCGCAATTCATAGTTTTGTAGGAAATTAACTCTTCTACAAAAATGGTCTCTTATGATTTGTCGATTAAATTAAGCGTTTAAAAGATATTCATCGTCAAACTTCAATGCATACTAATTTTAATAGTTTTTATTGAATATTTCAAAAAATTTCAATTTAATTTATGAGTTTCACGAAAATTTATACAAAGAGACCTTTTTTGTAGAGCGTTCAATTTTCTACAAGAATATGAGGAGAGATACTTTTTAACGAACAGTTGTCAAAGAGATATGAATTTGTGTTTCTAATACTGAGGAAAAAATAGAAAATAGTAAAGCGGAGAACCTTGTTATCAAAATTAAGAGCTCATATTTGGTGAGAATTTTCTAGAGGTGTCTAGCAACCGATTTTCCAGAGTATAAAGTAAAAAAAATAGTCGGTTTTTTGACCCACCCTAATATCTATTTTTTATTAGGTTATTTTTAGTCCACACAAAAATATGCTCCTAAATATAGGGCACTACTCATAGGTGGAAGGCGATGGGGCAATTGTTTCTTCAAATTTATTTAACCAAAAAGGCGTTTTAAGGCATATTAACAGGCTCGCATAACAAGCATAGTACATAAGAATGCGATACCGTGATTGGCTCACAAGATACATGACGACACATCAAGCCAATCACGGCATCGCATTCTTATGTACTATGTTGTTATTCGAGCCTGTGGATATGCCCTTACGTAGTTTTTGATCCATATTTAAATTGAAAAACCTTTTCCTGATGATAAAGTAAACATTTTTGCCCCTTCTCAATGAATAATATTTTTTTTACTTACCAATTCTGTAGAAAATGTTATTCTTAATTTAAATTTAAATATTTGGAGCAAAATAATATTTACTTCCAAGATATATTAAAATGTAAGGTGAATGGGGGTAAACGTAATATACAGCCTGTTCCAGAACTCGCGTACCGAAATTTAAGAGGTGATTCTACATCCAAAAATATTAAAAAAAGTTTCTATAAAGGTTGGTCCGGAAATGAGCCCTTAGGGAGCTACGGCCCTTCGAAGATGACGTATTGAATGGGGAACAAAAAAAAGCACCAATAAAATTTTAATGCTGCAGGGTGATTCTTCATTTAAAACTGAGCAAAAAAGTATTATACACCAAAACACCTAAATTTAATATTAAAGGAGTAATAGCCTTAAAAAGTAACGTTTTTGGTGGCACAAAATGTTACTTCCTCTTAATTGCATTTTTTTTTGATAACGGTTGCTCCTACAGTGTTACACTATATGATATTTTATATGTATTTTTACTCTAGAAATCTATATTTTTTTACAACAAATCCAAAAAACATACACATAGAAAAGTTTGGGGCAAAAATGTTTTAAGCCTCATATATTTTGTCCGTCTGGGCACGCCTCTGGATAAATTAAAAAAATAAATTAACATAAACTTATTGCCCTTATTAATACTAGTATACATGCAAAAGCTCGCCGCTCTAGCTTAAACGGTACCCGAGTTATTAATTAAAAACCTTATTTTTATTACAATTTTAAAGGGCCCTAGATCCCTTAGGGCTCATTTCCGGACCAACCTTTATAGGAACTTTTTTTATATTTTTGGATCTAGAATCACCTCTTAAATTTTGGCATGCCAGTTATGGATCACCCTGTATGTTTTAAATACGTATTTTGGCAAGTTAATATAACCACAGGAAATGCGTTTAGAATGTTGAAATTTTCAGGATTTAAACTAAACATCACAAGATTCTAGACTCAAAAAACGTGTTTTTTTTTTTAATGTGAGGCAATTTTAAGACTTATGTGGCAAATTATATATGATTTAAATGCAGAAATCTGTATATAAAATATAAAATAATCTCAGGAAATAAACACAACTTCTCAAAGTCTTCTCCACAATTTTGAGAATGAGAATGGACAATACATTATTTAATACTGCTAGTCAAGCTAAATTGTCCGCAATGTATAAACAACAAATAGTAGAAAGAAAGAAGACGTCACTGAAGATTTGGTTTAATCAAGAATGTCTCCGAAAAGGACTGTCTCCAAAGTATATATCTCTAAAAACTAACTCACAGTCAAAAACATCAAGTAAAGTAATAGAAAAAGCAAAAATTCAATGGATAAGAGAAGAACTAAAGAATCACTATACCAAAAAATTGTGGAGAAGACTTTGAGAAGTTGTGTTTATTTCCTGAAATATTTTACTCCACTTTGAGAATGGACAATACATTATAAAATAATCTTTTATAAACATGAATGTTAAATTTGATAATACAAAATGACAAAGGACCAGATATGTCCGAAAATTCTCCATTATTGTCGCCACAATTTAATCATTTAGAAGACAGTTCCAGAGTATTGATAAAGTTTCCCCTGTATTACAGTTACCCCTATTTACCTTATTGAGATAATGTCATTTATGATCATTATCATTCATGAATAATTCTACGTTGTTATTATATTATTCACAGCGCCTGCGCTAGAATAATATACGGTAGTTTCGAATCAACGAACTAAGACTCTTCTTTCTAGAATAGGCATACCGTTAAAATAAAGTATCGCCAACATCACGGTTTGTTTGTAAACAAATAGTAGGTATATTCAGGCCTGAACAATAACAATTACCAGTAACTGGTATTGTTGTCTCTGTTAGAACAAATATGTGCGAGTAAGACAGACGAATGTTTATGTTGCCGACGTTTTTGTCAGTTTTTACGAATGAAATGCCTATTCTAGAGAGAAGAGTTATTAGTTCGTTGTTTTGAATTAAAAAAAAAATCAAAAATCGTCCTAGACAAAAAATTCTTGGATATAAATTTGTTTCATGAAAAAATAAGCAACTTTTTTTTCAAATGTCTGTCCGTCTGTCCGTCCGTCTGATGTCACGAATTTTTGTAAACACGATAACTCAAGAACGAATAATCCGATCGACTTGAAATTTACAGGAAAAATCAAGTTCTTCGAGGGGACAATTCCTATTGTTTTTGACAGTAATCCCCCCATAAACAAAAAAGTTATGGAGTGTTACACTTTTAAAAAAAACTAAAAGAGAAAATTACTGTTATAAGGATAAATTTTACAAAAAAAATAAATAAAAAACGAATATTATTTTTTAATTTTTCTTTTTTTGCGAAAAGAAAATTTAATAAAAAAAATTGAAAAATTTTACTTTGTTTTGTTTTTTTAAAAACTTTTTAATTTTTTTTTTCAATAATTTTTCGTTTTTCAAAGATCTTTTTTTTATGTAATTTTTTTATTATTTTTTTTTTAATTATTTTTTTTTTAAGTATTTGGGAAATGCAATATACCATTTACTGTGAATAATAATATATAATGGAATGCGTAGTATTACATCAGTTTGTTTTAGTATTAATTACAATATTTTTTGTTGGAATCTAGCAGCCCAAATTTTGGGGATCGCGAGTTCTTTGTTTGTCTACGGTTATACCGAGTACGGTTACTGTACCCATAAATTATACACCTTAAAAAAACAGTCAAAATATAAAACTTTTTAAATTCAATTATAAACTTTTAATTTATGTTTAACAACAAACTTCGATATTCTGCGTTTTACTTACTTCGTTTCTCAACTGAACAAGTATAATTAAAAAAAGAAACTTTATACTGCAAACTTTATAAAAAGTCGACTTTTTGGTTTTAGTATTAAAATTTTTTAAATATAATATTCCCACGTACTTTTATGCTGAGGGTGAGCAAATATTACTCAACTAAAAATTTAAAAATTGAGATATTTCCCAAATCAAAAAAAGAGCCAAGGGAACGTTGAAGTATTACGTAACGCAAAATGTACCAAAATTTATACACTTCATACCTCGGTTCTCGCGTTATTCAATGCTGTAGAGATTTTATATTTTGACTACGCCCACTAACACACCCCCTATTGGGGGGGCGTAGCCAAAATATGGAATCTCTATAATCTATAATAACTCTAGAACCGGGGTATGAAGTGTATGAATTTGGGTACAATTTGTTACGTAATACTTGAACGTTCCCTAACCGTGCTGACTAAATAAAGGTCCCCACCTCTGAAAAATTCCCAACATTTTCAATTTTTCCAAGTAAACAATTTACTGACCAGTTTCCCTTTACCCCTCAAATTTTCCAACATACATTTTACGAAATCTGCCACTTAATTTTACCAACTGGACTTAAGCAAAACATCCAGATCTATCCTTTTTCTAGGCTTTGTAGAAAAAATCTTATTTGTAATATGTTACACCAGTTAGCGGTGTTATGAAAACGGCGTAAAATGCCAGTGCTGCCGCTAGATGGAGTGACTGTGATAGTTGTGTACTATCCGCTTGTCTTTACCATTTTTTGTTTTAAATACAAGAAAACATTTTTTTTTTATTTTTGATTTTTATTTTCTAGGTGCTCATTTGAGACAACGTGCCTTAGACCCGGACCGTCGACGTCAGTCCCTAGGAACGATCCTACCTCATCGGGCGTCCGACGCCTTCTTAGATCCTCATCATGCGGCCATATTGTTCAGGGATTCAAGAGGAGTAAGTACAAAAATATTTAACACCTAATTATAATTATCAGTACCCGGCGTATTTTCAGTTATAGTCCAGTCTTCAGGTCAATAAAAGATGCTTTACCTGAAAATAATTCAGGAAGTTTTGATTTTCGGTTTATTGGGTAATAATAATAATAATAATAGTTTATTTGTTCTTAAGAGAATAACAAAATTCTGTGAACACGTCAATGTCGGTATTATAAAAAAATTTATATATATAAAATATTATAAATTACATGATAAATACAATTAAAATGCAGTTGAAAATACAAATACGAAGTATAGTTACAAGAGTAACATTACATTACATTTTAAAAAATATTAAAAATTACCTTAAGTTTCCACTGAAATAGTCCTCCAATAGGTAGGGTTTAAGGTCGCAAATAAAAAAAAATTTTGCGACGTTGAACTCGATATAAAAATGTAATTTTTTTAACGTATTTTTCACAAAAAACGGATTTTTTAAAATATCTTAAGATCGGTGTAGGACAAAAAACGTTTTATAGGAAAATAAAGAGGACCAAATTTACAACATTTTTTCCCTGTATTTTTTTTGTAGCCAATTCACGGCACCGCCTTAGATGCTAGTTACACTGTAGGTTTTTATATTTATAATTTTGTTTTTTCGAAAAAACAAGTTTTTTTATGCTTTTACAATGGTAATTTTGAATCGAAAATGGGTTTACTCGAGATAATGGGGCACAGATGTGTGAATTATTTTAAAATTTGTAATTTTACGTAAATTAAAAAGAAATCGCCAGATAGATTTTTTTCATTTTTACCCAAAATGTTCTATGGGGCCTAACCAACTCAAAGAAAAAATTTAGTTTTTCGAAAAAAAAAAAATAAAAAAACTAAAAACCTTTAAGGCGGTGCCGTGAATTAGCTATAAGTTGTACAAAAAAATACGTTGAACAAAATTTTTTGTAAATTTGGTGTTTCTTCTTTATTTTCACATAAAATGTTTTTTGTCCTAGAATCCACCGATCTTGAGATATTTTGAAAAATTCGTTTTTTGTAAAAAATACGTTAACGTTCAACGTTGCAAAATTGTTTTTTTTTGCGGCCTGAATTATTTCCAGGTAAAGCCTCTTTTATTAACCTGAAGACTGGATTATAACTGGAAATACGCCGGGTACTGATAATTATCTGTCAGATAGATAATTACACTGCTCAACACTCAAAAATTTGCCGACACCATTTTAGTTGCATCTGGCTATATTTGATGCGCTGATTTCGGAACCTCTTTTCGTTTTTCTCGATCAGCTCGTTTTTTTTTGAGATATAACGCACAATGGTTTTTTTTGCTTATAGTTGTAGTAAAAAAAATAATTAAGGTTCAGTTTTTTTTGCGGTGAATTGGTTTTCTATTAATAGGGCTCTAAGCCAAAAAAATCGGATTTCAAATATATTTATTCGTTTGTTTTTTATAGGCTTCTAAATTCAAAAAATAAAAGTTTTTCGATTTTTTTCGTTATATTTTCATGAAAATTTTATATTAATACTAAAGATATGGTTCTGATTTTTATGGGCAACACTAACACACATGTGAGATTTGTAAAAATAAAAAAAGTCCAGTAACGGAGATTTTACGAGGAGTTATTGAAAGCAAATAACAATATTTTGAATTATTTAATGTTTATTTAAATTTTATTTTAATGTTTTAAAGCAAGAAGAAAAAGTTTTTTTTTATTTTTCATTTTGTTTTTTTTTTCATGAGAAATTTAATTTATTTTGTTGCTCCAAAAAAATAAATAAAATTTTTCAATTTTTTTTTCGATAACCCCCGGAAAAATCTCCGTCACTGGGTTAAATCTAAAACTTCTTTTTATTTTTATAAACCGCACATTTCTGTAAAGCTTTGGTTTCCTCCAAAAGTCGTAGTCGCTGACGACTACGGAAGAGGAAAATCTCCTCCTCTTGTTAACATCATGAAGCAAAAAGGGTAAAAGTTGATGAGATGTTTCAGCTGAGTGAGGTGGAGTGATTTCAAGTAATTCTAATTGAGTGAAACAGTGAAAGACACTTGTCACAGCGCAAAACCACCTGTTTCACCGTCAAATTCGTGACGAAATAGTCGTGCGTCTGCTCCCGGAGCAGTCAAGCGACCGGCGACCAAACGAACGGCGACCGGTAGTTAGGGACATTTAAAATGCATTGGACATGTCTCAATGACTCGGTCGCGGCTACCCGGTCACAGGCGTCAGAGACTGCGACTTTTGGAGTAAACCGAAGCTTTAGTACTGCGTATAAAAAATATAGTCGTATCTTTAGTATTTATAAAAAATGTTTATCAAAATATATCGAAAAAATGCGAAAAAAACTATTTTTTTGAATTTAGGAGCTTAATAAAAACAAACGAATAAGGATATTTTAAATCCGCTTTTTTTGGCTTAGAGCCCCACTAATAGAGGATCAGTCCACGGCAAAACAAATATAATAAGACCTATCTTTTTTTTTACTATAACTATAGGCAAAAAACCACTGTGCGCTATATCTCAAAAAAACGAGCTGATCGAGAAAAACGTAAAAAGGTTCCGAAATCAGTGCGTCAAATATAGCCAGACGCAACTAAAAGCTCAACACAATAGGCCCGCAGGTGGCCCCGGTGTTTGAGGTACGAATCCTCATCTTGTTTCTCTTCATCAACTAAAAGCTCCCCGGCAAATTAAAAAAAAACTTTTTTTGTAGAGCAGTGTTATCTGATTTATCGCAAACTACAAAGGTCCTGATTTGTTTGGTGAAAGAATAAAATAAGTCGGATATTTAGTTCAAATTTTATAAGATTTACATACAAACAAACATAGACATTTTTTCCACATTTTCTCCTCGCCTCTGAGACCAGGGACCATCGCAGTAACGTTACAACTGATTTTGCGCTAATTTTATCAAATATTTTTAACGTTTTCATTAACCAATTAGGGGCTGTCCATATATTACGTAACGCGCCTAGGGGGGGGGGGTCAGAGAAATTGTTACAGTTTGTGCAAGGGGGGGTCTAGGTAAACGTTACGTAACGGAATTTAATAAATTTAATGTTTATTTCTAAGCTTGGCAGATGTATTTTTATTTCAACATAAATAACTATTTAGTGGCCCATAATTCCCTTTTTCACACAAAAATTGATGAAACTATGCATATTTAAATAATATTGTAATCAGTAAAAAAACTGTTGACATTGATATTAAAAAAAATCTTACGGCCCTGCGTTATCTTGCCGATGAATCATCGGCGATGATACATTTTCGTGCGGAATGTGTACTCACAGAACACCAATGTGTGTACTATTTTGTGTACCTGTGCATAAAAAATATACGTGTTATATGTGACACTCAGTGTAAAAAGAGGTACCTAGTATTTTTTCCCTGTGTGATATTGATTATGAATATTTTTTTAAAGTTTGAGTGATTTTTTCGCAGGCGCTAGAATAATATACGGTAGTTTGGAATTTTCAAAAAAATTTAAAAATTGTCAAAAAATTCTTGGGTTCATGAAAAAATAGCAACTTTTTTTTCAAATGTCCGTCTGTCTGTCCGTCCGTTCGTCCGATGTTACGATTTTTGTGAACACGATAACTCAAGAATAATCCGATCGACTTGAAATTTTTAGGAAAAGTCAAGTTCTACAAAGGGAAGATCCCTATTGTTTTTGAAAGTAATCTCATCAAGAACAAAAAACTTTTGGGGGGTTAAACTTTTTAAAAAATTGAAAAAAGCTGAAAGAAATTTCCGATTAACGTAACTTTTTCCGGAAAAATTACTTTTATTATGAGGGTCAATTCTACCAATTTTAAAAGTAATCCCACCAAAACAAAAAAGTCATGGAGGGTTAAACTGTTTTAAAAATGAAAAAAAAAAATTCAAAATTTTTTTTCGCAAAAAGAAAATTAAAAAAATGAAGAATTTTGAATTTTTTTTTGAAAAAAAAAAACGAATCAAAAATTTTTCGTTTTTTTTATTATTATTTTTTTAAATATTTGGAAAAATGCAATATAACCGCCGCAATTACTATAGGCTATTGTGCCTCTCACTTGTCTCCTGTCTTATGACCATTAATCGGAATAAATTCAGTTATGACTCATCAACGTTGAAAATAAACACAGAAACATAGGCTTACGGAATAATTTTGCCGAATTATGAGCGAAATTTTTATAAAGGTCACTAAATCGAAACATTTGACCACTAATTTGTTACACACAACAATATTGAATATACATATTAACTATAAATATGTAAATATATCGGTGTTTTTCGAAGAAAATAAAAATGTAAATATTTAAAACCTCGCGTCAACGATAGAATCGACGCGGCGCCTATGCGAGCACTGGAAATTCGCCGATAACTGCTTATGACGCTTAAAGCGTAAAGTTGAGAGCGCGCTGGCCTATAGTGAAAACTATTACTATATACCATTTACTGAAAATATGTAATTGAATGCGTAGCATTACATATCTTTACGGCTTGTTGTTATTATACAGAGAATAGTCTACTTAAATGATCCTACTCAGTTTATATAGACTTCACGGTCGATCGCATCCTCGGGCGAGTCTATTTCCCCTAACCCAGAGGAATATAGTTTAATTTTATTATTTTAAGCTTTTATTCAGTTAAATTTTCTTTATTTATGATTCAACTGTTTTCATTTAAGTTCGTTGTTAAAGGAAACAATTACTCAAAGGGCTTTCGCTGAATTGTTCTACCATTATTCTCAGTCTCTTGTGTTATTATACTATTCAAAGCGCCTGCGCTAGAATAGTGTTATACGGTAGTTTCGAATTTCCCAGAAACGCTAAAAAACGTCCTAAACAAAAAATTCTTGGATACAAAAAATTTGTCTCATGAAAAAAAAAGAAACTTTGAAAATGTCCGTCTGTCCGTCTGATGTCGTTTTTTGTAAACACGATAACTCAAGAACGAATAATCCAATCGACTCCAAAATTTCAGGTTCTATCAGTTTCAAAAAAAAAAATTCAATTTTTTTTCCTTTTTCGCAAAAAAATTAAAAAAAAATGAAAAATTTTCAATTTTTTCAGTGTTTTTTGATTTTTTTTTTGAAAAAAAAATCTTTTAATTTTGAAAAAAAAAAGAATTAAAAAAAATGAAAAATTTTAAAAAATTTTGAAAAATTTTCGATTTTTTTTTTGAAAAAAAATATTTTTTTTCGCAAAAAGAAAATTAAAAAAAATAATGTATTTTTTTTTGATTTTTTTTTTCATTTTTCGTTTTTCAAAACAAGATCTTTAAAAAAAAAATATTTATTTTTTTAATATATTTGGACTTTATGACTCAAGAACGAATAATCCGATCGACTCCAAATTTTCAGGTTCTATCATTTTCAAAAAAAAAATTTCAATTGTTTTCCTTTTTCGCCAAAAAATTGAAAAAAAAAGGAAAAATTTTGAATTTTTTTTAAGTGTTTTTTGATTTTTTTTTTGAAAAAAAAAATCTTTTAATTTTGAAAAAAAAAAAAGAAAATTAAAAAAAATTAAAAATTTTAAAAAATTTTGAAAAATTTTCGATTTATTTTTTTTTGAAAAAAAAATTTTCTTTTTCGCAAAAAGAAAATTAAAAAAAAATAATGAAATTTTTTTTCTTGAGAAAAAACAAATTTTTTTCGATTTTTGCAAAAAGAAAATTAAAAAAAGTTATTTTCGAAAAATTTTTTTTTGATTTTTTTTTTAATTTTTTGTTTTTCAAAAAAAGATCTTTAAAAAAAATTATTAATTTTTTTAATATATTTGGAAAAATTCAATATATCATTTACTGTAAATAATATATAATGGAATACGTAGCATTACATATCTTTACGGCATCACTGAGGCCTTTTCAACTTATTTTCTCAAAAAATATGCATATAAGTGTAACGATTAATGACGAATTATTTGTCAAACACTTATTATTATTAATTGAGTAATTTCTGAGGAGTGAAGTTCATTATCTTCCCAAACCGAGCATCTCAGATTTTACTGCTGATGGTTTGGACCTCATAATAACATAATTAACTCTTGGTTTGCGTTGACAAGTCACATAAACTTGATGTCTATTCAGGGTCAGCCTAAGAAAAAAGGAGTTTATCTAGACTGAGTGGCATGTGAAAAATACAAAATTAAGAGATAGTGTTTGTCATTCCCATTTACCAATAATTATAATTTATTTTCTTTACAAAATAATGTAAATATAGAAATATTAAGAAAGTAAATATTGTAATTAACTTTGCTGCTAATTTGTTTCACAAATTAATCTTAGATACAGTTTCAGTAAACAATAATCATGTTCATGATAGTGTGGGTTGAATTTATTTTCTTCATATCGTCGGCTTACAAGTAAAAGGCACTAAGTGACTTTTTTGCAAAAATGGGATTTTAATGGCACTGTAATTAATTTTTGATGATCTATGTATAGGTACACCGAACTAACTTCTAGGTGGACTGCCAAGGCAGTTACCCACTATACAAAACGCACCAATTTGATTTTGATTAAAATTTTATCTGGCAATAGGCACTAAGTCACTTAGTGCGTTTTACTTGTAGATTATTTTAAATATTTCTGCACTAAGCGACTTTCTAAAAAAAGTTAATTTATAAAAATATGATTTCTTGAATCATTTATATTACAATATCGCGTTATTTATTGTACTGACAAACGCATTCAAATTTTGCTATGTTAAAGTTGATGGAATAGAGACAGAACCTAGAAACAGATCTTTACCTGTAAAATGACAATGCTTTATACGTGTACTTTCGATGTGTAGGTAATAAATTAATTTTCATTTGCATTGGTTTTTTATTATTAGATAATTTTTCAAAACTAAATTTGAAGCCTTCACACTAAGCTCAAAGTCTCGGTGCATTTCTTAGGGGTGTTTTATCATTAATAATGATTCATTATAATTATTGACTTTAGGAGATGCTTCTTTGCGGCACAGCCGATGGCCTCTGAAAACTGTCTTAGTTCTGGCATAGTAAGCAGTTTCATATAATTAATACTAATTCATTATTATTATTAATTTTGGAAACGTTCTTTAAACAATGAAAAAGTTCAAACCCTTCTTTTAAAAATCTAGTTTTTGAAAATTTATGTAAACATCTTGTTTTCTACTTTATAGTTATACATTACGTTTAATTAATAGAAGGGTTTTAATTTTAAATAGTTGTTTTTTATATTATTTTATTGACTTAGTGCTCTTTTCTTGTAGGCCGACGTCGTGGGCCTACAAGTAAAAGGCACTAAGTCCATGTCTTTTTTCAAATTTAGTTGAATTAAACCACTTCAATTTTTCTTTATTTAACTGAAAATGAGACATTATTATGTCCAAACATGTCATTGCAATTTGCGGTAGTTTTTTTCCTAAAACAATTATTACAAAAATTAAAAAACAACAATGAAAGTTAAATTTGTCAATATCTCAAAACTATGTTTTTGGACTTAGTGCTCTTTACTTTAAGCCGACGATATTTTGTTTTGAATTTTCCGTGTAAATTTCCATAAAGATACACTACTTTACAAGACATTTCTTAATAGTAGGTCTGCAAACGGCTCAAAAATTAAGATAAATAGAAAAATCGAAGGTCCGAAATAGGCAAAGGATCACCAACTTTTGCCTAGCTAAAATCTTCACTCACGTGGAAAATATAGTATTTTTTTCACTACCAGTACAATTAATTAGCTATTTATTTATTTATTTTACTAAAATTTAATGAAAAAGCTTATAAATTTAAAATATCACGCTGCCATTAAAAAAAACAAATGAATAGCTTGACATTTCTGGCAGAAATTTTCTGGTGATCTGCTAAAATTATTAAGTTAGAAAGTGTTTCCGTGTGATAAAATATATAAAAATGGAAAGTGAAATGCAAAGTGATGATTCTGGTACTCCCCCAGAAATAAGGGGACAGGCGAAAACTGTGAGGGAGAATATATGGGGGTTATATATGGTTATATATGGTTATATATGGTTTTAGGCTGGTGGTGAAAAAAATATTTTTGTATTATTGAAAAAAAAAAAAAAATATGTAGAATTTAAGTAGGACAATGAAAAAAAAAATATATGATTTGAACTGATTAGTGCACTAGTCAATTATTTAAATCAAAAAAAAAACACTATAGTGATATATATTTATTTATGGAAACGTAATTTAGTAGAATAAAATATTACACGAGTAATAATTTTTGAATAATTAATTTCAAATTTAAATTATACAACTTAAATTATACATTAAAATATAATTATTGTTTCAAAATTAAATTATATACGTTTTGGCGAAATAATATTTTAACATATTATTTTAACTTTTTGGATAAGTAAACATGAAAAATAACACTAGGAAACACGGTTTCTTGCCCTGATTGGAGTCATATGTTTTTTAACTAATTTTGGGTCGCTGAAACCGAATCTGGCCTCAGAATATTTCTATTACCTATGTTTTCTGAGAAAAATGAGTTACAAATGTTAACAAATCATCAAATCATATTTTATCCCTCTTTTGTTCTAAAATCATGGGAGATAAAAATATTCCAAGGACAAATTTAGATTCGGCGACTCAATATTAGTTAAAAAATACCCAATTAAAACATGGAAACTTTAAAATCATAGGTAGAATAAATAGGGATATTATGAAAAAAAAAATATATAAAAAAAATTGACAATGTAACAAAACTAAGTAGGGGTGGAGGGTAAGAAGAAGGGTGCAAGGGACAAGCTTATCGCCACGTACTCATGCTAAAAATTATCAAAAATAATTACTATGGGGTCAAAAATAAACTAAAAAAATGTTACGTAATATGGTTCTTATGTAATAAAGTAACATTTTTATGATGTAGAACCATTAAAAAAAAACAAAAAAAAAACACAATATTTTGTTTTATAAATTATTTTTAAATGGACATAATTGCCTGTACTAAAATTTAAAAAATGCTTTATTATTTTTAAGGTCAAATTGGGATTTTGCGCCTTTAAATTGATAAGAAAAATGTATTTTTTAGGCTCGGAAAAAAAGTTTACACTGTGTACTTTAATCTTGTTTCTTTTTCATTTATTTGCTTTTTACGAACAAACTAAGCAAAATAAAAAAATATTTGTATAAATATTTTTGTAGAGAATTTTATAATCTACAAATTAAGTCCTATAAAATTTTTATACAGATTTGATAGTTTGGACTTTGGACTTTGGACAAAAGAGCAATTAAGTAAACTCTGCATTTTCATTTTAAGCTTTTTATTTTTTTTTACTCTGACAGTAGGTCCTTGGCATATATATTTTGAGTTCCTCGTTTGGAGCGTCATAAACGTCATTATTTCCTGGACTTATATCTCAAAAATTTTGGGGGCTGAATTTTTTCTAAGGTCAGATTCGGTTTCTACGCCCTCGAATTAGTAAGAAAAATTTACTTTCTGATCGGGGCAAAAAAAAGTTGAGATTTGTTGCCTAGTGTAATTATTGATTATAATAAAATTGGGTTATTTTAAACAAATATTTTGCCTTGGTGTAAAATAATATTAAATAAATTTTATTTAAAGAAATATATCAAAGAAATAATGTTTTTATTTATAAATATGCTGTACACAGTTAGATTAAAAAGGTTTGGCGTTACTCATGCAAAAATTTAATTTTTAGTGACTTGGGTACTAGGGCATTAGGGTACGTATTTAGAAAAACACGAGTCACTCGCTAGACGAGACCAGAAGTTAATAGATTAATCGTCGAGAAATGGTCACGATAATATCGTCGCCGATCTCACGAACTAGCCTATCTGCTTTTAGAACTTTTTTCAGGAGAGCATTTTAAAGTTCTATATGTTTTTAATCCCACTTTTTTAAAGAACCCTTGCAGATTTTCAATTTTTTTTATTCTTTATTCTTTATTCAAAAAAATTAAACAAGGAAATCATGTTCTTGTGAGTTTTATTGTTTTATTTAATTAAACAAGTCGTGAATATATGTAAAGCTACGCATTCCATTATATATTATTCACAGTAAATGGTATAAGTATTGCATTTTACCAAATATTAAAAAAAAAAGTAAAAAAGATCTTTTTTTAAAAAACGAAACACAAAAAAATTATTAAATTTTGTTTTTTTATATACTGGCTGTTATAATTATCTTAGAAATATTAAACTTGGTATCTGGTATTTTAAACTCAAGGTCTATCCAAAACGACCCAATCATTATAGGGGTACCATTAAAAAAAAATGAAGTTCTAAAAGGGGGTTGGGGTGAATTTTATTTATTTCTATTTTTTACAGATTTTGTTGTCTTATCCAAACCGATTTTTGCAAAACCAGAATATCTCCTTTTGTTTTCGAGAAATTCTTTGGGTAAATAGAGCTCTGTAAAATATCGGTTAAAAAAAAAGAAATCGTTTCCAAAAAAAAATTATTTTCAAATACGGTTTTTCACAAAATAAAAAAGAAAAAATAAAAAAAAAATTTAAACTAATTTTTTTTTCAACTTTTCGTAAAAAATCACAAAAAAAATCACATTTTTACTAAGGTAAGACTTTTCTTTGGGAAAGTAAAATTGAACCCGTCTTCAAGTAAACTACCATTATTTTTAGGGGTTTAGGGGCTTCAATTTTGAATAAAATATGTTAAACAATCTGTTGCTGAGATGCCAATTTTGATACCGAAAACTGCACATTTATCTAAAAAAATATACAAAGCTTAAAGAAAACTACCCCTATCTTTAGGGGCAAGCGGCTTGTTTTCTAAACTTGTACTCGTGCGCTAAAAACGTATGTTATAAAACTAGTACTTTAATATACTATTTGAATTTTCGTTGCAAAAAAACGTTGCAAACTTCAGCTTCATGATTTTTCCTGAAAATTTCAGGTCGATCGGATTATATAGTATATACACGGTGTATTTGAAATAGCGTCGGAAATTTTAACAGATAATTCTACATGATAAAATATGACAAAAAGTTCCTATAAACATATGTCTAAAAATGCGTCATAAGGGAGCTACGTCCCTTTGAAAGTGGCTAAAAAAATCGGTTTTTATTAATTAACTCAGGAACCCTTTGAGATATATCAACGAGGTTTTGCACGTCAACTAATACTACCGAGACCCGTTTTTATGTGTTATTTTCATGTACTTATTTCAACCAGGGGTGTGTGAAACGGGGGGGGGTGGGGTTATCAGTTTTTTGTCCCAAACTTTTTTCTGTGTAACTTTTTTGCAATTTTATTTTGAAATATGATTCCTCAGGTCAAAATACATAAAAAAGGTACTCTTGTTTGTAATACTGTAGGATTAACCGTTTTCGAGAAAAATTAATTTGAAGGTGAAATTCCACGGTTCGAGGACGAAAAATTAAATACTAAAATGTTTAAACCAAAATTTTAATGATGCAGGGCAAATGTACATTAAAAATTAAGAAAAAAACTCATATACAGGAACTTCCAAAAATGAATCCTAATGGAGCTATGGTCTCCTAAATATGCACCATTTTTAAAGGGCTATGGTAGCTTTAAAAGCGTTTTTTCGACCTACATGTACGGAGACTTTTTTTCTTAGTTTTTGATGTAGAATAACATTGCATCATTAAAATTTTGGTTTTCGACATTGTAGTATTTAATTTTTCGTCCTCGCATCGTGAAATTTCACCTTCAAATTAACTTTTCTCGAAAACGTTTAATCCTACAGTATTACAACAAGAGTACCTTTTTTATGTATTTTGACCTGAGGAATCATATTTCAAAAATAAAATTGCAAAAAAGTTACACAGAAAAAAGTTTGGGACAAAAAACTGATAAGGCCCCCCACACCCCTGGTTTAAATAAGTACGTGAAAATGACATACAAAGATGGGCCTTATTAGGATTAATTCACGTGCAAAACCTCGTTAATATATCTCAACAATTAAATAAAAACCGATTTTTCTAGCCAATTTCAAAGGGGCGTAGCTCCCTTATGACGCATTTTTAGACATATGTTTATAGGAACTTTTTGTCATATTTTATCATGTAGAATCACCTGTTAAAATTTCCTACGCTATTTCAAATACACCCTGTAGAGTATAATAACGAAAAAATTACAAAAAATTAATTAAATTACAAAAATGAATTAAATTACACAAATTAATTAAATAACAAAAAAAAATACAAAAAAATATAAGTTAAAAAATTATTTCCATTTTCGAAAATTTTTAAATTTATTTATATGCTATGTTAAAATTGCAAATAAAGCGTAATAAACATTTTATCCTATTGGTATTTAATAACTGTACGATGTCGCGCTCTAGCGGTGGAGAATATAAATTGCGGACACGCTATAATGATACAAAACCACTTGTGCTATTTTTAAACCTTTGAAATGTACTCTATTTACACCTACGTGAAAATTGCTTTGTTTACATTTAATTTAACACACAGTTTTTACACTTTTACTTTCCCGTATCAAATATACACGAGATAAGAACTAAAAGAGTCTTATGTAAAAATTATACACTACGTGTCTAAAGTCCGCCCCCGATAAATTTCGAGTGGCTCAAGATATTAACTTAAAATTGATTATTAATTATTTGGGTAAATACATGTTAAAATGAACTTAATATAACCTAAATAACCTAAAAAACTAAACTAAATAATAAATTAAACTATATAATTAAATATAAAAAAAATCGTCCAAACCCGGCTCAACGTTAAATGTCCTGAACACGGAGGCCGCGTTTCCCCTCTGTACCGCCAGGCTTATCCTTTGAGTGATGAAACTCTGATTTTTTGACAATTTTAGAGGAAATTTTTAGTAAATCTTTAGCTTCATCACCAAAGGGACCAAAGGTCTCAAAATAATTTGAAACATGTAATTACCATAACTCAAGTTATTTTTTTGGTATATGTATAATATGTATTTTATTCTCTAAGAGAGCTCTCCTTGATATTTTATACTTTTTAACCTAAACTTTCAATTTTGCTTTCCCATTTTGAATTATTTCAAAATTTCGGAAAGCCTTGTATTCATGCAAAAATTTTCAAAAAATTTTTTTGCGTATTTTTGCGTTTTATGACGTTTTAGTCGATATAAATCAATATCAAACAAAAAAAAAATTCGGTGGATCGGTCTGTCCGGGAATCTTGTGGACACGATAAATTAAGAACGTTTTAAGCTAGAGACTTTAAATTTGGCATACAGGTATGTTAGTAAAAGTTTTCGATGGGGATTGTTTTTGGTTTGGACTTTAGGGTTCGGCAAGGGGGAAAATACATTCTTTTTACAAAAACTTGAAAATGGCATATAGGGGTTTTTAAGGTTGATGAAATTGAATCCGATAATAAATCCCGCAGGGGTGAAGGGTTAAATATTCTTTAATTGTTGTCAAAATTGGTATATAGAGGTTTTTGGGGTAGACGAATATGAATTTGATATTTTTTTTCTAATTTCACCCCCTAGTTTTCGTGAAAACTGGTATATTCGGGTTTATGAGGTTGCTGAAAGTGACTGATAATAAAAAAATTATAAATCCACTCCTGAGGGGTGGAGTTAGTTTTCGTAAAAATTGGTATATTTGGGGGTTTCAGGTTGCTGAAAGAGAATCTGATAATAAAAAAAATCTTACACCACCCCCTGAGGGGTAGGTGTAAATCTATTATACTATTCTACGTTCATGGTTTAATTTACTTGGGGAAGGTATAATAAATTATTTTCATTGATAAATTCTATTTTAAGGTTACCATAATTATCAATTTTCTTTCATTTCACTAACGAGAAACTTTAATCAAAACGAACAAGGGTGGAAAACGATTAAACTAAATTTAGTTTGTTAAACAAACTTTGGCTCTATAAATTTTATGTTTGTCGTATGAAATCATTATTGTCTAAAAATATATACATGCAATTATCTCTAGTTTTGGTTTAAATTGAGCCAATACTTTTGACAAATTATGATTATTTAATTAATTACATCAGCCCACAAAAAAAGTTTAATAACTATATTATAGTAGTCTGCCTTCCTAAGCTGAAAAGTCCTATCTGTGTATGTTAAACCTATGTAGATAGGACCTTTCAGCTTAGAACGGCAGTAGTATAGTTTATAATCATTAATGGGAATAAATTCAGTTATTACTCATCAATGTTGAAAATAAACACAGAAACATAGGCTTACGGAATAATTTTGCCGAATTATGAGGGAAATTTTTATAAAGGTCACTAAATCGAAACATTTGACGACTAATTTGTTACATACAACAATATTGAATATACATATTAACTATAAATACGTAAATATATCGGTGTTTTTCGAAGAAAATAAAAATGTAAATATTTAAAACCTCGCTCGCGTCAACGATAGAATCGACGCGGCGCCTATGCGAGCACTGGAAATTCGCCGATGACTGTTTATGATAAACCGAACTATAGGTATTTTTGTACTATTTTTGGGCGCTGAAAACGAATTTAACAATAAAAACAAAGCTCGTTGAGCTCCAAATAACCTCGTTCTGGAAAAGTGCTTTTGGCCCATTTGGCTGAATTTTGGATATCTTATAGTTCTCGACATTCTGGTTAAAAGTGTTTAGGGGCAAACTCCCAAAATTTAATATTTTAGGAGCTAGAGAATGTTTAAAATCTCCAGAGGCACAACTCCCAAAATTAATTAGTTTAAAATAGGAGCTAGCGACTTTTGAAGATGTCAAGCTAGCTCATCCAATACACTTTTTTGTAAAAAATAGTGGGTCAGCGAATATTTTCAGGGGTAATATCATAAGTGATCCTAGGTTAGGTATCGGTGGTTTTTTACATAAATTTTACGAGTATTAATCTCAATGACGAAAATGCAACGACTCCTTTAGCAGGGGTAAGGTATTTTCACTTATCAGTTATATTATATAAATTACTATACTACTACTACTACTACTACATATTACTATATATATATATATATATATATATATATATATATATATATATATATATATATATATATATATATAATTATATTCTCACTTTCAAATTCGTTTTGAGCGCCCAAACAACGTAAGAAAAATATAGTCTGGTTAAGAGTAATTGACTTTTTTTGTGGGCCTCTGTTAAAAAAAAACATTTTTAAGTTGTTTTAACACTGACTTAACCTACGTTTACTTAAAAGTAAACGCAGGTGTAAGTCAGTGGTTAAAATACCTGAAAGCTTCCATAAATTATTTAAACTGTAAATAAAATAATTAAAATTTAAATTTAAAAATAATTTAAATTTTTCAATTTTCAACAATGTTCTTGTTTCAAAATGTTTTTAAAATGTCTGAACAAAATCATAAAATACAAAAAAAAAACAAACATTTTTTAATATTTTTATTCTTTATTTCTGTGTGCTGCTATAATTTATTATACAAGTTTATTTTTAGTTAATAAGGGTCTGGTTCGGCATTTAATGTCTTTATTTCTGTAAAAAATAGATCTATATTGGGTGCTCTGTCAGGTTTAATCGAAAACTTTATAGGAAGTTCCTACTAGGAAGTCCTTGAAATTTGAAGCACACATAAAGGTCACGCTAGAGTAGCTTTGACATTAAGTGGCGATAGCAGGAGTGAATTAGTTTTTAGTAGACCACTCACCTTTTATACAGGATTATTTTTTTAGAGAATGTCTAAATTCTTTATTTTAAGAATTAGAATTAGAATTATGGGTCATTCTGTGTCAACTGCTACTACAGACAAAAATTCCATTTAATTTATTCACTTTATGATATAAGAGGAAATTTCGACTATTTCAAAAACATACCTACTCTGTTACTCGAATTTTAATTATTTTACTAGGCTAAGATAGCTTTTGGACAAGTTCCCTGTATGACAATAAAAGTAAACTAAAAACTGAACTAAAAACTAAATTATAAACTAAAAACTCTACTAAATTATAAACTAAAAACTAAACTTAAAACTAAACTAAAAACTAAACTAAAAACTAAACTAAAAACTAAACTAAAAACTAAACTAAAAACTAAACTAAAAACTAAACTAAAAACTAAACTAAAAACTAAACTAAAAACTAAACTAAAAACTAAACTAAAAACTAAACTAAAAACTAAACTAAAAACTAAACTAAAAACTAAACTTAAAACTAAACTTAAAACTAAACTTAAAACTAAACTTAAAACTAAACAAAAACTAAACTAAAAACCAAACTAAAAACTTAACTACAAACTAAACTAAAAACAAAACTAAAAACCAAAATAAAAACTTAACTAAAAACTAAACTAAAACTATACTTAAAACTAAACTAAAAACTAAACTAAAGACAAAAAAACTTAACTAAATTAAGTAAAATTTAAAAATACGACAATGTAAACGTGCCCATTGGCTTTAAAGTTAAAATATTCTTTTTACTATACGCTGTGAAGAGTATAAAATAAATAAACCATATTTAAGCACATATGACCACAAAAAACAACGTTACGTACCGTCAAAATTTATTAAATTTCCAAGGCGACTTGAATAAAAAATTAATTACTTTTTTAAATTTCTCCGGTCCAAGACCCCAACCCGATTGGGGAGGTAGACACAAAAGAACAACGCAAAAATATAGAGTACAAGTTTCATAAGAGGCTAAACGGCTATTTTTGCGATATGCGTTTTTTGGATAAAGTGAGTATGACTAATGAGCTCATACTTGACCTAAATATGTCAAAATAACGACAATATTTTAGCTAGAAATTGTAAAAGGGTTCTTCTACAAAAATTTTCAGTTACTGTATCTCGGAAACTTTATCAAAATAAAAAAATGGACTGTAATATTTAGTTGAGTATGCTTCTTTTTGCGCTAAAACACTCGTAATTTTAAAAATAACGTCCCCCATATTGAATCCGCCATTTTGAATTTTAAAGTTTTGACACCGGATTTGTGTTCGGCAAACCCTAGAATCTCATGGTGTAGAAAAAAAAATCCAAGATGTTTATCCCCTTTTCATACAAATGTGTCCTTATTTGCTACTTTATTCTTGTTTTTTAATTGTATACAAGTTTGATAATACCAAACTACTACCTATCAAATTTTAATACTGTTCCGCATAAAATAAATCATAATTTTGTTCCTCTAAAAAATTGCGTCTAACCCCTTTTGAAAGTTGAAGTCTTCAAATAATCACGGCCAAGGTCGATCGTTCGTTGCTTTTTGTTGTTTTCGTCGTTACAACCATCTGGAGTGTGGAATTACGTAACGTTTATTTATAAGTTTATTTATATAGTGTAACCAAAGTAATATTTACAAATTGCAAACTTGTGTGGGGCGATTATTATCCTCTTTATAAATAAGAAATGATTTCACAAAGAAAGCAACCTTTACTCGTGAAATAGGCTTATTTCAACTTTTTTCTTAACAATGAATATGGTATAAAGAACTTTCACTTTCGGGTTTAGACCGTGTTAATGGATTTTCACTTTCCGACGTTTCGTCTCTTACTACTAGAGACATCTTCAGGGATTAAACTGAAACTAAGTTTCGAATCAACTTGTGTCACTCTTTATGACGAGTTGTGGTTATTCACCCGTGACGAGGTTTTTCCTATCAAAGACTTCCATATTGCAGGTAAGTGGTAACCAGTGTCCCGATTGATATTGTTAGGATGCTTGATGATTTCTATCGATTCCCGTATCTTCCTTGGCATTTTTCTGTTTTCTGTTAATATTTGTTTTGTTTCAGACAAATTGATTTTATGACCTGTTTCATGTACATGTTCGGCTACTGCCGATAAGGAAATTTGTTTCTTTCTTATATTGCGCTCATGCTCTTGAAGTCTTGTAGAAAGCATGAGCGCAATATAAGAAAGAAACAAATTTCCTTATCGGCAGTAGCCGAACATGTACATGAAACAGGTCATAAAATCAATTTGTCTGAAACAAAACAAATATTAACAGAAAACAGAAAAATGCCAAGGAAGATACGGGAATCGATAGAAATCATCAAGCATCCTAACAATATCAATCGGGACACTGGTTACCACTTACCTGCAATATGGAAGTCTTTGATAGGAAAAACCTCGTCACGGGTGAATAACCACAACTCGTCATAAATAGTGACACAAGTTGATTCGAAACTTAGTTTCAGATTAATCCCTGAAGATGTCTCTAGTAGTAAGAGACGAAACGTCGGAAAGTGAAAATCCATTAACACGGTCTTAACCCGAAAGTGAAAGTTCTTTATATCTTAATGGCCGTGAAAGCTTAAAATCTAAAAAAATGAATATGGTAACTTTTTTGCCTCGAACTTTTTTGTCTGTAGTTTTTTTTACATTTTCTTAATAAAATATCAGCTCTTAACTAAAAATAGAGAGCCTACTGTTTTGAATAAAATTGCGGAGACAATTTCACGTTCTGGGCCTCAAAAATAGGCACTTAAAAATATTCGAAAAAAATTTAAAAAATAAATACTGCAAGTCCATTTTACATCAAAAACTACGGAAAAAAGCTCCCATACATAAATTTTAACAAATAGCTTTCAAGGAAGCTACGGTCCCTTAAAAAATGTAATTCTTTAGAGACTAGTACCCTTAAAAGTGATGTTCGAACCTAGGTGTATATGGGCCTTTTTAAAAAATTTTAATGTAGAATCACCCTACAGCATTGACATTTTTATACTCACCCGAGTTAACTCGTATTTGTTATTGCCCTTCAGTGTAGACTAAAAATTAAGAAAAAAAAAATTGTTGAACTATTGACCACTATTTCAAAAAAAAAGTGTTGCGTCAAGGGGTTAATTCTACAAAAGTTTGAAACGCTACATACGTTAAATTGTTACCTACATTTGACAACAAAAGAAATACTGCTGCCAACAAAATAAAAAAAAAAAATAAATAAAAAAGTTGGAAAAAAAAAGACCGACAGACTGACCGACAGACAGACGGAAATCATATGTTTTGGACATAAAACGTCCAGAAACGTACAAAAAGCAATCAAAACTTTTCGAACGGAAGACTTTTATTGGGGAAAGTAATATATTTTACTTTCCCCAAGGAAAGTCTGGAGTTATTAAAAAAATGTCGAAACATTTTTATTGCTTTTTTTACGTTTCTGTACCTTTTATATCCATAACATATGATTTCCGTAAAAAAAGATTCTGTCTGTCGGTCGGTCTGTGTGTTCGGGAAATTTGTGACCACGATAACTCAAGAACGCTTCGGGCTAAAGACTTCAAATTTGGACCACAGGTTAATTATCCAAAGTTCTAGGCTGGGATTGGTTTTTGGTTAAAATCGGATTGGGGTAAAATGGGGTAAATACAATTTTTTTCAAAAACATTTTTTTTAAATTTGTTTTTCGTTTTACAAAAAAAAGAAACGTTTTTTGGAAAAAATTTTTTTTTTTGAATAACAACTTTTTTTTTAATTTTTATTTTTATTTTTTTTTTCGTTTTTGATTTTAATGAATATAAGCCTAAAGGGGAAAGTATTATTTTGTTGGCAGCGGTATTTTTTATTTTACTTATGTTCGAAACTAATACTCGTTTCGAAACGACCTCAATTTGGTACAGTGCGTTTTTTTAATTTTTTTTCCACATTATTTTTTGTGAATTGTAAAATTTTAATTACTAGTAAACAATCGCATCTTTACTAAAGATACCAAAAGACTCTTTAGGTTAGTTTATCCAGTCATTACCATTAATCGGAATAAATTCAGTTATGACTCATCAACGTTGAAAATAAACAGAGAAACATAGGCTTACGGAATAATTTTGCCGAATTATGAGGGAAATTTTTATAAAGGTCACTAAATCGAAACATTTGACGACTAATTTGTTACACACAACAATATTGAATATACATATTAACTATAAATATGTAAATATATCGGTTTTTTTCGAAGTAAATAAAAATGTAAATATTAAAAACCTCGCGTCAACGATAGAATCGACGCGGCGCCTATGCGAGCACTGAAAATTCGCCGATGAGTGGTCATTACACTCAATTAATTTAAGGATTTAACCAATGAAATGAATTAAGATTCTGACATTTCATTCAAATTTTAGTGAGTTTAGTGTCAATGGCCAGGCAAACCAACCATATAATGTTAATTTAAAAAATCCCCAAAACTTTTACAACGTTTTGCTAATAGTAGCACAGTACGTTAACAAGTTAACCCTTAATTTGGCAAACATTCTTTGGGATGAAGTATATAAAAAATCTTTTAAGGGGAAATTTAGATACATAAATGTAAAACATTTATGGAAAAAAAATATTAAAAAAAAGTCACGTGATTTAATACTGACTTGTATCATGACTGACATTGCCAAATAATTTTTTTTTGCCAAATAATTTTTATCCAATACCTATTAATAATGTTAGTTTACACTTGACATTTTAATCAATGAAAATGACGTTTTAATCATCCTGTAAACAAGTTGTGTTATGAAATTTCTAATCACTGAAAAGTGACATTATAAGTGTTTTTAAGAGGTATTGGATAAAATTTTGTAAAGCACACGTGGGGTAAGTAACATTATTCACTCAAAAATTAACCCACTCGACCCAGGAGCCTCCCCAGTCAACTTTTTTTCGTGAATAATATCCCACTTACCTCACTTGTACTGTAAATAGGGAATCCAGGTTTCGGGATCCCGATCCCGAAATCCCGAAAATTTCAAAAAGTTCGGGATCCCGATCCCGATCCCGAAATTTAAAAATATCTCATTTAATCAGAAATTAATTATATTAAATAAATAAAATTATAAAATTTAAACCAAAAACTTTTATTAAAATATTTTATTTAAATTTATATTTTACTAAATTAAGAAAAATAAAAAATAAAATAAACACTAATAAAAGCAAGAAATTTTTTTTTATATACAAATTGTATGTGTGCATTACGAAAAAAAAAAACAAATATTCAGTAAAATATTTATTAATTATTTGGGTGAATTCCATCATGTGGGAGTGATAGTTATGGTAAATGAAAAATAAGGTCCTTTTCTCTCAAGTGTTTTTTATTAAGCTACCCGGGTTTCGTTAGTCTAGGCTAACATCATTCAGGCTTTTGCTTTACTACAATAAAAATAACAATTATTAGATACTATACTTGAAAATAATGTAAAATTTTTTTAAAAATTGTAACCCATGGTTATGATTTTTAGGTTAGAATTGTACTAAAAATTTTGTCGATAAATATAAAATATAAAAAAATATATGAAAAGACTTACATAGATACTGTGACTGTGCACATTCCTTTCAAATATACACGTAAATAACATAAAAATAATAATAAATACTAGGACATTTAAAATCTTAAAAACGTGATAGAAAATCTAGCGGAAATGTCAAACAATTTTAATCTTCTTCTTCTTCATGATGGTTGAATTTTTCAGGGATGGGTTTGAGGATTGAGTACAATGCGGTGTTCCCGAATATGGTTTGTTGATTCAGCATTTTGGTGCTCTTTCTTTGTTTCAGCTTGTGGATTTCCATTATTTCCATGTTGACGAGTTTTTGGCCTTTGTTCTGCATATGTAGAATTTTAAAATTTGTATCTGGGTTGAATTGGTGCTTTTTGTCTTTTAAGTGATTGGCAAAATGTGATGTTCTATCGTCTGGTTTTCTACTGGCTCTAAGATTATTTTCAAGTATAGTATCTAATAATTGTTATTTTTATTGTAGTAAAGCAAAAGCCTGAATGATGTTAGCCTAGACTAACGAAACCCGGGTAGCTTAATAAAAAACACTTGGGAGAAAAGGACCTTATTTTTCATTTACCAAAAATATTTATTATTAAAAAAAAAAACTTTTTAAAAGTTAAAACAAATAAATTAAATAAAAAGTTAAAGAAAACAAACTTTTTAAAAGTTAAAATACATAAATAAAATAAAAAGTTAATAAAACATACTTTTTAAAAGTTAAAATCAAATAAATAAATTAAATAAAATAGTTACATCTATAATTGGTAGTACCAACAAAACAAAACAAACAACATTAAAATATAAATTCATATAAAAAAAATATACATAAAATTATAAACAAACTTAAAAATTTTATATTAAAATATTATGTTTTTTATTAGCTTAAGAAAAATATCTTTTAAAAAAATGGCCATGAGCCATTTTTTCAAAACTTCTGAAAAAATTCAGGGATAATACTCTTAACGCTTATTTCTTAGCACATACAGGGTGATCCATAACTGGCATGCCAAAATTTAAGAGGTGATTCTAGATCCAAAAATATAAAAAAAGTTCCTATAAAGGTTGGTCCGGAAATGAGCCCTAAGCGATCTAGGGCCCTTTAAAATTGTAATAAAAATAAGGTTTTTAATTAATAACTCGGGTACCGTTTAAGCTAGAGCGGCGAGCTTTTGCATGTATACTAGTATTAATAAGGGCAATAAGTTTATGTTAATTTATTTTTTTAATTTATCCAGAGGCGTGCCCAGACGGACAAAATATATGAGGCTTAAAACATTTTTGCCCCAAACTTTTCTGTGTGTATGTTTTTTGGATTTGTTGTAAAAAATATAGATTTCTAGAGTAAAAATACATATAAAATATCATATAGTGTAACACTGTAGGAGCAACCGTTATCAAAAAAAAATGCAATTAAGAGGAAGTAAAATTTTGTGCCACCAAAAACGTTACTTTTTAAAAGGCTATTACTCCTTTAATATTAAATTTAGGTGTTTTGGTGTATAATACTTTTTTGCTCAATTTTAAATGAAGAATCACCCTGCAGCATTAAAATTTTATTGGTGCTTTTTTTTGTTCCCCATTCAATACGTCATCTTCGAAGGGCCGTAGCTCCCTTAGGGCTCATTTCCGGACCAACCTTTATAGAAACTTTTTTCATATTTTTGGATGTAGAATCACCTCTTAAATTTCGGTACGCGAGTTCTGGAACAGGCTGTATACACACACCATGGATCAACAACGACTGAAAATTTAAAGAAATTCTGTAGGTCATTCAAAACAGTTCTTCGAAAATGCTCAGCCCGTTTTCCAAGAAATTGTTTCGATAGGTCTATGAGTCATAGACTATGACCTTCTTTAGGGGTGCATTTTCACCATCGTAAACAAAAAATATTATACGCAAATCACAATTACATATCGAGTAACCCGATTCGAGTTGAATAAATAAATTCTAATTTTTCGGGATTTTCGGGATTTTTTTTCGGGATTTTTCGGGATTTCGGGATTCAAAAATCTTCGGGATATCCCGAACTTTCGGGATCCCGAATTTCGGGACTGGAAACCCTAACTGTAAATAACTATTTTTTCAATAAAAGTTTTTTCCAAATTAACTTCTCTACACGTTTTCAACAAAAACGCCTTTTCCAAATTAATTTCTCTACACCTTTTTTATTGTTACAGGTGTCTTTGTTTCAATTACCTCGAAATGACATATTTTGACATTTGTCATATTTTGATTGATAAAGCCAAATATTGCACAAATTCTTTCAAAACTAATAATTTTCTTTGAAAACGGGATCAGATTAGATCCCGAAACGTTAGAAGTTAACTTTTATTCAGTTTTTCGTTCTTTTTTAATTATTTTAACGATTTATCAAGAATTTTATTGAAAATTCTCTATTTAGGCAAATTTTTTAAACTTTGGTAAGGTATTGACTAATAATATTTTTTACTTACTAGCGCATCTA
Organism: Brachypterus glaber; assembly: GCA_958510825.1. Classification (NCBI taxonomy): domain Eukaryota; kingdom Metazoa; phylum Arthropoda; class Insecta; order Coleoptera; family Kateretidae; genus Brachypterus; species Brachypterus glaber. The sequence continues at coordinate 49,647,657 of OY294046.1, forward strand.
GAAATAGGTGCGCCTGATAAGAACATTTTAATTTTATTTTCTGTTTTAGATTTTTACGATATAAATAGTCATTGAGGCGAAATGGCTCAAATTAATAATACTATAAATATATATACGCCTCAAATAAATTATAGATTCTATTTATTTTTGTTATCTTAAAATTCATGTATCATATACTACACATTACCAAATTAAGGGTTAATAGGAAGCAACAAAATCAGAAGCTACTTTAAGCGTTTATAAGGCGAAAGACTTTTCAATATCAGATTTCTTTTAAAGTTTGCAGGGGTTTTCAATACCACAAAATGCCCATTTTTTTTTTGAATTAACAAAAACTAGTTTGGGACTTGCTTGCGTAAAATAGTATATTAAAGTACTACTTTCATAACATACGTTTTTAGCGCACGAGTACAAGTTTAGAAAACGAGCCGCTTGAGGCGAGTTTTCTAAAGTACTAGTGCTCTAAAAACGTGTTATGAAACGAGTTCTTTATACAATTTTTTCTATTTTGCTCTAAAATTTAAAAAACACATTTAAATTGATGACTGATTTAGGGATTTTTGTTTTGGGTTGTCATTACAGTTTACACTATGTTTAAAATTCTAAAAACAAATGATATTTTGATATATTTTACAGTCATCTCTTCTTTTTTCACTGCAATTAACCAGTCCACAATTTTAACACGGTAAAAAATAACCCAAACACAAAATTTTGTAAAAAATTAAACTTTAAATCGACATTTACATTTGCACGCAAAACTTCAAGAGATAGGCTTTTGTATGTTGCCAACCCAACAGAGAAAAAAAGTAGAGACCTCTTATGGGCCTATAAGAACACGCAAAATGCGTGTGATTATGAGCTTTTAAGAGTCGCAAAATAGAAAAACTAATTTTTGTTGAAATAATTTTTTTTTTAATTGTTGGTGGCGCCAGATATCAGTGAAAAAGTGAAAAGTTTTCAGGTAAACTTACCTTTCCGTAACAGATACAAAAAAAAGTTAATTAAAAAAATAGATTTATAATAAAAAATAAGAGCCGCATGTCAAATTTTAATAATTTTAACTCGTAATATTTTTTTTTAAATTGTGTAAATTTTTCTAGTTTCATTTTTTTTAATAAGAAAATTTTATGAAGTAAAAGTATTAAATTTTGGCATGCGGCTTTTATTTTTGATTATAAATAACTTTTTTTCGTATCTTTCACGGAAAGGTAAGTTTACCTGAAATTTTTTTACTCTTTCACTGATATATGGCGCCACCTAATTTTTTTCAAAATTTTATTTTGACAAAAATTAGTTTTTAAGCAAGCAGGTCAAAATTCCAAAGCAGTTTTTCTTAATTCGAAAAAAAAGTTAATTTTGTGGTATTGTCAACTCGATCCGGGGACACACTGTACAATTATTTTTCTTTTATTGAAAATTTATATTCAAAATTAGCTATAATTAGCTAACCAATCAAAAAATCCCCTTTAAAACACTTTATTTTAATATGTAATTTACTATTCCTTAAAACTACTTTTGTTTGATTAATGCAGTCGTCCAACCGAAGTGACTAATTGATTTCGTGCTTGATAGCACTCTTCAGAGCCACATACCGGTAGAAGGACAACTACGAATATAAAATCTTTCCCATATTTATATGGGGTAGAAAAACAGTTGCGAGGAACAGTAAATACAGCTAGCGACATCTGCTGCTAAAAGCAGAGACTTGATAAAACTTTATTATTATACTAAAAAAAAAATAAACGCCCCGTGTGATACTAATTTGCCACATGGATCTCTCAAATGTATCTCAAGAACGACTGACTAAATCTTTCGCGGGTTGATCTTAATTACAACGTAAATTATGTAACTACGTACTTGGGATTTACATTTTATTTCAATAAAATTACTTTTTAGAGGGGTGAGAAATTATTCACCCAACGCCCTATAAAGGGTTAAATATTGATATTGGCGTTCCCTGGTAACCTTGAATCAAGGCCCTCGAGGTTCCCGAAGGATTGATCGCCTGTTGATACATTGTCCTTAAAATCCTTCACGTGCTCCATCATTTTTCAACGTCGTCCGTAGGACAAGGAAGCAAGACGTTCCGCATAACTTTCGAACGCATGCGCGTTTCGATTCAATTTTCTCGCTGGATTTTCAATAACAGATGATTTAGATTTATCCTTCACCTGTTGTGGTTTAACATATTCCTTTAATTGTTTTGCTTGTGAACATTTAAATTATGTGAAAATTTAGATTTTGTGAAGTTGTTAAAATGATTTATTGTCACGTAAAAATATTGTGAAATTTGGGTGAAGTTAAAAAGTGTTCTTAAAACAATAATTTTTTTTTGTAAAATGAGAAATTAGAATTAATCAAAGAGTAAAAAAAAAATTGATTGAGAAGCTAAAAAAAGTGCCAAAAAAGTAAAAAAAGAGACAAAAATTTAATGATTGAATTCTTTTTAATACGTATATTATACAGAGCGGTCCAAAAGTCACCCCCCCTCTTAACTTTTGAACCAGTTGAGATATCGACTTCAAATTTGGAACTTCTAAATAAGACAACTTAAACTAACTTTTAGCATATATTTAATACTTTCAGCTCTTAAAATGTGGGCAGGGGGGCATGGGGGCACATTTTTTTAAATGGAAAGGGGGTCGTGTAATACATCATTTTAAAGCTTATAAAATTCTCCATTTAACTCCATATTTTTAAATTAAAAAAAAAAATATAAAAAAAAACTTATAAAATCAAATGTTTTAGCACAAAAAATTGAAAAATCAAAACCTTAAAAAAACATTTTAAAAAAAATTAAAAATGTTAGTTTAAATAGAGAATTTTATAAGCTTTAAAATGATGTATCACACGACCCCCCTTTCCATTTAAAAAAATGTCCCCCATGCCCCCCTGCCCACATTTTAAGAGCTGAAAATATCAAATATATGCTAAAAGATAGTTTAAGTTGTCTTATTTAAGAGTTCTAAATTTGAAGTCGATATCTCAACTCGTTCAAAAGTTAAAAGGGGGGGGGGGTGACTTTTGGACCGCACTGTAGGTCGTATAATGTTAAAAAATTGTATCTTGTGCCAACAAAATTGCCCCACCATTTGGGTTAGATTTATTCCAGATTGAAAAGGTTTTTTTTTTTGGTTTAAGGGCATATCCACAGGCTCGCATAAAACATAGTACATAAGAATGCGATGTCGGCATTGGCTTGAGGTGCCGCCATGTATCTTGTAAGCCAATCACGGTACCGCATTCTTAAGTACTATGTTGTTATGCGAGCTTGTGGATACGCCTTAAACAAGCTTTTTTCTGTACTTACATTTTTTTCAAATGAGCAATTAATCAAAAAATCATAATTTTTATCCTTTTGACTTCCTTGATACTCATCCAAGGACGTCGCTAGGAAGGGAGTGTAAAGGGGTGGGATACCCCCTAATTCTGGGCAGTTAAAAAAATTTGACCTTGTAGATGCAGATTTTTAGAGTTTTTTTAAGTCATCAAAAATTTTGGCAGGGCCTTAGTTGGTAAATTTTAGGCGGATAAGTTGGGAAATGTAATGTTTCACTGTTACCAGTGCTCTCACGATGTATCTGCTCTCAACTTTCCGACTTGGGGGTATAAATCATATATACCAAATTTGAATGTGTATCTTAAAACGTTTTTAAGAATACATCATACAAATTAATGCAAAATTTATCTTCAAAAATAAATTTAATTAATCCTTTGTTTCGAAAAAGGAATTTAGTCTTCGAGTTATCGTGGTTTTTTCATATTTGTGAAATCTAAAACTTAGCATTCACTTCAGCTGAACTTGAACCTGGGTTCGTTGATGTCTAAACCCCCATTTTTTTATGTAAGGGGTCTGTGGGACATTTTTTTAAAAATCATATGCAAAATTGGCGAAGGCGCCAACATAGAAAACTGCCCCCAGCTTGTCTGTTGAAAAACAGGCTTATCGATCTAGTTATAATATAAAACAGTAAAAAATGTTATTTTTTGACTAACGTAGGATTTTTTTAGAGACTTCCAGTCTGTTAAAGAACATTATATTGTAAAAAATAATAGCTGTAATAAAAAATAATAGTTATAAGTGAATACTTGATAGTTATAATATAAAACAGTAAAAAATTTTATTTTTTGACTAACGTAGGATTTTTTTAGAGACTTCCAGTCTGTTAAAGAACATTATATTGTAAAAAATAATAGCTGTAATAAAAAATAATAGTTATAAGTGAATACTATTATATTATTATTGCACAGATATTATTTTTTATTATTTATATTGTATAAAACCCAATTTATATGGCGCCTGGAGCCTTATTTAATTAATGACACGGAATATTTTTTCTAAGCTATCCATTAATTCTAACATGCATAATGATTAATTACATTAATTAAAACATTATTTTTTTAGCTATGTGATTTTAAAATATGTTGTAAATTAAATTTTTAAAAATTCCTGTTTTTTTTTCTTTTACTTTCCCCTAAGAAAGTCCTGCGTTAATAAAAAAAAGTGTTTTTAATTTTTTACATTTTTCCGCAAAAAAAATCGTTTGTCGCTTTGTCTGTCCGGAAAAATATTGACCATGATAATTCGTGATAATTCGAGAATACTTTAAGCTAAAGACTTTTTTATAGATTTCTATTTTTTGATTTTTGTTACTTGGAAAAACTTTTTGATTCTATTATTTCGTCGGCTTACAAGTGCACTAAGTCCAAAAACATGGTTTTGAGATATTGAAAAATTTAACTTTCATTGTTGTTTTTTAATTTTTGTAATAATTGTTTTTGGAAAAAAACTACCGCAAATTGCAATGACATGTTTAGACATAATAATGTCTCATTTGCAGTTAAATAAAGAAAAATTGAAGTACTTTAATTCAACTAAATTTGAAAAAGACATGGACTTAGTGCCTTTTACTTGTAGGCCCACGACGTCGGCTTACAAGTAAGGAGCACTAAGTCAATAAAATAATATAAAAAACAACTATTTAAAATTAAAACTCTTCTATTAATTACACGTAATGTATAACTATAAAGTAGAAAACAAGATGTTTACATAAATTTTCAAAAACTAGATATTTAAAAGAAGGGTTTGGACTTTTTGATTGTTTAAAGAACGTTTCCAAAATTAATAATAATAATTAATTAGTATTAATTAAATGAAACTGCTTACTATGTCAGAACTAAGACAGTTTTCAGAGGTCATCGGCTGTGCCGGCAAAGAAGCATCTCCTAAAGTCAGTAATTATAATGAATCATTATTAATGATAAAACACTTCACGGTGCAACACCCCTCAGAAATGCACCGAGATTTTGAACTTAGTGTGAAGGCTTCAAATTAAGTTTTGAAATATTATCTGGTAATAAAAAAACCAATGCAAATAAAAATTAAATTATTACCTACAATCGAAAGTACACGTAAAAAGCATTGTCATTTTACAGGTAAATATCTGTTTCTCTATTCTGTCTCTATTCCATCAACTTTAACATAGCAAAATTTGAATGCGTTTGTCAGTACAATAAATAACGCAATATTGTATCATATAAATGATTCAAGCAATCATATTTTTAGAAAGTCGCTTAGTGCAAAAACATTTGAAATAATCTACAAGTAACACGCACTAAGTGCACTAAATGACTTAGTGCCTATTGACAGATAAAATTTTAATCAAAATCAAATTGGTGCGTTTTGTATAGTGGGTAACTCCCTTGGCAGTCCACCTAGAAGTTAGTTCGGTTTACCTATACATAGATCATCAAAAATTAATTACAGTGCCATTAAAATCCCATTTTTGCAAAAAAGTGACTTAGTGCCTTTTACTTGTAAGCCGACGATTTGAACTACAGGGGAAACAGCATTATTTTTCTTGTATTTTAGCACATTTTAAGTAATTTGTTTTCTCTTATAAAATTACATGTGTTAATTATATTAACATAATATTATTATGTTTACTTTTATGAATAATAGCGAAATAACTCGATAATATTTTGCGTTATTTGTTCTTAATACACGTACATTTCTAACTAAAGTATGCCTGTCTGTTTTTTTTGTGTAGTTTTTGTTTTATGGCACAGTTTTTTCGGGCCACTTTTAAATCTTGACATTATTTTCGGGAAAATTGGTATTTGGAGATTTTCAAGGTCGCTAAAACTGAATATGAAAATAATACAAATTCTAACCCAATCCTTTGGGCTGGGAGGAAATAGTTTTTGATTTATTTACCGAGATCGCTCAAAATTTAATTTGATAGTAAAAGAAATTATAAATCCACCCTCGCCGCCATTTTGAATTTTAAGGGTATTAGTCCGCATTAATATTACTAAAAGAAGCCTTTATACCAAATTTCAGCTAAATTGTGCATTTTTCAAACATTTTGAACCACCCTAATGTCGCAATTTTTTTTTTCAGATTTTTCACTATTTTTTTCGTAATCAGCGGTGTCAAATATGGCCCTGTGCAAAAAACAGATTTTTTTCACTTTTTTTTCTGAGGCGAGTGTGCACTGATGATGAATAAAAAACAAATTGTTAAAAATGTTACCAATTTCAAGATGAATTTGCCAACTCAGCTAAAGTTGCTCGGAAATTATTGGCGGGCTGGCAGCCCCCCATGTGTCCCTGTGTTTTGGTAAAGCCCTTTTTTATCTGGAATGTCGCATATACGTGTTAAAAATTATGAATACTAATTATTAAGAGTAGGATTGGCAAAAAGAATTTTGTTGTTGTAAATATGTACATTTAGTAAATAATTTACAGATATGTTTGTTGCTTCAATGTGAACGTATTTGTTTAGTTTAAATAAATTGAAAAACTCGATATGACTTCTCACATGGATATAACCTAAAATTTACAGTGTAAACTTGGTTCTTGGTTATCTTAAAAAAAATTGTGCTGTGAATATAATGCAGATGTAACGGGTGGGTAAGAGATAAGTGATGTGCGTAGTGTAGTATAGGTATAGTAACTTTTAAACGCCTTATATCGACTTTGCAAAAATTTTATTGCTTAAGATAAACTATCCTTTGACATAAGTTGTACATGTTTAGAATTTAAAATAACACGGGTTCAAAATTTTGAACGAAAATGGGATTTGTATACATTTGTGTAAATTTTTGATTTTGTACACGATTTTGTAGTTATAAGGTGCCGTCCATAAATCAAGTGATGCTGCAGAGGGGAGGGGGGTCAGTCTAGTTGTCACCATCAGTAGTCGGCGAATTTCCAGTACTCGCATAGGCGCCGCGTCGACTCTAGCGTTGAGCCGAGGTTTTAAATATTTACATTTTTATTTCTTTTTATCTTGATTTTATTTAATGATTCAATTTAAACGAGTAAGGTGAGAAAAAAGTTATCGACAAATAAAAAAAACTTTCGTATTCTTAAAAGGTAAAAATCGAATGTCGTTTTTTTCTTTGAAAAACACCGATATATATATATATATATATATATATATATATATATATATATATATATATATATATATATATATATTGTTGTGGGTAACAAATTAGTCGTCAAATGTCGATTTATAAAAATTTCCCTCATAACTCGGCAAAATTATTCCGAAAGCCTCTGTTTCTGTGTTTATTTTCAACGTTGATGAGTCATAACTGAGTTTACGTCGACTACTGGTCACCATGTATCACCAGGGGGGGAGGGAGCCTTGGGTCAGCAACACAGAAATACACGAAACATCACCATGGGGGAAGGGGAGTGGGCTCCTAAGAGTGAACGACCACATCTTTTTGATTTTTGAAAATTTGAATTCTAAATGTATCTTATTCCTCAAAATTAAAAAGCAATAATTTGTTATAATTATAATAATTATACCAATAATCATTAAGTTTAACCAAGACAATTTGGGAATAAAAATTTCATTTGCGAATATTTTAGTTCATTCCTACAAAAAATTAACATATATTCTTTTTATAGTAGAGTACCAAATAAAGTTTTGCACATTAATTTTTATCAGTAAAATTTGATAAAAAAACACAAATAAATGCAGAGGTTAAGAGGTTAATAATGCAAATAATTTATTACACGGCCCCTTGCAATTTAAAGTTTTGTTTCCTTTAACTTATCCTAATTTATTTAAATTGGAAAAATATAAAATTTAAATCCATTATAGTTACTTGTTCCAAATTTCAAGTCGATATCTTTCGCTTAAGGGTTAAAACTTATAGCACGGTGGTCTGGAAACAATTTTTAGCTCAACTTTCATATTGTCGCCTTGCATACAAAGGGGCGTATCTCAAATATTTTTAATTTTAACTGGGAAACTTAACTGAAATTTAATAATAACAATTTTTAAATGTTTTTCTTGTAAAATACAGATTTTTGAGATACGCCCCTTTGTATTCAAGGCGACGATATAACCCAAGTTTTTTTTTCATAATTTAATTATTTAGAGCTTTGGCATCTTTTTAAGACCAAATTTAAAAAAATCTATCCATGCGTTTTTTTTAACGATTTTCATTTGACAAAAAAATATGAGATTTAAAAATTATTTATATCAGATTTTACGTCAAAAAGTGAGGAAAAAAGTTTCTAAAAATATTTTTGTTAAATGGCTTCTTAGGGGAGCTAGAAAACGTCATATTTAGAATATTATTCACTTCATAACTCAGGAACGGTTTAACTTATTGACTTATATTTTTTACTATAATATTCAATCAATTTTTTAAAAACGCATCGATAGATTTATTTTAAATTTTAGTCTTAAAAAGATGACAAAGCTCTAAATAATTAAATTATAAAAAAAAAACTTTGGTTATATGGAAGTTGAGCTAAAATTTGTTTCCATGCCAGTGTGAGAGGTACTGTACCATTTAAAAAAACTCTAACTCGTAACTAACTCGTGAAAAACTCTAACTCGTAACATCTAAACTATGATGTTTCGGCGTCGGTTATATTCCTTGGACAGCAGCAGTGCGACGAAAATAATTCAAAATTCGCCACCCCACAGCCCCCCTATTTCAACAGGAATCTGGAATTGGTATTCGAAGTTTGCTACCAACGTGAAAAAGAAACAGTTGCTGTCGCCCAGGGCTCTTTTGCGCCGAACGTTGGTAAGAGAAACTCTAAAGAAATAAAATGAAGCTCGATTTAAAATAATTGTAAATAGATTGTAAACAATTGTTAAATACTTAAGTATTTCGTTAGATATGTATGTAAAGATAACCTAAGTTGTTTTTATCGTTGGTTTACGTTAAAATGTTGTCTAAACCGTAATTACACATAACAATAATCCAGCCACACAACTATAGTCCATTTGAAAAAATATGTAAAACGTGTTTGGGCTACATCTAGTACGCCTACTTGGCGTAATAGTCTAAAGAAAAATTTCCGCGTAACATCGCGTTCTGTGGGCATCTTTTATATTTTTTAAATACGCTGCTCATGGACTATAGTTGTGTGGCTGGACTCTTGCCTTGGCAGCAACACCATTTATCGCATAACGACGTTTTCACGTCAACTAATATTTTAAAAACGCTGCTATTGAAAAATTGAGTTACTGCTTTCTAGCTTAGTAGGGCGGTATTTTTGTGTGAAATTACGGAACTTTTAAGTATTATAAAAGCTTAAAATTGGTGCAAAAAAAGTTATTTACGTAACTTGTAGAGAATTTAATAACGAAAAAATATCGTGTTCATTTTTTGTTGAGCGACGAACCAAAGCCGAGTTACAGACCAAAAACAAAACAAATGCACATGGGTGCAAGTTTGGATTTAAGCTTTCCAAACGTACCCCTTTTGCAAATCAAATTTGATTACAAAAAAAAACAGAGAGTGTGCAAATCACCGCAAGGTCAAACTACCGTTCCACTGGGCTTTTTTGAATGAAATCAATGTCCGACTTAAAAATACACTGCCAGTAAAAAAGCTTTCCCATTTTACCACCTGCGCGTAAAATAGATTTTTTATTATCAGATTTACTTCCAGCAACCTCAAAAACGTCAATATACCAATTTTCACAAAAATCACCCCCCACCCCTAAGGGGGTGGGTTTCAAAAAATAAATTTCAAGATTCATTTTTATCAACCTCAAAAACCCCTATCTACAAATTTTCACGAAAATTTGGAAAACATTTCAAAATATTTAGCCCCTCACCCCCTCGGGGTAGGAGTTAGAGAAATTTTATTATCAGATTCAATTTCAGCAACCTTAAAAACCTCTATATAGCAATTTCAAATTATTTCTAAAAAAATGTATTTTTCCCCTTGCCGCACGCCAATGTTCACCAAAAACAATCCCGAGCGAGAACTTTTGGTAACATACCTGTATGCCAAAATTCAAGTCTCTAGCTTAAAGCGTTCTTAAGTTATCGTGCTTACAAGATTTCCCGGACAGACAGACCGATCGACCGACCGATCGACCGACAATTTTTTTTTTGCTTGAAATTGATTTATATCGACATAAAACGTCATAAAACGCAAAAATTCGCAAAAAAAAAATTTGAAAATTTTTGCACGAATACAAGGCTTTCCGAAATTTTGAAAATTTTCAAAATGGGAAAGCAAAATGCTTTGTAGTTTGCTATATGTGAAATATGGTTAACATTGGGGTAGGGTAAGGGAGGCGATATCGTTAAATCGTCATATAAGTAATAATTAGTCCTACCACAAAAATTATTAAAAATGTTTTTGTAGGAAATTAAAATTTGATTTTATTAAAATTTCGTTTTGTTTTTGTTACAGCTTCCTGTTGTCGATCCGTTCTTAGAAAAAGTCAATATATCTGATTTAGGTAAGTCTAAAAAGTTTATTTTTAAAAACATGTACTTTAATAAACTTTATTAAATTTGTAAAGATATCAAAGGATTTTTTGAAAGCTTTAAAAACATCCTTTTTTCTAGAAATTTTAGAAATATTAGAAAACCTTTTTTTTTACTTTTTAGCGTTCCCAGGAGAAAATAAAGTAAATTAAGTACTTTAAATAATATTATCGCGAAAAACCAGATTTTGATTTGATTTTAAAATATAAAATTTCTATATAAGATTTTGAAGGTAGGGAGATTGGGCTTATGGATGTAAAATTTATAATCTTTTGGTTGTACTAAGGATGAATAAAATTACCTGTTTTTTTCCACAGGATGCTTCTTGAAATTTATTTAGGGTTATTTGTGATAAACACTCGGAAATGAAGCAAATAAAAACTTTTTGTAGAATTTTGATATTTTGCTTTGTTCGGGCGCGTTCGGGAGTTATTACTTACGGATCTACAAATTTTATTGTTGAGTTATCTTTTTAAAGATTTAAAAAGTTTTATAACCTAAATATAAGACATAAGATTAAAATTAAATTCTATAATAACCACGGGTCGGATCGAGGTAGCCATTACCGGGGGCATGCAAAAACTAAAATTAAAAAAAACTTGTTTTCAAGTAAATAGACACTTTAAACTATTGTTCACCAAGCGGAGTGTCATGTCGACGCTGTTAATACTCATTATCATGGTCCATGACTCATGGAGAAGGACTTAATTTTTTTTTTGAAAATGTTTCTCTTTTCAAAAAACGCATAGTTAATACAAATATATTGTTTTTTTTATTAATTATTCGTTTTTTGGAAAGGGAAAAGTATTTATTTATGACAATAGTAACAATAGTTTAAAGTGTATTTACTTGAAAAAAAGAGTTTTTTACAATTCTAATTTTTGCATGCCCCCTGTAATGACTACTTCGATCCGACCCGTGATAATAACTATAGAAATTGTATATATTAAACACAGTATGAGCCCAGAGGCGGATCCAGAATTTTGCTTTGGGGATGAGTCTCGGAGGGGAGGCAATTTCCGTTCGATTTTACCTATCTTCCTGAAAACTTGTTCTAAACAAAGAAAAAAGTACTTCGGTTTTGCTTGACTAGGGGAAATAGGTGTTTCTTTATTAGTAATTTTGAAACAATCTTTTCTTAACCCCATAAACTATTTAACGGATCTTTTTAAAAAGTTTAGTCGAAATAGAACTTTTATTAATATATTGTTTTATTTATTGAAAGTTAAATAGTAATCTTGGTACATATTACATTAATTTTAATTTTTTTTACAGAAGAGGATGAGTCTCAAATATTCGTCAAGTTTTTCAAATTTCACAAATGTTACGATCTGATACCTACCTCAGCCAAACTTGTCGTATTCGACACACAACTGTTAGTCAAAAAGGCGTTTTTTGCTCTGGTCTACAACGGTAAGTTTAATTTTTCGATTGTATGATATTAAAAATCGACACTTTTTATTTCTTGAGAAAATTTCTCCGAGAAACTTTAGCTTAAGGTGGGTAATAAAAGTGTGTGTGGGGGGCAAGTTCGAATAAATGTAAAAGACTGAAAAATGTAATCAAAAGTCCAAAACAAGCCGTGAAGTTATACAGAGCGTGTCAAAAGTCCACCTCCCCTTTTAACTTTTAAATGGTTTAAGATATCAACTTGACATTTGAAACACGCAAATAACATATCCCAAATAATTTTTTGGTATATATTTGATATGCTTAGGGGGCACAATGGAGACAGGGGGGCAAGGGGTAACATTTTTTTAAATTAATAATTTTAAAGCATATAAAATATTCTATTCGCCTATATATTTTTTTATTTTTTCGGAGCAATTTTTGGGGGTTTAAAATGGGGTTAAAAATGGGAATTTTCGTCCAAATTTCATTAGAAAATTTCAAACAGTTTTTAAAAATTTGTATATTTCATGATGCAAATACGTCAATTATACTTTTAAACTAATTTTGAATGATATAATATTAGTACATAAAATTTTACAAAACAAAATATTAAAAAATCGATTTTTATACCAACAAAAATTGAAAAATGAGAACCTTAAAAAAATGTTTAAAAAAATAAAAAATATATGAAAGGTCCAGTGGAAAAACGATGAGGTTCCATTTTTTAAAAACATGAAAAAAACCAAATTTAAAGTTTCGCAACTATTGGTGAAATAGTTTTTAATGACATTTAGAGTTCTTTCTGAGTAATTTTCTCGATCAAAAACTCGTTAGAACCCCGTGTTGAATCCAGGCATAAATAAAAACTTCATGTAGGTATACCCAACATTTTTATTTATTTGAAAGATGTAAACATTCAAATTCAAATTTTCAATTGCAGTTTTTAGTGGAATCTCATTGTTTGTTCCCTGTAAGGTTTTGTATGTTGCTTCTTCATGTTACAAGCTAACAGACGCCGCTAAAATGTCGATTTCGAAAAAAATGGAACCTCATCGTTTTTCCACTGGACCCTTTATATGGTCAAATAAAAATTTTTATGAGCTTTAAAATTATGTATAACACGACCCCCTCTAAATTTAAAAAAGTGTTCTCCCTTGTCCTGTCTCCATTGTGCCCCCTAAGCATATCAAATATATATCGAAAAATCATTTGGGTTATGTTATTTGCGTGTTCCAAATTTAAAGTTGATATCTTAAGCCGTTCAAAAGTTAAAGGGTGGCTTTTTCCTAGTGAAGTTTTAAGTTAAACTTGTATTGGAATATTTCTAATTTTTAAGTGCCGCCCTTATGATTTTTTTGTTTTTAAATGGACTTTTTTTTCAAATTTGGTACGTTGACTCTTTTAATGAAGGTAATTTTACGTAAAAAAATACGTTAAATCTTTTAAAAGTTTAGCCCTCTATTTTTTTGTTTTTTGTTTTTGGGGTCTTTTTTTTTAATTTGGTTCGATTAATATTTTTGATGAAACTAAGTTTTCCTAAATAAATGAAGTTGATTGGAGATTTTCTATTTTCGATTTGTTTAAAATGTTTAGCCCCCATAACTTTCTTATTTTAGGAATATTTTATTTTTAATTTCAATAGGTTTTGTGTCCTTACTAAGATTGATTTTTCCTAAAAGTCGATCGGATTATTCTTTCTTGAGTTATCATGCGATGCGGACAAGAAAACGTTTTTGTTTAAAATTGTAATTTTTTTTTTATTTCGGGCATTTTAAATTTTTTGGGGTTGGAAGTAAACGTATAACACTTCCTACTTGAAGCTGCGAGAAGTATAACAAGTGACCAAGATAAATGGGGGTGCCCACTTCAGATAAGAGAGTTCTATCTTTAAACCTATGTTTTCGGAACTTTTTTATGTTTAATACCCCCATTTTTAAGATATTGAAATATTATATGTTCCTCGATATACCTGTTATAAAAACATATTTAAAAAGTAAATATACTAGTATTAGTACAACTGCTTGACCTTGATTAGTTCATTGTTTTCGTATGTCAAAAAGAAATTAGAAATAATAAAATTACCTACTAATAATAAAAATTTAATTTTAGAAAAGTTAGTCATTTGGTTTAATGTTATATTCATTATTGTTTTGCAAAACAACACTTTGGACCTCGAATAAGTTTTAAATTTTAAGTAAGGTTTTAAGGTTGATTTACCCAATAATTAACACAAAACTAAGAATTTTACCAATAAAATTGTGTTAATTATTGGGTAAACTAACCCTGGAGTCTCGAGTATAAAAATACAATACACATGATACCTTGATTCTAAACTTTTGTATCTTGAAACTAAGTCAATTAACATCTCATACATAGTTCGGGAAAATTAGAAAATATAGTGGAAAAAATCAACATAGTTTTAATATTTTAAAATTTTAGCCTACCGTACCATTGTATAAGGAATATCTCGGAACTGGTTAGTTTTGAGAAGAAAATTTATATAAATGAATTTATTGAGCGGAAAATTCTCTACATTTAATTTTTTATCCGAATTATTTTTTGACAGGAAAAATTTGTGTGCAGAATTGTAATATTGTAATATGTAAGTAATATTTTTGACCAGTTTCTTGTTTTCATCAAATCGATCGTTTGGATACAAAAGCAGCAAACCAGCGGCGCGTCACATTCAGCGGGTGTTTTTTTTTTGAGAAAAACGGGGTGTTGCGCCCACCATTCAGAAGGGGGACGCTACGGGCCTTTAATCTACACCTTACACTCGATGAGTGGGCTTATACCAAGCTAAAGGAGCAATGGAGGGCGGTCGACGGTTGCCGGCAAGCTAGGGACTTCCTGGCTGGCCCAAACAAATCAAAGACCGACTGGTTGCTGAAAAAAGGAAGAACTGCACTCAGACAACTTGTAGGGGTCCTCACGGGCCACTGCAAGCTAAGGAAGCACCTGGCAACAATGCGGATTCTAGAGAGTCCGCTATGCCCAGAGTGCGGAGAGGATGAAACATCCTCTCATTACTTAGCCGAGTGTGTCAGATACGACAGGATCAGGTTGCAAGTCTCTGAAACTCAAAGACTTAACCAAGAGGAACTAAGAGATCTCCCCTGGGCCAATATCCTGACCTTTATTGAAAGGACGGGCAGGTTCAGGGAGGACTCAAATTAGTGAATGGCTGGGATTGCCTGGGATGACAAAAAGGGCCAGAAATGGCCTAGTTGTCCGGCTTTGGCCAACCCAAAAATTTACTACTACTACACCTTACAGAGAGCATAATCTTAAAATATCAAAACTAGAATATTTTTTCTGCTACTCGCTGTTTTTCATTTCAATTTGACGGAACTTTCAAGTCGCGGAGTTGTAGTTTGTTTCATATATTTAAGAGACAGGCTTGGTGCCTATGGCTCATTTCTCTTAATATGAATTGGTTTGAATGGATATTAGTGAGGGAGTGAGTCTCAGCTCACTGATGCTGGAGTTGCATATCACATGAATTGTTTAATGGAGGGTGTGGAGGGGAGGAGGAGGAGGATTTGGGAAGGAGGGGGGCATAATTTGTAATGTTTAATTGACCTAGTTACAAGATAGAGCAGTTTATAAAAAGCTAAAATTTTATGGAAGTGAAACATATTAACGTTTAAAAAAAAATCCCCATTTTAAAAAATATCTAATATTTATTATTTTTTTAATGATTTATTGTTTAGGTGTCAGAGCGGCCCCACTATGGGACAGTACAAAACAAGAATTTGTCGGCATGCTCACCATAACCGACTTCATAAAAATCCTCCGGATGTACTACAAATCGGCCAGCGTGGCCATGGAGGAGCTGGAGGAACACAAACTGGACACATGGCGCCAGGTGCTCAAGGACAAAAAGCCCCTGATTAACATCAGTCCAGACGCGTCGCTTTACGACGCAATTAAGGTGTTAATTAACAGCCGGATCCATAGGTTGCCAGTTATCGACCCGGAAACGGGAAACGTCCTGTATATTTTGACCCACAAGAGGATTTTGAGGTTCCTATTTTTGTATGTAAGTATTTTTTATTGAACATCGAAAAAGAAAACTAGAAAAATAAGGACTTTTTTTCTTCAAACGTCAAAATCATGCCCTAGCAATTAAGCTTACGCCAATAACAGTAGTAAATATTGTGTTTATTCACCCTTGATATTCTGTGGTGACAATTTCCCATCTTACCTACCTCAAATTTACCGCGTGCCGCAAGTAAAAAGTGAGTAAAAAAAAGGTCTTTACCGGTGCACCTCCACTCAAAATTCCGACTACAAGGACCAGTTTCCCCACTAGCCCAACATTTTCCCATCTACAAGGTCCAATTTACCCCAACTAGCACAACATTTTTCAAATTAAGAGGTCCAATTTTCCCCTAGCTGAATATTTGTGATGACAGTTTGAAATATTAAGATAGCTGGACTAAAAAAATTCTTGGGTGATCTAATTTTCTCTAACCTGCCAGATTACAGCTTTCATAAAACTAGGTCTTCAAACATTTTTCACTGGAGTAATATACACAATTTTTCCAAAGATAGCAAACCCCATAGGGAACGTTCAAGTGTTACGTAACGCAAATTGTATCAAAATGCATACACTTTATACCCCGTTTCCCTTATTATTATAAGCTGTAGAGATTTCATATTTTAGCTACTCCCCCAAATAGGGGGTTTGTTAGGGGTGTAGCCAAAATATAAAATTTCTATAACCTTTAATAACGCGAAAACCGGTGTATGAAGTGTATGAATTTTGGTACAATTTGCGTTACGTAATACTTGAACGTTCCCATAGTTGCGAAAGTATAAAAGTAAAACGCATAGGAAAATTATAGAAAATTATGCTCCGAAATACAATTTATGCAAAAATTACGAATCTTATTTATTTATTTATTTTTAGATAAATGAGCTGCCCAAACCAAGTTATATGAGCAAAACCCTGCGGGAAGTGAAAATCGGCACATACGAGGATATCGAAACTGCGTCGGAAGACACCTCGATTATTTTAGCTTTGAAAAAATTCGTAGAAAGGCGGGTCTCTGCATTACCGATCGTCGATCAGGAGGGACATCTGGTGGACATTTACGCCAAATTCGATGTTATTGTAAGTAAATACACATTCAAAACAAGAAAAAAATCGCTGCCTTATTTTCGGGATCAAAGGGTCACTTATTCTCCCTAGGAAGACTCAGTATTTTTTCTTCCGTTCATTTGTGGCTTTTTATGGAGAAATAGTAAAATTAAATAGTATTATGTATGCGAAATAAGTCTTTAGTGTTCAAGACTGAAGACTGAGACGGAGAAAATTATCCTTAAAATAATGTTCATAATAATCTTCTGAAAACTTTATGAAATACTAATAAAAAAATAATAATTTTTAAATCAGTTTCGTGTATTATTAATAACACAGGACCACAAAAAAAATAAAGTTATATTTTTTTACGTATTTTTGGACGCTGAAAACGAATATGGCAATGAAAAAAATTCTTGACCCTCAAAATCTTGAGATATAGTGCACATTGTTTTTTTTTTTGTATGCATTCAAGGTCAAAACCAAAATCCGCAAGATTTCAGAAAAACTTTTTTTATTTAAATATAGCTAAATAAAAATGATTCGTGCCCTAACTTGCAGATTTTAAATATCTTCCCTAGTTAATTTTTTACAGGGCAACAAACTCCAAATAATGGCACTTTTTTCGTGTTTTTCCGATATATTTCATTAAAAATTTTATATAAATTAGATAACTACAGCCAAAAATTTTATATGCATACATGTATTTTATATAAAAATTACATATATTTTTTTATGTCCAGTGGTGCGGAGTCTGGAGGGTTTAACGTTGCACATGTCAAAATAAATATATCATAACATCGTCTAATACCGTTAACCAGACTGTTTTTCTTAAGGTTTTTTTTTATCGATATATACAAATTTGACAATACATGACCTCCCTGATCCCTTATTTGTTTATTTGTTTTAAAACCACACGCACAGTGGAAAAATTTTATCATAAAGCTGGTAAAAACATAAAATTTTAGTGCTTTACCAGGGTGTCGGAGGGGGTCAAAATTAACCAAAAAGTGCGTTGCGTAATACTTAAACAGCTCTATTTTATTTTTTAATAATAATGAAACAAAAAGTGTATTAATGCTTTCCCGTAAAAATAAAATGTTAAAATCGGAAACTATGAATACATTATTATATTTATGAAAAAATTATAACTAATTATTTTTTGTTACCATATTGAATCTGTAATTTTATTTATTGAAAATTTATTAGTACTTTTTGAAACAAATTATGTATTAGGGAGGTATCTTATTGCCAAATTTGTTTAAATCGGTAAAAAATATTGAGAAACAGTCTGGTTAAGGGTATCAGACAATGTTATGATATACAGCCTGTTCCAGAACTCGCGTACTGAAATTTAAGAGGTGATTCTACATCCAAAAATATGAAAAAAAGTTTCTATAAAGGTTGGTCCGGAAATGAGCCCTAAGGGAGCCCTTCGAAGATGACGTATTGAATGGGGAACAAAAAAAAGCACCAATAAAATTTTAATGCTGCAGGGTGATTCTTCATTTAAAACTGAGCAAAAAAGTATTATACACCAAAACACCTAAATTTAATATTAAAGGAGTAAATAGCCTTTTAAAAAGTAACGTTTTTGGTGGCACAAAATGTTACTTCCTCTTAATTGCATTTTTTTTTGATAACGGTTGCTCCTACAGTGTTACACTATATGATATTTTATATGTATTTTTACTCTAGAAATCTATATTTTTTACAACAAATCCAAAAAACATACACATAGAAAAGTTTGGGGCAAAAATGTTTTAAGCCTCATATATTTTGTCCGTCTGGGCACGCCTCTGGATAAATTAAAAAAATAAATTAACATAAACTTATTGCCCTTATTAATACTAGTATACATGCAAAAGCTCGCCGCTCTAGCTTAAACGGTACCCGAGTTATTAATTAAAAACCTTATTTTTATTACAATTTTAAAGGGCCCTAGATCCCATAGGGCTCATTTCCGGACCAACCTTTATAGGAACTTTTTTTATATTTTTGGATCTAGAATCACCTCTTAAATTTTGGCATGCCAGTTATGGATCACCCTGTATTTCTTTTAAAATGTGCAACGTTAAACCCCCCAGGCTCCCCACCACTGGAGATAAATGTAATTTTTTCATAAAGACTATGTATGTAAGAGTATTTCATATAAATTTTTGGATGTATCTGTATTATTTATACAAAATTTTAATGAAATATATCGGAAAAACACGAAAAAAGTGCCATATTTAAAGTTTGTAGCCCTGTAAAAAATTAACTAGGGTAGATATTTCAAATCTGCAAGTTATGACATGAATCATTTTTATTTAGAAATCTTGCGGATTTTTTTTTGGCCTTTAGTACATAGAAAAAAACCCAATGTGCGCTATATCTCATGATTTTAAGGGTCAAGAATTTTTCATTGGCATATTCGTTTTCAGCGCCCCAAAATACTTCGAAAAAATATAGTTTGGTTCATAAAAAACTATTTTTTTTTGTGGTCGTGTGTAATGAATAAACATAAAAAGTTAGATAAACTTAAGCATTAAATACATCTAATAGCAATTTTAATTGAGTATAATATTAAATAAATATTTTAACCTCCTTATAAAAACATTTATCTTTAAAATTAATATGTTTTAGACGGGGGGCTGGAACCGTTATGAAAAAGTGTCCCAAAAACCGTTACGAAAAAGTGTCCCAAAATTATGTGACGCTTACGATAGGGGGTGGGGGGCTGGAACTGTGTCTCGTAACTGGAGGCTTAAAACATATTAATGTTATCATGGTTTTGCTTTACTTGTACAGTACAACGTTTTAAATAGTTTTATTTTATTTATTTTCTTAAATTATATTCACGGTTTTTTTGTCTTTTTCTTTTTTATGCCCAATCAGTTTTTTTGAGCTTTAACTTCATAACAGTTAAAATAATTTATTCTAACAAATTTGAAAAGCCCCAGAACCATTTATTTTTATTTAATAAATGTAGTAAAGTTTAAAATATGTAGAAAATGCAATTTTTTTCTTTTAGAATTTAGCAGCAGAAAAAACATACAACGATTTGGATGTCTCTTTGAAAAAAGCGAACGAACACCGAAACGAATGGTTCGAGGGGGTTCAAAAATGTAAAATGGATGAAACATTGTTTTCCATAATGGAGAAAATTGTCAGGGCAGAGGTAATATTTGTTGTTTTATTATTTTGTTTTGTTTGTTTTTTTTGGTTATTTTGTCGAGTTTGTTTTAAGAAGAACAAAACAAAAGTATTTTTTCTACGATCTAATAGAAAATTTAACATTTCTACAAAAACAAATGATGTTTTCAGACTTCAAAATAACCTATTTCTTAGTATTTTAATTTTCTGCTCGTTACCATGACAGCAAGCAGAAAAATGACTTTTTTCGCGCGCGCAGTGTAGGCAACCGGCATGTCAATCGTAAAACAGCTGTCAGGTATGTGCGACGAGATGTTGGTCCGCCATTTTTTCAATATGAAATTATTATTTATTTTGAATCAAATCCCAATTTCGTGTGCTCAATATTTTTGTGCTATATATTTGTTGTTACAAAGGAATGATGGAGAGTTAGTGTTATTAGGATTTTACTTTTACACACCAACAGGTTTGCAGAAAATTGTACTCAAGTGCTGCCACCTTGTAAGGTAACTTACTGTCTGAAATTTATCTATTTATTTATTTTAGATCGTAGAAAAAATGTTGTTTGTATTACGAGCGCAAAATGTGATTTATACTTTCACGTAATCTAGACGCCTCGATCAGCAAAAATCAGTAATTTTACGCTCTTAATACAAAAATAACTATTTCTGGACATTTTTATATCTTTCTGGAAAACTTTGAGAAACGGATTTTTTTTTAAATAATGTTTAAAAAAGTTAAAAGGACGAAAAATAATTGTTCTTTTTACTTTTTCTTCTAATTTAGTTTTTTTTTTCTTTTAGGTGCATAGGTTGGTAGTAGTTGACGACGAAGAAAAAGTGATAGGGATTATATCGTTGTCCGATTTATTGTTATATTTGGTACTTAGGCCCTCTGAGGAAGGTCAAAATAGCGAAGCTGCAGCTTCAGTCAGAGCGCAGGTAAGAATTTTTCCATTTTTTCAGCAAATTTTAAACAATAAAAACAGTGACTACGTTTACACGATAAACAACTACCGTAGTTATAAATATGCTGTTTCTTATTATCCATCAAATCCAAAGCGTTTGAACATAATAACCAAAATTAGTACCGAATTTCGGAAAATATTGTTAACATTTAGAAAAAAAAACAGCACTACCTAGAAAAATTGCCGCTTTATATGTAACTATAATTTAGCCTTCTTTCACACGATTTTGGGGTACATTTTTGCAAGGGTCTTTGGAAATTTCTAATTTTTTTTGTGCGTTCCTACATGCAAGTCAATCCTATTGCCATTTTTTTTCTAGATCGGGTCCCATGCTCAGCCCCCAGCTACTAAAAAATCATAACTTGTCAGAAAAGCCCCAATTTCTTAATTACTGTTTAAAATTGTTATAATAAAATATATTGATTTAAAATTTAGGCAACAAGTGAGGGTCACTTATTATAATTTTATAAAACAAATAGTTTTGATTTTAACGCATAGGGGGCGCTGTGATTAATTTTTCATTTTTTTAGAGTTAAATTCTAGAGGGGCAACGATGTTTAGAAAAACCATGCATGCATCATGCATATGCGTGAAACTATAGGTATCCAACTCTTTAGTTCTTTGGTATTTCCACAGACTAACGATGCCCGCGCTTGCTAGATCAATTATAGTGAAGGACTGCACGTATGCCATTTTCCCTGCTGTTTTGGGGTAAATTTGGTCGGTTACTATCTTAAAACAATTTGTCGCATTTTGGACAGCCATTTAAAAAAAATTCTCGTTAACGGTGTTATATATAATCCAAATTCAAAAAATATTACTAAACCCAACTAAAAAAAGGTTTCTTAATTTTTTTGTCAAAAATGAGGTAAGCGCCAAAACTAGACCTACAGATATATTTTTTTTAACTATGGAATTTTCATTAAAGATATATAAAAAGCTATTTTTTCTAAACAATTTCGGTGAGTTTTATTCAGGCGTGAAAGCCAACTTCACAGTAGTTCTTCTGATGAATTGATTGGCCTAGACTGTGTAGCTCCGCCCATATTTATCGAAATCAGGCGAAAAAAATCCGATCGAAACCAGAATAGGGGAGCAGGTGACCATTTTTATTTCATTATATGCTCCCAGCTGTATTTTATATATGTCTTAAAATACATTCAAATTAGGCTATTTTCAAATTGCTAGGTTTCGGATCCGGTTCCTTTGGGTGCTAGAAGTTGGATTCCTATAGTTTTACGCATATATCATGGTTTTTCTGAACATCGTTGCCCCCTCTAGAATTTTGCTCTCCAAAAAAGGTATTCTTTTAAGGAGAGTCGACCATGGCGCCCCCTATGTTTTAAAATCAATACATTTTTTTATGAAATTATAGTCACTTATGAGGGTCATACATACAAGAATTAATAAAATAGGCTTTTTCTGACAAGGCATGATGTTTTGGTACCTGGGGGCTAAATCTGGGGCCCTATTAAGGAAAAAAAAATAGCAATAAGGTTAGCTTGCATGTAGGAACACACAAAAAAAAATCAGGCGATTTAAAAATCTGTTGCAAAAAAAAAACTGACATTTAAAATTGTAATAAAAATAAGGTTATAAAGTTTAGACC
Source organism: Brachypterus glaber (assembly GCA_958510825.1). Lineage (NCBI taxonomy): Eukaryota > Metazoa > Arthropoda > Insecta > Coleoptera > Kateretidae > Brachypterus > Brachypterus glaber. The sequence continues at coordinate 49,670,614 of OY294046.1, forward strand.
GTGTTAATGGATTTTCACTTTCCGACGTTTCGTCTCTTACTACTAGAGACATCTTCAGGGATTAATCTGAAACTTTCAGATTAATCCCTGAAGATGTCTCTAGTAGTAAGAGACGAAACTTTCAGATTAATCCCTGAAGATGTCTCTAGTAGTAAGAGACGAAACGTCGGAAAGTGAAAATCCATTAACACGGTCTAAACCCGAAAGTGAAGGTTCTTTATATCTTAATGGCCGTGAAAGCTTAAAATCTAAAAAATAAGGTTTTTAATTAATAATTCGGGTGCCCTTTAAGCTAAAGCCACAAGCTTTTGCATGTATACTAGTATTAATAAGGGCAATAGTTTTATGTTAATTTTTTTTTTAATTTATCCAGTGGTGTGCCTAGACGGACAAAATGTGTGAGGCTTAACACATTTTTTGCCTCAAACTTTTTTTTGTGTATTTTTTTTTTGGATTTTTTGTAAAAAATATAGATTTTTTGAGTAAAAATGCATAAAAAATGTCGTATAATGTAACACTGTAGGAGTCTCTTTTGTATTTATTTGTTTATTTATTTGTGACTTGTCCTATATTATTTTATAATTTTGTGGACCAATAAATTACTTTACATTACTTTGCAAGAGTGAAAAAAAATGCAATTAATACATTTTGTGCAACCAAAAATGTTACTTTTTAAAAGGTTATTACTCCTTAAATATTAAATTTAGGTGTTTTGGGGGAAAATACCCTTTTCCTTAGTTTTAAATGAAGAATCACCCCAAAGCATTAAAATTTTATTGGTGCTTTTTTTGTTTCCCTTTCAATATGTCCATCTTCGAAGGACTGTAGCTCCCTTAGGGCTCATTTCCGGACCAACCTTTAAAGAAACTTTTTTAAATATTTTTGGATGTAGAATCACCCATTAAATTTTGGCAAGCCAAAATCTATTTTACTGTGGTAATTTGCAATTACCGATTATCCACATCAGCAAATTACCATGGTAAATTGGGTAAAATGTCAAATCCGTCGTTTGGACTGTGAATTTGACTTTACTGTCTTTATTTTATATTTTGTTTGGAAGCAATATCTTAAATTAACAATATTTTAATTAAAAATTATTAATCACAAATTATGCTTGCAGGATTTAGAGTTACAAGAAATTCTAGGATCTTCAAGAAGAAATTCTTCAAATGAAGACGTTTCTCAAACGATTTTAGAAGAAGAAGAACATTTGGATGACGAAACAGTACCTGAAACAGCAGAAAAAAGTGAAGAAAATGTAGAAATCCAGGAAAATCTGGATAAGCTGGAAATTTCAGAACCGAGTCCCCTAAGCCCACCGGATTCACCCCTTTTAGATTCAACCATGTCAGATTTGACTGATAACCCTATTTTTAGGGAGGTTACCGTTACAGGGGGGGATTGAACTTAATCGCGGTAGTGATGTGGTACGAGAGAAAATTTTTGGTAAAACTAACCGAAAAAATCTGGAAAAAATGTAAAAATTTAAAAAAATTGGATACATTTTTGGCAAAATTAATATTTTAGATTTTTGTGATTGTTTTACCATTGACTTTTAGAAATATAAATAGAGAAGCATTGTCTTATTTCTAACTTTTTTCTTTTAATCGCAAAATATAGAAAAATTAGAGCCGTTTTAAGGGTAAATCAAAAGGTTGGAAGAAACTCTACAATAATAAAAGATTTCAGCATTAAGTTGACGGTTTGTAGCGCAATTTTCGGGTTGTTTTATGTGTGTATAAACAATAATATATCAATTTAAAGCTAAAAACTTGGACCTGCGAGCCGGATGTATTTTATTCTTTTTAAAATTTTACGTTAGTAAATTTAAAAAGTTGAACTGAAATTTTAAGCTCAAAAATAAAATGTTAGCAAATATAAAGATAAAAAAACCTCTTTTTTGGCACCTAAAATAAGTTTTTAGTTTTTGATTGATAATCTTGATTAAAACGACTAAAATAAAAAATCGACAAAAAAAAGACCTGAAATACATTTAGGTACTTTTTTTTATCGTATTGTTCTTTTTAAATATTTTTTTGCCCGTAACTTTGTAAAAAATCGCTGTTTTTATATCGGCTATTAGAAAACTATTAGATATCTTCCACATCACTATTAGAAAAAAATTACCTACTATTATATATTATTAACTATAAATAGTGCTGGATTGTTTCTTTTATATATATTGTATATTAATATAATTTCTTTTAATTTTATGGCATTGTTGTTGTTTGAATATTATTATTATTACGTTTAAGAACTGGATTATTTTTTATTAATTATTAAAAAAAGTTTGTTTCAAAAACGCCCAAAGTTTGCCTGAAAAAAAAAATTGCTTTGTGTCTGTGAAAACTTTAAAGCTGAAAAAATTGGGAATTTTGGTAAACAGGGGAATATCAGGGAATTTTAAAAGTTTTCTTGAATTTTATTTTTTTTTGTACCACAATCTTATCCCTCCTAGGAGGATCCTAACTTCAGGGTGGCCACTCTCTGGAAAAAGTCAGGGAATTTGACCGACCGGAAAAATCAGGGGAAGTCAGCGAATTTTTTGAGAAGCCTGGGAAAATTTTGAAAAAAGCTAAAATTTAGGAAAAGTTATATAAAATTTTAATATTTCCAATCCATGGTTTGCTATTTAAACCTTATTTATTGAAAAAATTTTGACTGCGGCGCCTACATTATACTTCTTTATGAAAGATTTGCCTGTCAAAAACCAAATTTGCCAAAAAAGTTCTTTTTTGAAATATTTTGTAATATTTTCACCTACGAAATTGTTATTAGCAAAAAGCAAAAAAAAAATTTTTGCGTATTCTTTTACGTATTAATTAAAATTTTCGCCTGCGGCCCTAATTTGTTCTTTTTTTACAAACGCTTTTTTTTTAATGCGAAGACCTAATTTCTTTAATAACCTACTTTTATCTAATTTTTTGCATATTATTTTAAAAAATTTCGCCTGCGGCGCTTATTTCTTGTTTTTTTCTTTGATGAATCCTTGTTTTTTTCTTTGATTAATTCATTATTTGCAAAGACTTTTTTTAAAAGTTTCTTAAAAATTACTTTTTTGCATACTATTTTAAAGTTTTTCGCCTGCGGCGCTAATATTGTGCTACAAATTCATATAATTTTTGTCGATTTGTGAAAGCTTTATTTGTTTAAATAAGTAAACTTTCCGCACTTTTTGCATATTTAATATTATTATTGTAAAAATTTTCGCCGGCGCTATTACTAAGCTATCTAAGCCCTTTTCGACTGGCTCTATACAAGATTTCTTTTTCCAGATATGTCGGGCAACAGTCTTTTTTTTTTGTTATAAGACTGTTTATTGATCAGGGATTTTTTTTAAAAAATTGCCTGAAAAACCGGGAAAAGTCAGGGAAATTTGTTTCTGAAAAATAGTGGCCATCCTGTAACTTTTAGATCAAAATTGTACGGAATTCCCCTATAGTAATGGAAATGTATTAAAATTTTTGTGCGAATTTCTTTATTTCTCTGAAATGTTACTTTTTTCCTTGAATCTCATGAAAATTTAATAAAATTGTCCACAAAAATTGCTTTGAGCAGTTCCGTAATAAGGGCAAAAACAGTTTTTTCCGTGTATCATACACTATTTTTTATTCGTGTGCATATACTTTTTGCGAAAAAAAAAAGAATTTTTTAATTTAAAAAAATATCCCCCATAACTTTTTTTGTTGGGGGGATTACTTTCAAAATTGTTATAATTGATCCTTTTACTAAAAGTAATTTTTCCTGAAAAGGTTGCATTAATCGAAATTTTCTTTCAGATTTTTTCGATTTTTTAATGGTTTAACCCCCCATTTTTCTAGGAATTTTAATAAAAATAGGGATATTCTCCTCGTAGAACTTGGTTTTTCCTGAAAATTTCAAGTCGATCGGATTATTCGTTCTTGAGTTATCGTGTTCAAAAACATTGTGACATCGGACAGACAGACAGACGGACAAAAATAAGTTGCTTATGTTTTCATGAAACAAATTTATATCCAAGATTTTTTTGTCTAGGATGATTTTTGAATTTTTTTTAAATTTCAGAACAACCGTATAATATTCTAGCGCAGGCGCTGTGAATAATATTATAAGGGGTAGATTTCAGTATAGTGTTATATAATATCGAGAGCTTCATAACATAGGGGCGTATACGAAATTTTTTTTTTTTTGAGATTTTGATGGTTTTAGGTTTATTTTATCAAACCAAAAAAAGGCCAAACCAAAAAAAAATGGCGTATACGCCCCAATGTTATGAAGCCCTCGATATATCGAATTTTTATTATTAAGAATAAAATGCTACATGGAAATCTCATCACTTATTTTTTTACAACTTGATAATAGCTAACTAGATAGCAGAAGTATTGTAGCAAGTACCTTTAATTTCAACGTAAATTAATAGATGGCTTCTCACTTGTTGCAACTTCAAAATGGCTTGCTTACTAAAATTCAATTTTTTCTTTAGCAAGAACTTGTTTTGACTCTTTATTTTTGTTTGTGTGAAAGAGAAGAGAAGATATTTTTGTACGTAAAATAAGTGTATACAATATTGTAAATATTTTCTGAATATTTTTGTGAGGAATGCAATAAATGTATAAAAAGCGGTGCCATAAATATATGATTATATAATTGTTTTAAAGAGTAATAATAATAATTTAAAAAATGTAATATACATACTTTTGTACTTAAAAGGCTTGAAAAAGAAACACAAAAAAGTTTATATATACATATATACATACCAAAGACTGCTTCTAATATTTAATTAAAAAAAAGGCAAAGAAACAATTCAGTTTAAAAGATATGCTTTATTTATTTATACAAATATATACTATTAATTAAAATAATTATAAATTTGGACGATTTTAGTAAAAATAAAAACGTTTGGGCGCCAGATTGCCTCGGACGTTAATATGTTGCATATATAGAAACAATATACGACTTCACCGTGGTTATATTTAAAAGTTCACAAAAAAAATACGAGATGAAACTACTAGCAATTGTACACGCTGACCTTAAACAGACATTAAGTTTAAGTGTCTTGCCAACGCAAACCAAGAGTTAATCCTGTTTGTAGGAGGTCTACACATTATAAAACCATCAACAGTAAAATTAGGGTGCTCGGTTTCGAAAGATAATAAACTTTATTCCTCACTACCTCATAGTGGACCTAATAAAACTTTATTTTATACTGTTTTAGATCATTCTATATGAATTTTGGTCCGTTCACATAGTAACCTCTCAATTCAGAAAAAATTGTTGCAGAGGTATTGGGCAGCAGTGTATTAAATTTCTGTCATAACATGTCAGAACAATAACTTAATAATTGTTTGACAGATAATTTATCATTAATCGATATACTAATATGCATATTTTTTGGGAATATAAGTTGCAAAAAGCCTCAGTGATACTTTTTCTCGAAATGGAAATCAACAGATACCATTACTCTAAATGGACTTAAGTTCTCTGATTAATATTTATATAGAGTATGCTAAAACCGTATAAAATGAAGAACTAAGTCGACTATGGTAATTTTTAAGGAAGTCCATTATCTTTTGAAACCAAGCACTTCACTGTTGTTGCTTTTATAATGTAGAGACAAGCTACTAATAGGATTAACTCTTGGTTTGTGTTGGAAAATCTCTTAAACGTAATGTCTGTTCAGACATTACGTTTAAGATTAGTGTATATACATATGATTGATACCCGATAACATTGTAACGCGCAGAGTACTAGTCATATTTACAATGGCGGCGAATACTAGATTTCCATAGCAAACGTAAAGTTTTTGTGAAATTTTAAATATGGTCGCCATTGAAGTCGTATAGTAGAATTTATTATGAGATATAACTTGCTCTGATGTACTAACAAACGAGATACGCATTTGAAGTTTTAGTTGAGGAGAAATTTAAAAAAATAAATAAGTACAGGATTTTTTAATTTATCAAAATTATAAAAATATTAAATTATTATTCAATCAATCTGTTTTCTAATCATCGTACATGGTATTGGTACTGAAGAGGCCAGCAGCCTGAAACTGTCAGTCTACCAATATCACTCTGTACGATGGTAGATCGATGGACTAATTAAAAATATAATGTTCGAATAAAAAATATACTAATGCAATTCACAAGAGTGAAATGTCATTGCATTCTAGAATCAAACAAAAGGTTCTTATCAGATTAGATTTTTTTTTTTATTTTGACAAGACATGTTAGTCCAAATAAAAAAAAATCGTTCAATTAGAGGAAAAGGGAATTTTCATTTGTTTTAATGAAAAAACTATTAAAAAATTAAGTTTGATAGGTAATTTTTTGTCAGAATATGAAACTTACCTTTTGTAGGGCCGCTTAATATTCTGTCAGTTCTGTTGTAACAAAACTGTCATATTATCGAGTGTCTCTAACCTTTTGCATAAACTCTTCATTTCTCCTTCAAAGTTTACTATCTCAAAAAAATTCTATGGCGTTGTTTCTGTAGGATAATTATGAATTAACACTATCTCAAAATTAACCATTTAACCAATGCAATGTCAGATTCATTTGTCATTTTTTTCTATCTTTTATTGCATTTGTTAAATTCGTAATTTAGTAGTTATAATTATGCATAAACCAACCATTAGGGTATTTATAAAAGGCGATTTTTGTAAATTTGAATCCCCTCTAATGTATTTAAAAATACAAACATAAGATTCTATGCCAAAATTCAGCTAAAAACAAAAATTAAATTAGGGCCGCCTACTTCATTTAAAAACTGGAAAAAAATATAAATTTTAATTTGTTTTATAAGACACGATTTTTTAATCAAATGTGCCTGGCACAACATGTCATTATAGTTAAAAATATATATATTCAAAATATTATACATATACTTTAAATCAAAAACATGATTCTGGGCCAACCAACCAAACCAAATCAAATTCGAAATGAAACAAAGTGAATGCATTTTTTTATCTAAAATTTGACATAAAATTTCATTTTTGAATGACATTGTATACCAAAAGAATTTCATTAAAAAAATCGTGTATTTAAATAAATATATTTTTTTACAATTTTTAAATGAATTGGGACCCTAATTTTATTATTTTTTTGAGCTGAAATTTGGCCCAGATTATTCTTTCTTTTGTATTTCACAATCTGAGGGAGAACTTAAAAAACATAACAAATTCGCATTTTTTAAAAATACCCTAACCAACAATGTATGTTTTAATGATGAATGTTTTTGATACATGAAAATATATTAATTTCGCTTTCAATGATAATTTTTGTCTAAGTTTAAAAATAATGGCTATTTGCGCAATATTTTGATTGTTTTAAACAATAATATGTTAAGCCGCCCTTAACAGTAAGTTGGAAAACTTTTTCCTTGATATATTTTAAACATTTTTACTGAAACACAAAATTAGGCACTTGCTTCACTTTTTCATGCACAAAATTTGTTATTTATTTGTTTAAAAGATAGTAACTAAAATATTTGTCATTTTATACTGCGGCTTAACATGTTACTGAAAAACACTGTACATTTAATTAATGGTGACAGTCAAAATTTTGAAAAATGTTTCTACCACGATTTCATATTTTTTATGTAGGACCCCTTTTTTTAAAACCTGTTCTATAGGACAGTCTATTTTAAGTTAACTTCTAAATTGTCAGTACTTTAAGTACTGTACTCAGCTGAATTTTTAGTATTTTACACAATATAAGAGTTCATTGGCGGCCAAAAAGGCCGTACGCATGGTGCCCCCAGAACTTTTTTATTTTTTGATTATTTTTTTGTTTAAAATTGTATGAATTCTATCAATTTAAGAAAAAAGTTAAGTGATAACAACGGAAATATGGATAAGAACAGTACTAAACTACGATAATTCTACAAATATTCCAAAGAGACAACACCCTTCTCTACCACTCTATCAGTCCTTAGGATAATGAACATTCTTACATTATTTATTATTATTATTATTCTTTTTTTTACAAAATGTATCATATTATTTAATTCCTAAAAAAATTCTAAATTTTAATGTATTGTAAATTCTGGGCAGAAAGACCTCTGTCGTTAGCCCTTTGATATATCCAATAAATATTTTTATTATTATTATTTCTATCAAAGTCTGAAAATTTTGAGTTTATATGACTTTTTCTTCTATTTTTAATATATTTTTTTAAGTGGCGTCACCTTTAAAATTTGTGTTTATGAATGATTTTTTTTTTAATATTTTTTTTTTCAATAGGATTCCCTCATATAACTTTTTCCTGAAAACTTGAGTTAGATGGGATATTTCGTTCTTGAGTTATCGTGTTAACAAAATACGTGACTCGGACGGACGGAATTACAGAAGGATTATTTCAAAATTACATAATTCGAAACAGTATATATATAATAATTGAAATTTGGCGAAGGCGATAAGTGAAACGGACACTCCCTAGAAACTGGTTCGAAAGTCAGTATAAGCCGGTGGTCCCCTCTACTACTAGCCCACACAAGTCCTGGACTTAGGGGATGCTTAATTAAGTAGAATAGTACATGGGAGGATTGGTGTAGTGGACTACCGCGTCGTACTTGGCGAGTTTACTACACAAATAGCGTGAGTTCGATTCTCACCGGCGCCGATTTGCCTTTTTCAGTTAATTAATAATTGAAATTTGGTGAAGGCGTAAGTGCAGCGGACACTCCCTATAAATTGGTTCGAAAGTCAATTAAAAGCCGGTGGTTCCCTCTACTACTAGCCCACACAAGTCCTGGACTTAGGGGATGCTTAATTAAGTAGAATAGTACGAGGTTAAACAAAATGTAAAATGTAAAAAAATGTAATGTAATATAGAAATTTTTTGTCTGGGCGGGTTTTTGGCGATTTTGGACATTTAAAAACTATTATACTACTCTTCTAGACTGCGCAGAGTATAGTAATACTAAAACTACAGTATTAAATACTTTCTACCGGGGAACTTTAATTTACGTTATTTAAATGAAGCGCTTAAATAAAAAAATGCGTGGACCGATTCTTAAAAATTTAAATAAATGCCCATTATTTTCAAAAAGTACAAAAAAAACTAAGAAAGCTTTGCCTTTAAAATGAATTTGAAATCGCAATATATTTTTATGTTTCCTTTACTAAAAATTTAATTCGAATGTTTTGTAGAACAAAAACCGATTTAAATTTTGAGTTTTATGTGTAAATATGTCTAATAGAAATAATTAACTGACAATATTAATTGAAAGAAAAACATGCAGAAAAAAATACAAAAATGTTGTAAAAAAATCTTAAGTAATTTTTTTCGGATACATAGTAAACAAATACTAGAAAATTTCTTTAAAACGGTGTCTTACACGTTAAAATTATTGCTCTGTGAGCCAAGATATTAAAGTTCATTGGTCACTGGTACCATATAAAATAAATGTGTGTATTTATAGTCGCTGCCAGAGTCATAAGAGATTTTTTTTTTTGACAGCGATTATTTTTATCTGGCGCGTGTCAAACTATTCGTCCAATCGGGACGTTACATTACAGAGTCCACGTAAACTGATTCTAGGCCGTTAACGTTCGACCCTATCCAATTATATTTCACAAAAGATTTAGCCACACCCACAAGGCATTTGTAGCAATAAATATTTACTGGACCGGCCTTAATTTGTTTTATTTGTGTTCTGTGCATCGAGTTATATACGATTAATACGTATTTAATATAATAAAATTTAATTACGTCCCTGTCTCACATTAATATGTTTTAAATGTAAACATTCTACTATAAATGTGACACCGACTATACCAACTCAAAAAGAAAATTCCCTATAAATATTATATTTGGATTTTATCACAGTGCAACAAAAAAAGTGCATTATATGCAAAAGTATTAAAACATACATAAAACATACATAAAACAACGCACTAAATACAAAAACAAGTGTAAAATCTTCACACACACACTTTATCAATGTAATATCAAACTAAATATCTTACCTTTATGTGATTTAAAATATAATTTAAAATGTTATTTTTCCTTAAATATGCACAAGTTTAATTTAAAACAGAATGAATATTTTCTCTCTGTAGAACTTCTCTCTTTAGGAAACGTTCAAGAGTTATGTAACACAAATTGTACCAAAATTTATACACTTCATACCCCCTGTAGAGATTTCATGTTTTGGCTACCCCTCCCAAATAGGAATCTGATGGTGGGGTAGCCAAAATATAAAATCTCTACAGCCTTTAATAACGCGGGAACCGGGGTATGAAGTGTATGAATTTTGGTACAATTTGCGTTATGTAATACTTTCCCTTATCTAATCTAAATGACCGTGTGGGATGCCGTTTTAAAGTAAATTACGTTTTTTTCACTAATCGGCTTACAAAAATTATTTAAGGTCCCGATTATAATGATGAAATGCACAGTTTTTAAATTTTATATATTGTACAGATAATATTTGGTATCTATTATTAAAAAAGATAAATTTTAGTAATAAGGTTTACAACGATGTAGTTTTTGCTAGTTAAGGCTTCAAAGAATGGCCTAGTGTGAATTTAAAAACTTAATATTACTGAAATAAAAAGTACACCATTACAAAATATTTATTTTATTAAATAAAACCTGACCTTATATTTTTTGCATAATATGCAAAAATACCATTTTTGTTTTCCAAATTCAAATTCTGAATTTTTGCATGTTTGTGTTTTTAATTTAAAAAAAAATACTAAAACTAAATAACTAAAAAGCCAAGTGATAACTCGGGGGGCTAGCGGACTGATTTGGGTGTTGGGTGCTAGTTTCAGGACTTACGGTAATTCGTACGAAGATCTTTTCTAGCTGGTTGGAGCTCCAAGATGATGTTTAGCACGGCACTGTCTGTTTAGATAGGAAAAAGGACAAGGAATATGATGCTAATTATTGCTTTAAACTATTTACTAATGTTCCCATTGAAATACTATTTACAGTATTATTAATTTGAGCCATTTTGCCTCAATGATTATTTATATGGATAAAAAATCTAAAACAGAAAATAAAATTAAAATATTCTTATCATTCGCACCTAGTCCAAACCTAGATGCGCTGGTAAGGTATTACGTTTAAAATAATACTTATCTGCTATATCTTCTTTACCTAAAAAATATTATTAGTCAATACCTTACCAAAGTTTAAAAATTTTGCCTAAATAAAGAATTTTTATCTAATCTGATCTCGTTTTCAAAGAAAATTATTAGTTTTTGATTGATAAAGCCAAATATTGCACAAATTCTTTCAAAAACTAATTTTCTTGGAAAACGGGATCAGATTAGATCGCGAAACTTTAGAAGTTTTAGTTTGGTGGGTATAGGTCTTTATTTTTTCTTTAAGAAAAACTACTTTTTTAAACTTGCCAACGTTTCGTAAAATATATTTACTTTCTCAGGGCTTGTTAATAGAGTTTTTCTTTGTTAAATATATACATAATAAATAAATTAAAATTAAAACAGAAATCACAGATATACATTTTAACACAAGACATACAAATAGTGAGAAACGAACTGCATAGACTGAAATAATATAAATCTGAAATCTAAAAATACTAAATACCACTAACCACAATTTATTAATTAAGTTTAGCGCCGCAGGCAAAACTCTTTAAAGGTCACAATTAAAAAATAGCAGAATTAGAGCAAATTATTTTTTAAACCCTTTTAATAAAAAATCTTGGCAGGAGTCTGAGTCGCTGTGGCTACATTATTGGTAATCAAGGATTTTCTTCTGAGTAGGTAACAAACAAGTCTTCGCTATTTCTTTTTAATTTGCATAATACATATATTTTAATATTTTAAATATATTTTTTTAAATTTTATTTATACGCGTTACTTTAAATGTCTGCCAATCTAGTTTAGCGCCGCTGGCATTTTTTTTAGAAATTTTAAGGTCACGTATTTTTAAAACAGCCCAGAATTTAGAGCAAATTATTTTATTAAACGACCTTTATAAGCAATTTATTTTAATTACAATTTTCTCATACATTTGATTTTGGCTAAAGATTTTGGCTGGCGCAGTCCCTAGCTTGTTTATTTTGATTACAACATATATAATCTACACCGCCGCAGGCAAAAAATAGTAATCTTAAGGTTAAAATAACTTTTTGATGAAGTTGAATGAGTTTTAATTTTATTTTTAGTTGCTTGGATATCTGATCTCTAGATTTTTTTATTATATGAGGTTAAAAGTGCATGGGAAGCTGGCTTAAAAAAACGCCAGGGGGGCTCAAACCAAGGTCAGTGGGGCTAAGCCCCCCTGCCTCCCCCCCCCCCCTAGTTACGGCCCTGGACACCAGATATAGGTCAACGCATCCGATCGTCAGTCAATCGTGTATAACTTTTTTTTTTTGGCGCGTAAAAAAGCATTCATTCTGACACCAGATATAGGTCAACTCATCCGATCGTCATGACTGCAGTCAGTAATTAGCATTCAATTGCTCTACAACACGTACGGTTAACGCGTGTTATTATTGTTCTTTTCGCACAAAATCACAAAAATCTAAGCTATGACCTTTCTATATCGGGTTATCCCGAAAGGACATCCACGGGACATCCTCTCGGGACGTCCCTGGGATGTACGAAGGACATACCGTATACCCTTGGGATATAGGGGCAGTATATCCTCAGGACACCTTTGGGATATCCTTGGCATATACGACTAATGTCCCGGAACATGCGACATTGAGAGGATATCCGGGGGATATTGTTTGCTATATGGGAAGAGCTTGCAAAGGAATAAGGTAATATATTTTATCTAGCGCTGGTCTTTAATTAATTACAGTTTAGTTTTTTTCGCATTTAACAATCAGTTTTTACACTACCCGACAAACATTTTAGAATCGGCCGCCAGCCGACATTGCTGACGTCAATGCAACTTTGGCAAAACAACTCCCACCGGTACGTGGGGTAAGTTTATTTTCCACATGAGCGACTATAAGCCTCAAAAGGTATAATTAAAACGCATAATATATGAATAATTATTTATTTTACCGAAATAAAATGTTACAATATATATTTTACACAACTAACAAAAAATAGGTAAAAAGCAATAATAATATAAAGATAAATAGTAAAATCTGTAAATAAAAAAAAAACATTCAAGTACATTGGGTTTAAAAAATCATTCCAAAAAAGTTTTTTTACGAATTTTTGAAGAATGATTTTTAAATGTCATTGTAAGTACTTAACAATATACATAAGTGGTAATCGACATTTTATAATTGGTAACTATATTTCTAATATAATTTATAGTGTGGAATTTTCAGCTACAGAATTAATTCATTTTGAAAGTTCCACACTGAGTAACTTAAAAATTAACTAAGCTAGTTAAAATAGCAAGTAAAAACTGGCATATAATGGCAAGTTTGTAAGGATTTTATTTAGGTATCTAATATATTGAGATTTTTTAAGTACAGAAAAGATCAAAAGTATAAAAAGAGAAGGTTCAAAATACTACCCTTTACAACAAAATATTTTCAAAGACTGTATTTAAATACTGCATTTTACGAAATAACCTATAAACGCTTAAATCTATAAACCTTTAAATATGACAGGGCCCACTGCTAGACCAAACCAAAGTTCGTTTTTTTTTTTTATTTTATTTAACAATAAATTCAACTAATAAATATGAAATTTTAAGCCTTTCTATAAACAAATTCGAAAGTTATTGAAATAATGGCAAAATAGTATTTTAATTTTTAAAATACCAAATATAAAGTATTTGAAATGAAAATATTTGCTGGTGTAGTAAATTAATGCAGTATTCTTAAACCGTTTTTTGGTGAAAGGGGAAGTATATCTAATCCTAAAATAGATGTTTTAAAATAAAAAAGCAGGTACATATTATCTTTTTTTTTTTAGATGACGAATATAATGCAAAGTTTTATTTTACTAGAAAAGTAGTAAATATATTTTAATCTAGGGTTTCTTTCTAATACGAAGAAAGTTTTTTTTTTATATAACGTATATAAACTACCCGATTTATCAAGTTTCTACTAGGGATGATTTTAATTTAAACGTTGAATAGTCCACGTCAATTTGACTTCCTAACTATAGTAGTATTTTTTTTTATCTTAAGCATAGCGTCAAGTACCGTCAACTGGGGTGACTTCGGATGGTGTGGGTGACTTTGGACTCTTTTTCGCAAAAGCGTCCGAAGTCACCCACACCATCCGAAGTCACCCACACCGTCCGAAGTCACCCCAGTTGACGGTATAGTATGGTCATTCGAGCAACTATGCATGTACCCTTATGCATGCAACCTCCATCCAACACTTTTTAGAACGGTTTTCTTAAATTGTCTAATTTGGACAGTTGATATTGTGACGTAGGGGTCAAGATAAATAAATTTTACTATAAAGAAAACACAAATGTCGATGGTGTTTTAACGTTTAAAATCTTCAACTTTTTAAAGCATATATAAATTTATTTGCAAAATATAATTGTCAACAAACAGTTTTTCCAACACAAAAAAAGCTATTTACCTATATTTGAAATTTTAGAAATAAATTATTTGAGCGCTGAATCCAAATTTAAAACCATTTTTCTGAACCACATCAGTTGTAGGAAGTCGAGTAAAGAAGTTGGTGTTTGGACGGTTTGTGTAATCATTTACACTGATACGATAAAAATGCTATTATTTTTAAAATCAGCTACCCAATTTTTATACACATGATTAAAAACATATTTTTTGCACGACCAAGACTAAAACTTAATTTTACGCTTTCATTTTAGGGACTAAACTTGCCGTTTTTCTCAAAAGGAGAAAAAAAACACGGCAACCTTGATTAAAATGTTATACATACTATGTGCTACAAAAATTATGTTTTGTGATGTTTTGTTATAAATTAGCGATTCAAACGAATTTATTTGACGTTAACAAAGAAAACCTTTAAAAATAACATGGTTTAAATTACTTAAAATTTATCGTCTTCGTCCATTTTTACGAACTGACGTTTGTGTCAACCATATTTTAAAAAACAATTGAAATCGCGATAGCCGTGAAACTGACTTTTCATAATTCACAGGCATCTTGATTAAATTACTAAAATAAAACACCCGATTTTAGACGCATGGTTTTTAATTTTAATTTTATCTACCTACCTAAATTAAGTTTAGTCGTGCAAAAAATAGTGTATATACCTCAGGACTAAACGTGGCTGTTTTAATCCCTTGAATTTCTGTTTCCCTCGCTCGCTACGCTCGCTCAGGAAACACTCATGCAGCAGGACTAAAACAGCCAGTTTAGTCCCTTGGTATATAAATAACTATTATGTCGAAAGCAGAAACTTAACTTTTTAAAATATGAATGTTTATTATTTTACTTTCCCCTAAGAAAGTAACACAATTATTTCTTTATTAACGTTTTTTTTACATTTTTTATCCAAAAAAGATGATATTCGTCAAAAAAATTCTGTTTGTCTATGTGTCGGTCTGTCTGTCCAGGAAATTTGTGATCGCACTCACTCGAGAACGCTTTGAGCCAAAGACAAGACTTCCAATTTGGAGGATAGGTTGCTCATCCAAAGTTGATGATCAATGATCAAAGTTTGGGTTATGTAATACTTGAACGTTCCTTAGAGGGGAAAGTATTATTTTGTAGGCAGAGGTATTTCCAAGGATTTTGAAAAAAATGTAATAAACGTGAGAAATTTCGCAACTTGTTACATAAATATCTATTTTAGTAATTGCAGATTTAGGTAAATATTATTTTTGAGTGTTGTCAATCACGTACAGAAAGAATAATGAAGGCGGGACGGTGTAGTATACTATACCTATATCTGGTATAGGTTATATAATATTTAGAGGTGCAAAAGGGTCACCTTAAAAAATTAAATAAATTTCATGCTGTATCCGTTCAGGTAACTCTCAATTCAGTCCATTTGTTTTTATAATTCAATACAAGGCAGTAAGTTTTTTGATATGAAAAATATACAGATATGAAAAAAATGGCACAACATTGGAAATTTCATAATTTTCTCAAACCTTAAGTATTAAAAATAATCATTTCTAATACCACTCGAGCTTTCAAATGTTTTGTAAAATACCTATATCGTCCAGAAACTTATAAAAATTGTATATGTTATTTTTAGGAGTTAAACTGAAATAGTTAAAATATATAAAAATTGTATACGTTATTTTTAGGAGTTAAGATGAAATAGTTAAAATATTTGTGTATTTATTAGAGGGTGGGTACATACGATATAATAAAAAAAAGTTTATTACAAGGAAAATTCCTAATTTCCAGAGGTGCTTAAAGCAAACATTTTTAAACTGTAATATTTTATGAAATAAACTTGTTGCATATGGTTTTGGTATTTTTACAGAAAAAAACGCTAAATATATTTAAAGCTTGAGTGGGTATTTGTCAAGATTATTATTTTTTTATTTTATACAAAAATGAAAATTTCAAAATTGAAAAAATAGAAAATACATATACAAAAAATGTTTTGCAAATCTTTTAAATCATTATTTATATACAAAATTTGTTGATAAAATAAATATAGTATTAAACATTCAAATGCATCAACTCACATTTTGGTCAAAAAGTTAAACTTTTTTGTGAAATAATAACTTTGATATTTTTGAACGTTTTATTTCAAGTAGAGGACCGTATAGGTACCGTTAACCGGGGTAAAGTGCGCGCGAAAATG
This sequence comes from Brachypterus glaber, assembly GCA_958510825.1. Lineage (NCBI taxonomy): Eukaryota > Metazoa > Arthropoda > Insecta > Coleoptera > Kateretidae > Brachypterus > Brachypterus glaber. The sequence goes on from OY294046.1 coordinate 49,687,249, forward strand.
TTTGTAAACGAACCCTTGGTTCACTTTACCCCTCCGTGATTAACTTTACCCCGGTTGACGGTATGTTAGTTAGGTTAGGTAGGTAACTTTCCTACTATCAAGTTTGTAATCTATCTACCTACCCAAACTAACCAACCTATCCAGTGATATAATTTCAAGTTAGGTAACTTTAGAATATAATACTTAGTAAAATATATATTTTTGTGTAAATAAAATATGTTCTTTTTGTTTAATAATATATACATTTGCCTTGACTAGGTTATATCGCATATATCATGTATTTTTTTCGCCTAGGCGAATGGTAACGATTATTTCTCTTCTTCAAAACATTAAAAAAAATCTTACTTTATACCTTAAACTACTGTATCACTTTTTTCTGCCTCAAAAATTCTTTTCCATCGAATTTTACGATTCTTTAACACGCTGACTGCCACAAAGTTCACAAAAAATTACCTGTAGATCAAAAATTGATAAAGTTTTTATTAAAAAAAGTCAAAGTTACGCAAAAAAAAATCTGAAACTACGTTTATATGAGACCTTTATTGAAGTTATTTATAATAAAATAATTATATAATGGGTAAAAATTTTAATAAATATTTAAGAAAATATTTTTTAGTTAAATTGGAAAAATATTTAGTAAATTAGTGTGTGTGTGTGTTCTTAAAAAAAAATATGTATATATATATATATATATTTAGGTTTTTCATAAGAAACAATGACGTAAAAAATTGAGAGCTTTTTTTCTCCTTTAAAACAAAAGTTGATTTTTCCAATATGGCAGTCAACTTGTTAAAAGAAAATAATGTTTTGACTATGCAAGTCAAATATTTTCTATCTCTAGGTTCGTGCAACATCTAAATATAGCACAAAATAATATATCTGTGCAATAATTAAATAATCTGTGCGGGTTCTTCATAAATAGAAAATCATTTAAGAATGATTTTAACATAATTTCTATACATCCAACTTGTCACATAAAAATTATTTTAACTTGCACGTTAGGCTATTTCAAAAAACACGATTTTTTTAAACTTTAAGTTCGCCCTCATGTCTTGAAAAATATAAAAAATAGATTCTGGGCCAAATTTCATTTAAAAATTGAAAAAATATATAAACAGAGCGGTCCAAAAGTCACCCCCCCCTCCTCTTAACTATTGAACCAGTTGAGATATCGACTTCAAATTTGGAACTTTTAAATAAAACAACTATCTTTTAGCATATATTTAATACTTTCAGCTCTTAAAATGTGGGCAGGAGGGCATGGGGGCACATTTTTTTTAAATGGAAAGGGTCATCGTGTAATACATCATTTTTAAGCTTATAAAATTCTCCATTTAACTCCATATTTTTAAATTAAAAAAAAAATGGGCTTAAAATGGGGTTGAAAATGGGTATTAATGTCAAAATTCCTCTAAAAAGAAACAAATAATTTTTTAAAAATGCCTAATTTCATCATAAAAAATGTTAATTATACTTTTAAACTAATTTTAGTTGACATAAATAAAAATTTATAAAAAAAACTTAAAAAATCGAATGTTTAAGCACAAAAAATTGAAAAATCAAAACCTTAAATAACATTTTTAAAAAATTTAAAAACGTTAGTTTAAATAGAGAATTTTATAAGCTTTAAAATGATGTATCACACGACCCCCCTTTCTATTTAAAAAAATGTCCCCTCGTGCCCCCCTGCCCACATTTTAAGAGCTGAAAATGTCAAATATATGCTAAAAGATAGTTTAATTTGTCTTATTTAAGAGTTCTAAATTTGAAGTCTATATCTCAACTCGTTCAAAAGTTAAAAGGGGGGGGGTTGACTTTTGGACCGCTCTGTATTTTTTTATTGCTATTATTTTTTTTAACAAATGTCTGGTATACCACGTCATGAAAAACAAAATTTGACATGAAGATGAAAAAATATATTAATTGTTTTTTTTTATCGAGAACAAAATCCGTATAAATTTTTTAGCTCAAAACAATGATCAGCCTTTCCATTTAAAAAAATTAGAAAAGAAAAATAAAAAATAGTTTTTTTTTTTAACTTTTTAAACGAAGTGGTTAAACGTTTTTTTTTTCAATTTTGAAAGTGTTGTCGACCCTAATTTATTTTTTTTGACTGAAATTTGGTACAGAATATTATTTTTGCATTTTTCACGATTTGAGGGTAGCGGATTTTCAAAAATTTGTGTTATTGAAATCTATTGCACATATTATATGCTAAAAAAGTCAAATAAATAATATGCTACGCTTAAATGGCAACAAGGGGTAGACTTTATTTCTTTAATTAGTTTTATATGAACTAAAAAATAAAGACAGCTTTTAATAGGAATTAAGCAGTGCTTATTCCTGTGCAAGTTAAAATTATTTTTCTATATATTTAAGAGAATTTGGATGTTACGAAGGCGTAGAAGGGACATAATAATTACTGTTTTAAATGAGATTTAATTCTGTAATACTAACTCAGAGTAAACATTTAATTCGTTGTTACTAACACCGAATTAAATGTTTATTCTGCGATAATATTGCAGAATAAATTAATTTTCTCTGTCTTAGTAACGCAGAATTAAATAAAGATTTAATTCTGTGATACTAAGACAGAATTAAATATTTTCTCTGTGTTGTTATCACAGAAATAAATAATTTTCTATTTATTCTGTAATACTAATACAGAATTAAATATTTTCTCTGTGTTAGTAACACAGCGAAAATGATTTAATTCTGTGATAGTAACACAGAGAAAATGATTTATTTCTGTGTTAGTAACACAGCGAAAATGATTTAATTCTGTGATAGTAACACAGAGAAAAAGATTTATTTCTGTGTAAGTAACACAGAGAAAATATTCAATTCTGTATTAGTATTACAGAATAAATAGAAAATTATTTATTTCTGTGATAGTAACACAGAGAAAATATTTAATTCTGTCTTAGTATCACAGAATTAAATCTTTCTTTAATTCTGTGTTACTAAGACAGAGAAAATTAATTTATTCTGCAATATTATCGCAGAAAAAACATTTAATTCGGTGTTAGTAACAACGAATTAAATGTTTAGTCTGAGTTAGTATTACAGAATTAAATCTCATTTAAAAAAGTAATTATTATGTCCCTTCTACGCCTTCGTAGGATGTATAATTTATTTATATGACACATTTTATCTTTCTATACAAGCCGGTGAAAAAACACCAAAAGTATAGTAAAAAAGTTTATTTTTATACAGGTGTTGAAAGAGATTTAATCTCGGTAAACAAAACACCCAGTATATAAGGAGTAGAGGCATTATTATACTAAGAAGTAGTACTATAGTACTAAAAAATATACTACATATAAGAGACATTTATCTTTAAATTCTAAGGTGCTTTACACATAATTTTTGCATACATCAAAAATTTAATATATCTATATTTTTTTAATAAATTTAAATTTTTTAAGTAGCCGAATAATTTTATATTCATTTAATATAAACGAATAGTTTTTTGATAATAAAACATTTTAAGCATTGTCCTACTTTTATCCTACTTTTACTACAAATACAATATATTTTAACATGGTATTTACATCTTAAAATATATTGTCTTTTTGAAAATTTAGGCCATTAGTATTATTATGTCTAAATGGAATGTCAATTTTATTATTAATTTGAAAATAAAATGGTCCCAAAAAATATACAGAGCGGTCCAAAAGTCACCCCCCCCCTCTTAACTTTTGAACCAGTTGAGATATCGACTTCAAATTTGGAACTTTTAAATAAGACAACTTAATCTATCTTTTAGCATATATTTAATACTTTCAGCTCTTAAAATGTGGGCAGGGGGGCATGGGGGCACATTTTTTTAAATGGAAAGGGGGATCGTGTAATTCATCATTTTGAAGCTTATAAAATTCTCCATTTAACTCCATATTTAAAAAAAAAATTGGGTTTAAAATGTCAAAATTCCTCTAAAAAAAACAAATAATTTTTAAAAATACCTAATTTCATCATAAAAATGTTAATTATACTTTTAAACTAATTTTAGTTGACATAAATAAAAATTTATAAAAAAAAACTTAAAAAATCGAATGTTTTAGCACAAAAAATTGAAAAATCAAAACCTTAAAAAACATTTTTAAAAAATTTAAAAATATTAGTTTAAATGGAGAATTTTATAAGCTTTAAAATGATGTATCACACGACCCCCCTTTCTATTTAAAAAAATGTCCCCCCATGCCTCCCTACCCATATTTTAAGAGCTGAAAATATCAAATATATGCTAAAAGATAGTTTAAGTTGTCTTATTTAAGAGTTTTAAATTTGTAGTCGATATCTCAACTCGTTCAAAAGTTAAAAGGGGGGGAGGGACTTTTGGACCGCACTGTATATTTTTTTAAATGCTTAAAAATTTTGTATTTTTTTATGAGAATAGCCAATGTTTTTTTTAGTAAAATTTAGTAACTTTATTTCTATTAATGGATGAGTATTTTTTAAGATAAATTGCACATTTTCCTTAAAAGTTAAAAGTAACTAAGAAAAAAAGTAACTCATACAGTCATTCGACTACTTTTAGGTTTAAGTATAAAATAAAAAATAAAAAAAAAACAATTTTAAAGACTTCTAAAATACCTACATTAACAAATCACATTGAACAATTTATCACGGTTTTTTGGGAAATGTATAGTTTTTTTTTTTTAAATAAAAGGATATAACAGATAATTTCTTAAAATTGCCCTACGGTCAAATTGCTTGAAATTCGTATCTAGATATACAGTATCGATAAGTCGAAACTTAATCGGAATGTATCACGGTTCGGCGTAATGGAGATTTCTCCCGTTAGATTAGACAGGGACAAAAGTTCTACCCAAAAAGGATAGAAGACATACATACATTCCCACTTCCACCCAACCAAACAAATTCTGTATTTGTTCTTTGTTGAACAAATACAATATTTACTTGGCCGGGCGAAAAGTGTAACAATTTAATTTTTATTAAAGAAATTACTGGCGCCATCTAAATTTTAGTAGAATTATTTTATTCTACAGATTCACATTAGCTATGTTCGTTCGTACCGCTCAGTGCTACACTTTCCGGCCAACCAAATAAATACTGTATTTGTTGTATGAAAAACAAATACAGTATTTATTTGTTTGGCTGGAAAGTGTAGCACAAATGAGATAGAGATAGGGTAGACGTCTTTTGTTTCATAATTCTAGTTGTAGAGATCTCCATTCACTTTTAGTGATTCTTTTTTGCGATTGAAAAAGGTTTCGCCTAATATATTATTTGATTTTTGGGTTTGGACTTGATATTTGCATTATAAGTAAACAAACTGTACAAGAAAACTACCCATATAGCACACAATACCCCCCGGATATCCGTTTAATTTCGCATGTCCCGGGATATTAGTCGTATATCCCAAAGATATACCGAAAGGTATTTCCCGAGGATATACTGCCCGTATATCCCAAGGATATACGATATGTCCTTCATACATCTCCGGGACATCCCGAGGGGATGCCCCGGGGGTATCCTTTCGGGATATCCTTGGCATATACGGGCAGTATGTCCCAGGAATATACTCCTCGGATCGTCCCTATGATACACGAAGTATATTTGGTATGTACGAGGTATATCCATGGGATATACGGGTTCGGAAGTCGCTCGACTAACCGTTCAGTAACAAAAGTATATCCTGGGGTAAATCGCCGTTTGGACTTTTTAGTAGCATAAGTATATCCTGGGGATATCCATCGTAAAACGTGTGCTATATGGGTAAGTGTTTAAAAAAGTCGAGCTGAAAGTGTATGTGTGTAAAACAAGTAGTGACTATAAACTATAACCAAAATTTGTATTAGTTAGACAAGAATACATACCAGGGGCGTCTTTAGGCTTTTGGCCGATATTTTTGACAAAATCCTTCTTTAAAATCGATTACAATCAAACATGAATTTTACCGCAGACCTATTTTGAGCAATTCCCTGCCTTATCCTTAAAAATTTAATTTAATAACGATTTTAAAAGGGTAAACTTGCAACGAACATTTTTTCTATCAGGGGCGGCGCAGGGACCAGATCCTCCAATTTCAAGTAGAAGATTCGCTGAAGGCCCTGAACACTCAGGGACCTTAACTCTGGCAACTTTCCCAAAAGTCTACTGAAATAGTGGGCTTTGCGTTGCGCTTCGGCGTTGTAGGTCACGTGATCGCGCAGGGAAGATATGATTTTCATTTGCAGCTGCTCCACACGGTGGGGCTCTCTTAAACCATGGCGTTCTGGAACAAAAAAATATATTTAACTAGATTTTTTTTTTGTTTGTACCTAAGGTATATATGGCTGCCAACAAAAGAATACTTTCCCCAAGCCCCGGACTGACCTTAGTGGGGTTTGCCGCAATTAAGCCTTTGAGGTGAACTGTTCCTTTTTAAGCCTTAATAAATTAAAGACCTTTTGCGACGAAAGTTTTGCGCCGCTGAGATTGCGAGGCGCGCATTTGGCAAAAATTGTCAGTTAAAAAAAACTCGTTTATTATTTTTTTTTCGAAAATGGAACAATTTTTGAAAACATGTGTATTAAAATTTTTTTCAAAGAAAATTAATATTTTTCGAATTAAATTAAAAAAAAGAATAAGAAAAAAAATGTTTTTATCTTCTTTGAGCCCCTAACCCCACCCTAATTCTTACCAAAAATTATACCAGAACTTTGTTACAAAGTCTTTTGATAAGGAACCTATGTTTTAAATTTAAAATCATTAGCTTAAAGCGTTCTAGAAATATTGTGATCATAAATTTTACATGACAAACGACCGACATACACACAGGGTGAAGCTAAGGGGGTGGGGACGCCACCCCCCCCCAACCCCAACCACGATCGAGTTAGGAAAATTCACTGTCAAGGTATGTAAAATTGAGTGGCAGAGTTTGGAAAGCGGTGGTACCATCACGGCCATTAAATCCAGCTACAGCAAAGATCCTTGCGGACACCCAATATTTAAAATTAAAGTTGCGTAGATCGTGTCATCTGAGTTATTTGTTTTTTTTTTTTTAAATAGTGTTAGGCATGCTGTCATGTCAGTAGGTAACATTTACTGGTAGAGTTGAGAAATCTGTAGAGAAATTGGAAATTGGCGGAGAAGTTGGGCAAATTGAGTGGTAAAGTTGGGAAATTTTGAGAGGTGAGGACCTTTTTTTTTAGTAATCAAAATTTTTCGGGGTTAAGTTTTTGGTGCTTTTCAAAAATAGTTGATTATATATAATCAACTATAGTTGCTTGCCTCCCCCCCCAATAAAAATCATTCCGCGTCATCATTGTTTTGACTAAAATCTGTTTTACAGAGAATTTAATTTATTTGAGAACAATGTTAAAAAGAAACATGATATGCATTCCATTGTATACTAATCACAGTAGATGGTATATTGCATTTTCCAAATACTTAAACGCAATTGAGCAAGTCAAAAAACAAAATAAAAAAACTATATATTTTTTAATTTTTTTTACGAAAAGATTTTTTTTTTTTGAAAAACAAGTGTTCAAAAAAATAAAAAAAATAATAGAAAAAGTTTATCAAAAAAAAAAAAAAAAATAAAAAATTTAAAAAAAAAATTAAACACTTTTTTTTTCAAAAAAAAAAAAAAAATCTTTTTTCAAAAAAATTCTTAAAAAAAACTCTTTTCAAAAAAATTCTTTAACCTTCAATAAGTTTTTTTGTTTTTGGGGCAATAATTTCGAAAAACAATAGGGAACTTCCCCTCATAGAACTTGACTTTTCCTGAAAATTTTGAGTCGATCGTTCTTAAGTTATCGAATCCACAAAAAACGTGACATCGGACGGAGAGAACGACGGACTGCTGGACATTTTCAAAGTTTTTTATTGTTTCATGAAACACATTTGTATACAAGAATTTTTTGTGTAGCGTTTTTTGGCGATTTTGGGAAATTCGAAACTACTACTTTATTATAAAAAAATATCAACAAAATGTTACCAAGAGGAGACTTTTCTTGGGGAAATTAATAGATTTAAAAACTTTTTGGAATCAGCCCTATTATAATAGCCGCACAAATTCCGATTTCCGTATTTAGGTAGGTATCTCGAAAATTTTAGTAATTAAATCTACAATTTATTTATATATTTATTTGTAAACGTCCTCGATATCGTATCTAGGAATCGAGCCAAATCAATCAATGTATCTTTTCTCTTAATTAAAAATATCCCTAGAAAATATCTTTCTTAAAATAACATTTAGAGGTATAGAACAATAGAAATTTTATTCAATTCAAATAATGTTTTACTTATCATAATTTCGCTAACATGGGAAGGGGTTTTCCAGGGCTAGGTAATTTTCTAGGGCGCCAAGTTTTTTGCGGCAGCAAATTTTTAGTTGACGACTATTTTTCGTTAACCAGTGTCTAGTTTTTTTTTTATTGCTTTCTTTTATATTTCTCGATAACTCGATAACGCTTTGGGCTAAAGACTTTCTTATTGTAAGGGATTTTCTTATAGAAAGGTCAAGACTGGGTTTGTTTTTGGTAAACGTTGGGGTGGGGTATATTTTTTTATTTCGTTTTTTATTTTTCCTTTTTCAAAAATAAAAAAAAACATTTATTTAAAAATGTTTGAAAAGGAGAATAAAAAAAACCTACACGGGAAATATATTTTTTTGTTGGCAGCAATGTTTTATTTGATTATTTATTTCATTCCGGTTTTCTAATTCCCAGAGCCCAGTAGGTAAATCCGGCTCTGCGGTTTCATAAATTCATATACTTTTTCAAATTTAGCTGTTTTTTTAATTATTAAAAAAGAATGTGATACAAAGATCAGAAAAGCAAAATGAATTTATTTTGCTTATTAAGTAAAGTAAATTTATTTTTCTTTTCTGTAATTTTTATCCCAAGGCACATAAATAGAAGAAACTTACCCGTGATTAGCGTGAGCGCACAGAGACACGCAAAAGCAGAAATGTCTATCTCCATGGAATGCAGCCCGCTGCAGAACTCCATGATTCCGTGCAACCAGTCCCCAAACGACCGCTGGCACTGTTGCAAATCCAGAACCACTCCGTTGCAAAAGGTCAACTTAGTATCGTTCGGGTGCGTGCGGTACGCCAAGCGCAAAACAAACAGTTCTAGAGAAGCGGATTGAAACAACAGATCTCTATCTTCCTGGCATATTTCCTGGAAACCAGGAATTTTATCCGCGAAATTTTTGATAACATCCACTGAAGTAGTTAATAAGGTGTAGAACTGCTCGATTTTTGCTGCTTCGGAGATGACAGGTTCGATAGGAGAAGGTTCTAGGTACTTGGAATAATCTAAGTTAGCCAAATCTGGAGTTGTGTCCACGTGCGCTCTTACAAGAGCTGTGATCAAAGAAACTGGAGGACTTGGTGGACTTTCTTGCGGAGATTTTGGCTTGGAAGGTAGTCTACCTCTTCTGCCTTTTAAAGAATCCGTCCTCACTACCTCTTTTACCATTCCCACAGCCAGACATTTCTGGAACCGACAAAACTGACAGCGATTTCTCCTTCGTTTGTCCACCGGACATGCTTTATCAGCTAAACAAACATACTTTGAACCTTTTTGTACTGTCCGTTTAAAGAATCCTTTACACCCTTCACACGTTCTTACTCCGTAGTGCTGGCAAGCTGCTGTGTCTCCACAAACAGCACATAGCTGTGAAGGAGAAGGAGGAGTATGGCCTTTTTGAGTAGTTGGTTGGTCTGCAGCCCCTCCAGGCGAGCTAGCAGCTGAAGAACAAACCGAAGGTGTGGGCCCCGCTAGTCTAAGCTTCGGGCTTTCACTACTAGAGGTCGATTCTGATCTCTGTAAAGGTAAAGAGGCTCGCCGTTGTCTAGGACTTAAAGCGGTACTGACGTGAAGCTCAGAAGTGCTGGTTTGGTAGGAAGGAAGTGAATAAGACTCCTGTGAGATTAATGCCTCGAAGCTGGCGCTACATGTTTGAGGAGGAGGGTAGTACGGACTGCTACTAGGATACTGCAGCTGTTGCTCGTAGTGGTGATAGGGCACGTGGTGCGGCGTGGGCGGGTGATGGTACGAGACGTTATAACACTCTTCGTCCATTTTGTACGGGGACGTTCCCGGTTGTTGGTAGCGGACAGAGTAGGTTTCTTGAAAGCTGGGCAGGGGCGCAGGCGAAGACGGTTGTGAAAGATGGGCGATATCTGGAAAAGGATCGAGCTCTTCGTGGGGCAAGACTGATTCGTCTGTAAAGGGAGCATTCAGCAGGTCAGCGAAGCTGCTAGTACCAAAGGAAGCCTAGAACAAGTAAAAAAATCATTAAAAATTAAATGGTAACGTTCGGGGAGCTGAAGAAAATGGTTTAAAGCAGGGGTTATTTTAAGCTTTTTCCCCACTGCACAATTTAACCATAGATGCGGCTCATTTACCAAAATTGTAAATACTCCAAAATACATTTTTTCTTTTGTTTTTGCGAAATGTAGATTTTTTTAAGTTCAAATACAAAAAAATGTTGAATTTAACATCTACATCTTAATCGGGATTTAACAGAAACACGTGAAAATTCGTCGCAGGCATTTTTTTGGGCTTTTTAAGTTTGAATGCTTTAAAATGAAAAACTGGAAATCCTTGTTGATTTTTGTTTAAATAGAACCTACATTAACACCCAACATTAAAACATTTTTTCGTTTTTTTTTTAAGGTCCAAAACATTTAAAATCTTTGAAAAAAGTTCAAAACATTATTTTTGTAACATTTTTAATAAATTTATTTATTTTATCCTAATTTCTCACTGCACATTAAAATTTCCCAGCTGAAAGTTAAAATAACCCCTGGTTTTAATCAAGGCATGTTTTACAATGTATGGGGAATGTAGCATTCCAATGCCTTTTAACAGAATCACCCCGTATAACATGATTCGATAGTGGATATAACATTAAAGATTCCTTTTCCCTTTATGGAACTTGATTTTACGTAATAATTAAACATAGTCATTTCTTAAACTATCCCATACACAATTAAACGTAACAAATAGACCGCCTAACAGATGAACAAATCGCTTGTCACTAACGAAACCCTGTTACAAATTAAAACAAGCCGCGAAGATATGTAATGCTACGCATCCCAATATATACTATTCAAAGTGTATGGCATATTGCATTTGTTCAAATAGGTAAGTTCAAATTATTTAAGGCAAAAAGGCAAAAGCCCTAGTTTAAAAAAATCAAAAAAAAAAAAAATTAAAAAAAAAATTCAAATTTTTTTGACAAAAAAAATCAAAGAAAGAATTAAAAAATGATAGTTTTTTCGATTTTTTTTTTCAAGTTTGGACTCGTCCAATAATTTTTTTATTTTTGCAAAAATTATTTTCAAAAACAATACCCTTATAAAACTTGATTTTTCCTAAAAATTTGAATTCGTCGGATAACTCGTTCTTAAGTGTAAACAAAAAAGTGACATCGGACGGACGGACAGAAGGATGGACGGATGGATGGATGGATGGATGGACGGACGGACAGACGGACAGACATTTTTAAAGTTCTTATTTTTTTATGAAACACATTTGTATCCAAGTATTTTTTGGTGATTTTGAGAAATTTGAAACTACAGTATTATACTATTCCAGCGCTTACGCGCTGTGAATAGTATAATAAGTAGGTATAGAAATTATTATTTTGGGACATTTTGCCTCAATTAACATCTCCATAAATATCCCGAATAATTCTTATGATGCGCACGTATCTCTAGATGCCTAATTGCCTATTCACAGGCTCGCATAAGAACATAATACATAACAATGCCATGCCGTGACTGGCTTGATGTGCCGCCATGTATCTTGTAAGCCAATCACGGCATCGCATTCTTATGTTTTATGTTCTTATGCAAGCTTCTGGATAGGCCTTAAGGTATTTCGTTTTATTCGCAACTTCTAGAAAGAAAATTTTGTTTCATTCATTACAATCGGAAATAAAACTTTTAAAACTTTTAAAAGAATTTATTATTATTTATAAAAAGTTTTATAAATAGCCTTTATTTTCCAATATTACTTGCTTATGAACAGTCTAGACAAACTTATTAAGTGTTAGGTAAGTTTTCACAGGCAACTTTTTTCAGAAGTTTTAATAAGTTTTACTCTTCTTCAAAACGTCACTAAAAAAAAGGATCTGGTAACCAGATGTATAGTTAATTACGAAACTTACGGCTAGCCTTAAAAAATTTAAATGAAAAGTCAAACCACCCCGGATTGTTTGATTTTAGGTTGTTTTTGGGACATAAGACGACCGTAATTTTTGACATTAACAAAGTGGGCGTGTGAATGGTCGTGATTATATTGAGTATCATGGGTAGTACCTATGGTATAGGGTGATTCATAGAGAAAACTCCATATTGCGATGCCAGGTGAATTTGATCTGGATGCCCTAATCACATCGTTTTTTTTAGACTATACGTTACTCAATACTTAGATATTAGGGACTTAAGGCAATTCTAATACGTAACGTAACTATTCGACATAAATGTAAAAACGTTGCGTTGAAATCTAAACTCTACTTAAGAGTTAAGGCAATCGTGTTGACGTAACTTTAATGCAATGTGACCTAACCTCACGTTATTTGTTATTGTTTAAATCATAATTTTGTATATTAGTTTGTACTATATTCCACCTATTAGGGTCCTCAAAGGGGTTTTGCCCTGGAACTTCCTTTACTAAATACATGTCGTCTTCGGATGAAACATAAAACCTTTTTCTCTGATTTTCGGTATCGATATTTTAAAACATTTTTTGATGTTAAGATTTAACCGCAAACTGAACAGATTTTTTGGCAATGCTCGCCTCGATACGGATACGGTAAGCACCTACGCATTGGAACGTTACGATGCGTTGCCGTATCTCGACGCGTATCGTCAATTGCAACTGCTCCTGCGTACCTGTCAATTTTGGTATATACCGTATATACCAATCCATCTAAGATACATTTACGTTTGTGGCATGGCCTTATCTCCCTATTATTAGTATTACCTTTGCGCTCTTACATTTCGAAGAGTATTACAGGTCTACTTTAAATTATTACTTAAGAATAGAGGCACATAAATAATAGTATATTATGATCCCGCCAAAGTAAAACAAAAAAACACAATCGCTATGCAGTTTTCGATAAGGGCCCGCCAAAATAAAACAAAAGACAAACTATTAACAAAAGTGTCACTTTTAACTTAACATTTCTAACCGAAAAATGTTGCTTTGGAATACAAACGAATAAAAAAATGTTTATGCGTCCGTTAGCATGTTTCGAAAAACTAAAAACAAAAATTAATGACCTTTAAAAAGAAAAAGTTAGGTAGGTAACTACTATTGATACAAGGATTCCTTATTAAGGATGAACCTTTAAATTAAAATAATAAAATATGTCTTGCGCTAATACTAAAGAGCTCTATTAAAGTTAAATTTATACCGATGATTATTTATGCATCCAATATACTGGATTATTAATAAGTTGAATTTTAGCGATTTAGCTATTAGAGATTTTTTTAGAGGCAAAAACTTTCTAAAATGCAAAAGATACTTTTTAAGAAAATCTATCTAAATAATTTTGCAAAATATATATATTTTTTATTTTCGTATTTCCAGACAAAACAATTGTCAGGAATAAACATTTTTCATTCGGGTCTTAGGAGTCTCTGACAGGAGATGTTCTTGGACCAACACCTGCAGGTTCATGGACCATATTAAGCAAAAAAAGGTGACAGACCTTTTGATTTAAACCCACAAAAGCACACACGTGCGTTTTCAGTTGCACGTACTTTTTGTCAACTTTTAGGTACTGAAACGCTACCGACCGCGGTGACAATTCGCGTGACTGTCGTAGAATAGTAAAATCGCAATTTTATCCGCTTTGTGAGCGCATTCAACAGTAGGTTACCGTTTACTAGTTTAACTAGACCTAGTTTATGTCGCTTTGTTTGTGTCTAGGGGAAACGCCGCCGTCGCCGAAGCGGACGGGGCGTGGCCGAGTAGAGAAAATCGGCCAATCCCAGAGGCCCCTCGACTTTTCACACGCGCCGCCGTCGCGACGATAAACATGGCCGAAGACCGGTGGACGAACGGTGGTGGCCACTTTCTACTAAATTTACTCCTGCTTATCTATTATTTAAAACGCTCGTAAGCGGTTGGTAATTGAATTTTTCTACACGAGTATACATGGTTTTTGTCACTAAAAGCCTAAGAAGTACCTAGTTGGTTCAGACTATTTCCCTCAAAAGTCCAAACCGACCAATCAGTGATTGGCAGTGGTTGACTAAGCCCTTGTGGAGCTTGGGTCTTATGTAAGCTACCTTAAAAAAAATTAGATATCAACATTTTAATCATATTTCCTCGGATATATCTGATATATTCGATATATCGATATGCAGCCCGGGGCTCATTAGTCCTCCCTTAGTCCGCCACTGCCAATCCCAAACGATTAACAGCGATTAAACCGAAGCTAGCTTTTGCTAAAATTTACAGCAATTACATCAAATCTAACTTCAGCCTCGGCTTTTGCTAAAATTTAACAGCTTTTAAACCCAAGCTGGGTAGCTTTATTTATGTTTTTCAATAAAGCTTTTCTATTTCGGAATGCAAATGTTTTCGACTCAATATAAAAGTCTCAGACTTCGTCTTTAAATTTTAACTAAGAATTAGTCTCAAACATTTTCTAAGAAAAAAATTACAAAAAAAACTAACAGCAGTTTATCGGAAAAATTCATACTTTAGTCTAATTTTAACCTAGGTGTGTTTTTTCCTGAGCAACATAAATATCTTTTTAAGTAAGGTGGTTGCAGGTATTATGGCCATGTATTAATTATGTCCAATTTGCCATATTTCAAAAAGTACAGTATTTTAAGTTAGTGTTTCTAACAAGATTCCTAGGGCAAGCGCTAGATCGCGCCACTAGTTATGGTTTAAAATCTGCAACGATTTTAGTGATTTTCTTTTCGTGTGGAAAAAGTCCAAACGTACTATCTAACAGTTAGTCTATATATAATTTCAGTCAGTAAACGTAACTACATGGCCAGTTTGTGTGTATAGTAATATGGCCATAGCAATAGGCAAGCTGCAGGAAGCTATGAGGCTCGACGTTTATTTACATAAAGATTGTGTTAGACTAACAGAAATTTACAAAGAACTATTTTTTATTCAGATTGTGAATAATTGTTTAAAAAATACCAAGTATAAAATATTTATCAAGTATGTTTTACTTTACCTAAACCCATTAATTGTTTTTTTTTTATATTTTATGTTTAACTGTTTTATTTTTTTTTTAATTTTATATAATATTTTTTTATATTGCGTAATAAAAAAGCATAAATAAATACTTAACTTGATAATATTTAGAAAAATATTATTTATTTTAGATGTGGTCATATTACCAGCACCGTGTTACATTTTCTAAATGGACTATAATTTTTTATTTTTTTACTTTTTTTTATGTTTTTCTTTAATAAGTTAAACATAAATAAGTAATCTGGGCTCTATAAGTATTATTTTGTTTAGAAGTTATCTCCTTTAATATTTATCAGAAATTATACGTTAGCATGGGCATAATACCTGCACGTACCTTAGGTACCGACTGTGGGAATAGAGTTATCTTAAAAATTTAAAGCATTTTGATTTGTGTAGGTTTAACTATATTTAAATACCTATTTATGCATAGGTACCTGCATATCACACTTAAGTAGTAGTAGATGAGGAACGGCCAGGGGTAGTACACTCTAAAAATTGTTTTATGAAATTACTAACAATATCGTTCGTTATTTAATGCCAACGATTTTGTTAGTAATATTACATATTACAACTTTGTAATTTAACTAAACTGCGTTGTAATGTTGTAAATTCATAAAAATTATTTTTTTGTAATTTCACAACATTTTCCTGTGATATTACATAATAATTTGTAAAATTGTTTCCCTATTTTACAATATTATAACACGTCTTTGTAATTTTAAATGTTTTTTTTTGTGAAAAGCTAAAACATTTGAATTTTTTTTGTAAAAAGTTCAAGTATTTTCGCAAAATTTAGTAAATCTACAATAATATTGCGTTTTTATTAAACTAACTTTTGATTTTACAACATAACAATATAAAATCGCTGCAATAATGTTTTTGTGTAAAAATACCAACGTTTTTTTCAGTGTAAAGTAGTAAGTAGTAAAACTTTTTTTTTAGAGGTGAAGACCTTTTTCTTTTTTTTAGTCATCAAAATTTTCGGTCAGGGGTAAAGCTTTTTTTCAGAGGTGAGAACCTTTTTATTTTAGTAATCAAAATTTTTTAAATAGGGCCGCCAAACCAGAAGCTTGCTTCAGGGCCGGCCCTAAGTATAAGTACACTAATTAAAGAGTATAACTTGCAAAGAGTCTAAGTGCCATTGGATTATTATCTTGTATAAGAAATATTGCTTTGAACTAATTATAAACTAGTAACTAATAATAATAATAATTATAATTATTATTATTATTAGCTAATTATTAGTTAGTATGTTCTTCAAATTTGGAAAGAATACAGTATTTGAAATTTTATGGCTTTTAATTAAAGTGCGACTAAAATTCATAAAAGGAAAATTGTTGTTTTTTACAAAACTCATCAAATATTTAGGATCGTCATAAAGATTGAAATTGAGCAAAAACTTTATTAGCCAGTGTTCTTTTACGTATTATCTAGCTACCAAGTAATTGAATTTATAATTAACATTCTCGACGTCTTTCTCTACGAATAAACGAATAAATTAATTGTTTATTATTTATTTATATATTTCAAATTATTTATTAATTGCGTGTTTATGAAGATACGGCGTGTAATTGCATGTCATAAAATGGGACTAATTATGGATTTTGATAGATGGTCTCGATGACACGTTCAGAAATAAATCGCAGCCGATGGAGGGGTATTCCGCAAGAGAATATTGTGTGGACTAATTCCCATAATTTCTCACTAATTCACCTAATTTCCTAACTTGTTCCTTGAGGAATTATATCTTATTTCAGTCATATTTTAGTGAAGATTGTTATCTAGGTGTTTTTGAGCTTGCTGAAACCAAATCCATCATTGACAATTTAAAATTCAAATTAAAAAAAGTGGAGGATCTAATATTAAAAATGGGGGGTTTCGAGGTTTCTGAAACCGAATCAATTATTAAAAATTCCAAATCGCTGATGTTAATTTTCGTTTAAATTTGACAAAGTTAAAAAACCTATCAGCCAAATTTATTTATCCATTTTAAATTTATAAAGTTTAAAAATTCACCCACGTTAAGCTTCTCAAAAAAAAAAAAAAAAATATATATATATATATATCAAATTTTAGCAAAATTAATAATACTGTATATCATAAATTTAAAATTTCTTTCAATAGGTATTAGAAGAATAAAAGTACAAAATTTACATAAAATTCAAATAATTTTTAAACATATAAATTAAATTTAACAGTGTAATTTCCCCACTGTAGTAATTCCCCGAAAAAAAAAATCCTTGCAGTCAATATTGTATCTGCGGATAAATCGTTCAAGGAAATTATTACGTCGTTATAGAGTTAGTCATGCGATTATGCAAGTTGAGGAAATGAGTCTTGTCATCGGTCTTGTCATTTAGATTTGTCTTCTTTTATAAGAAAGCTACACGCATATACATACACACATATAGATAATAAAGCCAAGCCAACCCAAGGCTCTAAATCTAAATTTTACAAAAAAGAGCAACCAGTTTAAGAGTTAAGTTTAAAAGTTAACTAAAAAAGTTTAACATTAGACAATTTTTTTGAAAAACGTCAGCCATTTTGTTATTTATGGCAAAAAAAATTCTTTTAGTTCGGGCTATAGGGACTTCAATACTGAAAAATATCTTTTGCTTTTTAATAGTAGATCCAAACGAAATCATGGCGATCACCGTTGTTGATGTTTTTTTTTCTTTCAAAAAAAAATTATGGCCAAAAAATTTCACTTTAAAAATCTAAAAAAAATTGTTGTATTTTTTGAATATAAATACATATACTTACAAAAATTTTACAATGATATCTTTTTTATTTCTACATATAAAAAAAACTGTTAAAAAAGTATTAAGTTAAGTTAAGCGATCGCGAAGTTGTCCTGAAATTCAAGCTGCAGCAAAGCTTATATGGCCACTTTTCAATTAAAGAATTAACAACTTATCAAATTTTCGTTTAATTTACTTAACTTTACTTAACTTTTTCAATGTAATTGATAGGTGCCTCAATCCCCCCCATGGCTAAGGCTCTGCGCCCTTTGTATAATATTAAACATCGGCGCTACACACTCTCAGTACAAAACTTTTATAATCTGTAGATAAATTCCGATGTCTTGGGCTCGATGTCTTTTCCTAACGGCACTATATCTCATGCATTAATAAGTAACTGCAATTTTTTTTGGTAATGATTGCTTAAAAGTTTTTCTAATGTTGGGAAATTATATAGTTAGTACTGTTTTGGTTTGGTGTGATTTTAGCTAAGAAACAACCTAATCTACATCTACACAGAATATATTCTATTAATAGGTAATTATTTATTGTGATATATGTTTGTCGTGGGTTTTCTTATAAAAAAAAATGAAAGTACACGGGCTCTAGTGAAAGCGATCATTAGAGATGAAGAGGAGCATCCTTTGCTGTAAGTTACACTGTTTACGGATAATAGTTGCAATTATGAAGTCGGCTAATTCGGTATTATTAAGGCCGAGTTACGTGCTGGCTGTCGAAGGAAGTGTTTTATAACACCATTTGTAATTTACTAATTAACTTGTGCACCGAGTAATAGACTCTGCGAGTAATCAGCAAAGCAACACACAGGAATCTAGATTATTGACCATGATTTGATGCAAATTTTTTTGTAGACATTTTATAATATTACACGGAAAGAAGTTTTTAGTATATTTAGTGCATTCAATAAAAACAGCAAAACTAATTAAAAGTCATAAAATGATTATTTTTGCTAGCAAACTGCTGAGCGGCTAATATGTATCACTTGTTATACAACAATACAAAACCACCATTTGTGGTTAGAAATACCCACAAAAAGTAAAATCGCGCGCTTGTAAATCATTCAAAACTAATTATCTCAAAACCTTAATGAGGAACGATTCAGCTAAATCTGTCAATCGAAACTGATCATAGCGTTCAGTAGTGAATTTCCAGCTTTCGATGAGTTTTGCTCTTTTCACTGAACGCACTAAATCATTACATACTCATTTTTTTAGAGAAAGAAATTATCAGGTGAAAGTAACGAAAGAAATCAGACTCGTCCAGCAAAGATATTCTTTCTGGCCTTGGCACAAAAATGAATTGTGCTTTTAATTAATACAAAATTGTGACCATCATAGATAAATAAATTGGGAAAAGGCTCTAATGTGAGCTCCTTGAAATGTGGTGCTATAAGTGAAAGTTAAAGAATGGTCAGAGAGAGTTAGAAACGAGAGCGTATTGGACAGAAAAGGGTATCTTACGCAAAGGACTAGTTGAGAGAAGAAATCAAATAGTGGGTAACATAAGAGCTAACCAACTTAAAGACATTTTGGCGAGAGAACTGGAAGTTAAAAAAGAAAATTAGGTACATTAAGAAATAGAACAGATAGAATTGCCACTCATCCGTACCGGAATTCTGTTTTCATCTATAATGGAACTGGAGTTTTACCTGTATCGATACAGAGATTTTACTAAGGTGGGTAAGCCAATTATTGTCATGTTCCTAATATTGTCACCCCCCTCTTAAACCTGGTAGTTTGTCTTCTGTGTCATAGATGGCACTGCCAGTATATCTGTTATGTCGAAAAGATGCCTGTAAATATGATGTATATGTATCCAGTAGGCTATGACGTACAAAAAAACGCAGTTCGTGTTTCATGCTCTCTCACTATAAAAACAATTTTGCTGACTGTTACAAGCTATGTAGCATCGATTATTGCAGGGCAATAACGTGTTTCACTCAATAAAGAAGCGAAAAGGTAACTTTTTGAGATTGTTGTTTAAGTATCTGCGTACTAATATTGTCATGCGAAGAAGCTGACAACAAAATGACATAAACAAAAACATCAAGAAAAGAAAGTAACGAAAAAATCGGAGGATTCTGAGTCTTGGTTCTACTTTTTATTCGAAGAATCGCCAGGCCGATACGAGATTGTAATCGATACGCACATGAATAAAAGTTATGAAATTCCTAAGTTCAAGATCCATTGTATTATATATTATATTATATTTACCCCCCGTTTTTCTTTCTTTTATAGTTTATATGTAACCATTTTAAAATGACCGAACTGTCGAAACGCGTCATGGTGTTTTAGGAATAAAAAATTAATCGTTTTTATCAAGATTTTGGCTTTTGTACCCTTTACCCCTTAATAAAATAAGGATATGTTTATTGTTAATGTAGTAAACTTTCAGGTTATTACAAATAAATTTGAATACAGTAAAAAAAAATCTTAACATGGCTATAATTGGCTCAGCCCCCTTATATTTAGTAAAATTCCGGTTAGAATGACTGGCAATTTTTTCTTCTTTTGTCACAATGCAGCCTAGAATGGTATACTGCCCACAAAAAACAATGTGTGGTGATTTAAGGGAAGTAAAAGAATTGGCTAGGACTCATAACTTTAAACAACAATATTGTAACACTCTGTATACGGATCCATCCGTGTGTGTGTTGAAAATGCAACATTATCAATGCAGTACCTTAAAAACGAGTTACAAGTTTCTGCTGAAAGTAAAAGTAAAAATTCTATAATTGACATTTTATGTAGGATTAAAATTAAAACTTTTTTTATTACTTGTATTTCAATATCAAAATGACTTTATTTTTAATTGTGGCGTTACATAAACATCTATGTAATAACTTCTGTTTACTTTTTATTGCAATAATTTCCTTTTATAAGTAATTACAGAACAGTCTATTTGTACAAGTTTACGAGTTTTTCTTATTGTAAAAAGTAAGTTTTCCTGAAAGTGATGAACAAGCTTTTAATTTTTTCCTTTGATCCCCAGAGAAAAAGATTTTGTATGATTATGAAAATTATGTATAATTATGTCAAAATTCATACATAATTCTGTCGTCAGTCCATTCTGTCTATGATTTTTGAGCTCCTTTCGAGGGGCAAGTCACAGGGACGGTTTTCGTTCTTTGAGTGGAGGGTGGGAGTTGATGATTTAGTAACGTCACTCTTTCAGATTTTAGGAAGGATCGAAGCAAAAGTAACAAATATGACAAAAAGACACATAGGGGGTAAACAATAGTCTAAATTGCGATGACGTAACTGTTGAATATCCCCTTTCCTAGATTTGTACATAGTTGGATATACAGTGCGGTCCAAAAGTCACCCCTTAACTTTTGAACGAGTTGAGATATCGACTTCAAATGAAACACTTAAATAAGACAATCCAAACCATATTTTCGCATATATTTGATATTTTTATCTCTTAAAATGTGGACAGAGGGCATGGGGGACATTTTTTTTAAATGAAAAAGGGGCCGTGTGATACAATATTTTAAAGCTTATAAAATTCTCTATATAACCGTATATTTTTTATATTTTAAAACTTTTTTTTTTTAAATAGAGTTAAAAATTTAGGCAAGTAGAAAGTTTGGATTGTCTTATTTAAGTGTTCCAAATTTGAAGTCGATATCTCAACTGGTTCAAAAGTTAAGATTGGGAGGGGTGTCTTTTGGAATGCTCTGTATAGTAGGAACTATTGCAGTATTGGCAGTTTCATACAGCTGTACTTAAGTACATAGAGCTTTATCAAGCTACCAACACTACCATAGTTACTACTATAATGATAAATAAATCTAGTATGTAACAATATTTTTTCCGTCGGACTTCAATTGTCTTACAATCAGTAGCAACTACATATTTATAGCTGTTTTTATACTGATGTAGTTGGCATTTAATCGTTTAACGAATACACTAGTTTACAAACTTAAACTTTTTTTTTCACTAAGTTTTTTACATTTTCTTGTATATTTTTTCTTCAGTATCCAATGTTGAAGCGTTTTGGAGGTAATCTAGCTTTAAGGCTATAAGAAAACATACTGGAATACAGTGTTGTAAAACAAAAATATACATTGATTGTAAAATATTACATAGAAGCAATATACCATAAAATTTTCCATAAAATTACATAGTCTGTTAGGGGCTGTCGATAAATTACGAGATATTATATTTTGGCTACCCCCCCCCCTACTTTAATAACGCAAGAAACGGGGTATAAAGTGTATGAATTTTGGTACAATTTGGGTTGCTTAATATATGAACAGCAACTTATTGAAAATAGGTGTATGTTTATGTAAATCAATGTAATTTTAAATTATTTGGCAATTTTAAATTAATTTACAGCGCTTTATTGCATAAAATTACAAGCTTTTTACATTATTTTAAAATAAATTAAATTTATTTACACAAATAATTAATTATTAATGAATTAAACAAAGTCAGGTATAGTAAAATTATTTAGTAAACTAAGTTATGGACCGGGCTCTGCTCTTTAAGGGTGTCAAAACATAAGAGAATATTTTAAAGAATTGGACGCAAATCCCCTGTAAACTAGTGTTATCGCTGATTAATATATCAAAAACTACTGATTCATATAGATATTCAACGGTCGTAAAATTAAATGCGGAAAAAAGTAGGCACATAATGGGTTATACAATAAAATAAAAAGGCAATAACTCACTATAACTGTCACTGGGACAATGCATCACCGTTTCACCGTTTAGATGGATCAGATCTGATAAACGTATACGTGTAATGCGAGATTTAAGTTTATGTCAACATACGCTATCCAAGGTGGCTAAAATTGCTTTTTTATTTCATTTTTATCAGATATGGCTTGTGTTTTGAGGAATTTAAATGACAGCTTTTGTTGTGTTTTTTCCCTCATGGAAAAATCTACTAAATTATGGTCTGTTTTTTCAAGCAAGATAGTAAATTAAAAATCGCACAGTAAATATTTTTACAACAGGTTTGAATAGTATATGTTTGTGTATAGAATATAGTTATTTTTTATAAAATAAACTACGCAGTATATTCGCACATCCAATATTCGAATCTGTTTTTAAAATATTCACTGTGAAATTTTTAATTTACTATCTTGCTAAAGAAACAGACCATAGGTGCATAATATACGTAAGATACCTAGTATTAAAAATATTTTAGTTTAACAGAGAAAAAAAAACGCAAAAAATAAAAATACCTATGCGCTTTTAATTTCATGACTTTAATTAATCAAACCACCATTTTCATAAAATTATTTTTTACAGTGTTGGATCTGTGAAAATTATAATCTGTTATCAATATATTGCTTTTTAATAGAGTATTGTTAAGCTGAATATACACCCTAGGCTATCAATATGCTATTTATTATTATTTTAAATTATATTGTTATAGTTAAAACAATCAATTTCAATTTCCACAGATAATAATTCACGTAAGAAATTAATTATTGGATAAAAATGGGCAAACATTTTATTAATAGGTTTAAATAAAATTTATATTGTCAAATTAAAAAAAAAAAAAAAATACTATCACAAAATGTGAGATTAAACAAGTTAATTATATTTGGTATTAGATATCTAGATATTAATCAATATAGTTACAAATATAACAATAAAAAACAGAGGGTTAAGGGGCTGTCCATATATTACGTAACGCGCCTAGGGGGAGTCAGAGAAATTGTTACAGTTTGTGACAGGGGGGAGGGGTCTAGGTAAACGTTACGTAACGGAAATTAATAAATTTAATGTTTATTTCCTAAGCTTGGCAGATTCATTAGTGGCCCATAATTCCCTTTTTCACACAAAAATTGACGAAACTATGCATATTTAAATAATATTGTAATCAGTAAAAAAAACTATTGACATTGATATTAAAAAAAAATCTTACGGCCATGTTCTTGCGTGATCTTGCCGATGAATCATAGGCAATGATACATTTTCGCGCGGAATGTGTACTCACAGAACACCAATGTGTGTACTATTTTGTATACCTGTGCATAAACAATATACGTGTTATATTTGACACTCATTGTAAAAAGAGGTACCTAGTATTTTTTCCCTGTGTGATATTGATTATGAATATTTTTTTAAAGTTTGAGTGTTTTTTTCGTGTATTTTTTTTTAAAGGTTATGTTATACTATATTTTAGGTTCATGTTTGTTTTGTCGAGAAAAACGAATCAATAGTGAGAATACAGTTAAATTTATTGCGAAACTAAATTTTTATCTTGTTACGCGTTACACGGGCGGGCGGGGGGGGGGGTAAATGTGACAGTTTGTTACACAGGGGGGGAGGGGGTCAACTTTTTTGAAAAATTGCGTTACGTAATATATGGACAGCCCCTAACTCCGCTAAGTTTGAACTATATACTTTTGGATCTGTCGCCCCACGCGCTACCCATTCGTCCAACAAAAATTTTCATTTTTATTAAATGTCAAATTTCACTGGTAAAAGATGACATCGCTTTGTTGTAATAATTACAGTATTATATTTTATTTATTTTAAAGTTGTATTTTAAATGTATCAAATAAATTTTATATACTATGCATTATAATAATTATCAAAAAAATTGTTTTAATACATAAACATCGGCACAACAATTTGTATCAATATTGTTAGAAATTTATATCCGTGTAGTTTTCGAGATATATATCCAGAAAACTATATGGTGAATTACTGATTCTTAATGGGACACCTCGTAGGCCCACCTAATTCTTGTATTATGCATACAATAGTGTTTTATTTTGTGTTTTATGATCGGCATAACCTCCAGCTAACTACTTATTGCAGA
This sequence comes from Brachypterus glaber, assembly GCA_958510825.1. Lineage (NCBI taxonomy): Eukaryota > Metazoa > Arthropoda > Insecta > Coleoptera > Kateretidae > Brachypterus > Brachypterus glaber. Next base: position 49,711,999 of record OY294046.1, read on the forward strand.
ATAAATATTCCAACAATGTTCTGCGTCACAAGAAGAATATCTGTACCTCTCTATGATTAGTAAAATTAGAAGAATTCAATAAGTTTCTAAGGAAAGATGAATTATTTATAGCTTTATGTAGGTTCTCACGATACCTAGACGCCTATAAACATAGATATATAGCACACGGTAGCATACGTTTTTAAGTGACTCATTATGTCAATCACATTAATATTATTATTACTCTTCTCAGTCCTAAAGGTAAAACAGTAAGACGATTTATAAATTTCCAAAATTTTCGCGTACCTATTCTTGAAAAACACAGGACAGAAGTAAGAGAAAAAGAGTGACGGACATGCCATCTCAGTTTGCAAATGCTCCACGCGCTTTTTTTTATCAAATTGTTAAAAACTTAAAAAAAATGGACTGTTTGTTCGTCTGTGTGTTGAATTTTCTCGACAACAAAATATAAGATCGCTTTGATATATTTAGAAAACATAAAGTTCTACACTGTAAAAAATTAATAGAATCATAGGTAATGTGTCGCGATGTAGGTACAAGTAAAATTTACGAGATTTTACATGTAATTTTACAATTTTATATGAATATTACAATTTAGATGTAGTATTCATATTGCATGTAATTTTAAAATTTTACAAGTAATGTTTATACAAAACTATAAAATAACATGTAAAATTGTAAAATAACATGTAAAAGTAAAGTGACATGAATAATTATAAAATTACAAGTAAAATTGTAAAATTATATGCAATCACACTGTTACCTGTAAAATCTAGTATTTTTTTTCATTTTTCTACACTGAATCACATTTAAATGTAGAATCATATGTAATTACATATGATTCAGAATCATATGATTCACGTTCTTTAATATGTATGGCTTAAATTCCATTAAGGATTGATAGTTCTATATATTATTATTATTATTATTATATAATTACATATGATTCAGAATCATATGATTCTTACAGATTTATTTGTTACAATGTACAGAAGAAGTATAATGTTAGGAAATGATTATAGAAATAATTTAAAAAGTTATATGGGGCGCCAAATATTAATATAAAAAAAAAAACAGAGAAAAAAATTAAAATATCAAGAAAAAAGGTGTATACTATCCACTATGAAGATTAAATTGTGAAACGCGAAGCATTGTATATCTTCGTGATTTGATTTTTTTCGAAACTATCACGTTCTTTAATATGTATGGCTTAAATTCCATTAAGGATTGATAGTTCTATATAAATACGTAATCTTCTAGCATATATCACAGCAAAAACCTGAATACATGGGCAATTCTTTCAAAAAATTGTTGATTTGGCTGTATGTAGTTTTATTATTCGGGGCCTGAAGGGAGAATTTTCTCGCCTTCACAACCATTTCGGACCTCCTAGAGAGGTCATTCCATTTTTAAATTAATTAAAAATTTTAATCGAACTCCAGCTTCCACTTTTTATGCCCGAGTAAGTCACTTCTAACCTTATTTAAAGAATAGAATGATACATTATAATGTAGTTTTACAGGCCTCTTTTTTCATTTTGTCGACACCCTCTCAAGTGTCCGCGTCTAGTACTTAAAATACAAAAGTTAAAAGTACCTACACTGATAAAAATATTTGTAACAATATTGCCAATGTTAAGTTACAGAACATATTCTGTAAAAATTTATGTGAAATAAAATTTTACGGAACATATTCTGCAAAAATTTGTGTAAAATAAACTTTTACAGAACATATTCTGTAAAAATCACATAACTTAACGTTGACAATATTCTTACCTACGTTATGTTCTGTGAATAAAGCGCGCCAAAAACTACATAATATATTATGTGAAACTTAAAAATTACATAATAAGTTGTGAAATTTTACATAACCTAGTGTAAATTTTATCTGTATACAATTAAAACAAAACAAATAGCCTATTAAATAAAATAAACCAAAAACGTTCAACTGGTATGGGTACCGGGTCATAGTGGAATTCCCGGAAACCAGAAGGCAGATGAACTTGCAAGACTCGGATCAGGGATGGCCTGCACCGGGCCAGAACCTATATTGGGTTACAAGGAAGCAGGTAAAGACCGCTCTCGAGGAGTGGGCTTATACCAAGCTAAAGGAGCAATGGAGGGCGGCCGATGGTTTCCGGCAAGCTAGGGACTTCCTGGCTGGCTCAAGCAAATCAAAGACCGACTGGTTGCTTGAAAAAGGAAGAACTGCACTCAGACAACTTGTAGGGGTCCTCACGGGACACTGCAAGCTAATGGCAACAATGCGGATTCTAGAGAGTCCCATATGCCCAGAGTTACTTAGCCAAGTGTGTCAGATACGACAGTATCAGGTTGCAAGTCTTTGAAGCTCAAGGACTCAATCAAGATGAACTAAGAGATCTCCCCTGGGCCAATATCCTGACCTTTATTGAAAGGACGGGCAGGTTCAAGGAGGACTCAAATTAGTAAATGGCTGGGATTGACTGGGGGTGACAAAAAGGGCCAGAAATAGCCTAGTTGTCCGGCTTTGGCCAACCCAAAAATTGACTACTACTACTACTACTACTAAATAAAATAAACAATTTACCTACTAAACTTATGAGTGACTCATTACAGCGGAGAGTTTTGTAAGAATTAGAATTAGAATTTATGGGGTTTTCGAGTGTTCTTTTTATTAAAAATTACTATAATTAAAAACAAAGGTTTTGTTTATTTCAACAAACAGAGAAAAGCAAGCACCGGTGCCGAAAAGTCCACTGTGTTTAAAAAATTAAAAAATCACCCAAAAACGCAAAAATTCTCCAGCAGATTGCTAAATAACAGATTTTCGCAGTGTGCAAAATTTTGAAGAATTGCCCACAGAACATAAATATAAGTAGTATAGTTTTATTTGATGATCTCTACCATAGAGAAAGTTTTTATATTTATATCTATGAATAATTGAATATTGAAATGTTTTGTCTATTAAATTGATATTGTTAAAATTTCATCTTGCTTGTTATTTTGTCAGTGAGAATTTATTTAAATGATTATGTAAAATAAACTCATTCATAAATTGACGTTAATTTATTGTAAACTATTAATTTTTATAAGATTTCTTTGCTGCGTAGTCCACATTTGAACAATACTGTTTCGAAATAAACAAACTAAATTCAATTTTTTTATTTATAATAATAGGAATATAGTTTTTTGAGGGCGGACATTTTTTAAATGAAACACAGATAAAAATCACACAATCACACAATAAGTTATGTAAAATTTTACATAACTTGTTGCTGTATTTTTAAAATTTACATAATATATAATGCATCTTCACATAACTTGATATGTAATTTTTAAGTTTCACATAATATATTATGTAATATTTGGCGCGCCTTATTCACAGAACATAACGTAGGTAAGAATATTTCCAAAGTTAAGTTATGTGATTTTACAGATTTATAAGATTTTATTTCACATAAATTTTTACAGAATATGTTCTGTAAAATTTTATTTCACATAACTTTTTGAAATTATTATATACATAATATGTTGAGACGTTTAAAAAAATGTGAATTTTAGTCATTATTTTAAAAAATAAAAACAAGCAATTTTTGTTTAATGATTGATTTCATAAAATAAAAACGTAAATTATACTTTTAAACTGATTTTATATGATATAAAAAAAAATCAAAAAAAAAAAACTAAGAAAATCGGCATGCCAGAAAATCGCATTTTTTAGCAAAAAAAAAAAATCAAAATTAAGTAGTCAAAAAGAGAGATTAATAAGCTTTAAAATGATATATCACACAGCTCCTTTTTCTTTTTAAAAAATGTTACCCCTTGTGTATCTCCCCAGACATCACATAATAACTATTAGATATCCAGGGGATATACTTTTTGGATATAGAATATATCCAGTGTATAGCCTGGATTGCCATTATTTATCCCATGGACAACCAAATGTCTGCCTATATCCAGGATATCCACGAGATATCCAGCGGACATCTATTTTTTTAACCTCCCTAAAGTATATCCATCATGGATATCCAGGACATTTCGATGTCCATGGGATATCTAATGGCAATCCAGGCTATCCACTGAATATACTCTATATTCAGAAAGTATATATACTTATATACTAGATATATCTAGTTATTATGTGCTGTCGTGGTCCATTGTGCCCCCTAAATGTATCAAATATATACCAAAAAATAATTTTGGATATGTTATTTAAGTGTTTCAAATTTCAAGTTGATATCTTAAGCCCATGAAAAAAAAGGTGGGAAGACTTTAGACACGCACTGTATAATATAATGATAATAATAACTTTGGTACTCACTTGTGTCTGGAGAAGCAGCATACTGGGTTGCGGACTGTTGGGGGCAGATGGCTGAGCGCTAGCCGCCACCAAAGGGGTAGAGGACAAATCGCCCTGAAGTAATAATGCACCTGGAATAAAAATAGATCTGATAAAAATTAGCCTTGAATATATATAATGCTTAAAATTTTATATTATGCCTTTTAATATTTACATTTTTTGAAAAGTGGTATGATTTGTCCTTTTAATAACAGTATATTATTTAATAAGCGTATAAAAATTGCTATTAATCAATGAGGGTGAATTTTGAGACACGATCTGATAGGCGATTGGTGTATTTACTTGAAAGATTAAAAGCTATTATACTCGAGTAGAATACTATACTTTACCCACGGCCTTTTTAAATGGTTTCTTTTTACATACCCGTGGTTCATAGGCCTATTAATCACGGTCATGTATAAAACTATTTTTTGGAAGGCAGTACTCAAAAGTATGTTCGGTGCGCTAATTTGGCGCCATATTTTTTTGGTGGCCGTGGCCATGGCAGAAACTGCACCCGCTTTTTTGCGACCCTCGTACCTCCCAATTTTGACTCAATCAGTAAAGGTATTCTCTCTGGCCTTGGTGCCCAAGTAAGGACCTTACTGTAAGATGATTGTGTTCAAATGCCTTAGAGATAGACATTTAATTTTCCTAAAAATTTCAAATCGATCCAATAATTCGTTATTGAGTTATGGTGGTAATAAAAAGAAGCCACTGAAAGACGGATATTTTTAAAATAGCCCAAAGTCATATCCTTACGACATTTGCCACGAAATACCCGAATCGGTCTTTCTGGCCACACTGTATTTTTTTTTGTTAAATCGTTTTATTTGATTATATTTATGCTTTTTTAGCAATATTTTCACAATTTTTTAGCAATACATGTCAAATATGACTTGTTATTCAATCAATCAATAAAATCGGTCCAAAAAAATAATAGGCTAAATTTGAAATGTTGGTTTGGACTTTTAACAGGCCCAAGTTTCCCATATAAAATTTTTAAACCATCCACCTATAGGACACACAGTATAAATTACAAAGGTCACCAAGGATTTTGTGATCGGATGTTTTTTTATTTTCTGGCTTAGTTAAGACCCACTGACTGCCAAACAAGCATCGCGTGCTGTGCACCAAATAGTTGCACAATTGGCCAATGGCAAGCAGGTACTGCTGTGCCCCTATATGGTGCACAAAACACATGATGACGAGGATGCAAAAATCAGCTTGGCAGTCAACCTGTTAATTTATTATAAAACAAATTAATATTCAGATTTTTTTTTGTGGGACTTTTTTTACGATTTAGAAAACATCGAAACTACTCTTCTAAGGCGTAGTGCTGTGAAGAGTAATATTTAGTTGCTTTTTATAAATATATATAGATTGACATTTGCAAAAAGAAATGTTTTGTACATTTGAAGGTCTTCCAAGTATTCGGTTTTCTCTTCGAATACACTCCAAAATACTATTTGAGAAAAATACCTAGATTTTTCAGTGTCCTTAAACGCAAGAATATTTGTTTATTTAATTTATAGATTTGCTGAGACAAAATACGGAGAGTATCAAATAAGCACAAAGCTTGTGCTAGTGGATCTCCATTGCGGTTTCCTTTTTTTTTTAACTTTTTTTTCTTTTTCGTGCCATATCCAAGAGTTCTAATGGTAGAATTTTCTATTCGATAACTAGTATCCGAGTTATCGATAAAAACACAGATTTTGCCACTTTATGTCTCTTCTGGTGGGATACCGTAATACATTTCTCTATAGTTTTTATTAATCATAATGCTTTTCAAACTATCATAGTTTCTGAAATAGGCCATACAAAAATTTACATTTTTTTAAACATTTCATTGTAAAAAAAACATTTTGTTATATACATGAGATGTATGATGGAAGACTTTTCATACATTTATTTCACTTTCTGACAAGGGATTTTTATTGTTCAAGCTCGGGAATAAAGGAAATCAGTTGGAAATTAGGTGGAGTTTAAGTAAAGAATTAACAGCCAATAGACTAATTTAAAAATAAAATGTAATTAAATGTAATATAATGCATTATTAAATAATGTACAAGTACAAATGGAAATTAATTTAATAATTATTACCTATAGGTAATTTACGAGGTAAATTAGTATTTTTTAGACTGGAAATATTTTTATTTGTCAATATAATTATATTTAAGTAAAGGATATTAATAGCAATTTACTTAAAATAATAACTGTGTCAAAGTAATAACAACAAATGTATTATTTTTAAAAGTATTGAAGTAGTAACATACTACTTTTAGTCATATAACATATGTTAAAATTTTTGAAACTTGAAGTTGTATTTAATGACTTACTTTCTTTAATTTGTGGTCATTACCTGACTACAGCAACTAAATTTTAACTAATATGTATGTTGGGGCAACTATTTTAGTTTTTTCTGTGTAATATATAGTCCTTAAGGATCCGCCCTTTAGATAAGCCACTGGTAGGAGCTAAATTGTCCTGACAAATAGAAGGTGAATTATATTTAATTATAACATGAATGTATTTGACATAAAAATACAATAAATAGTAAATGTTAATCGAAAACATTGTAAAATTATATACTTCAAAAAAATATATTTTTTTAAAATAAATTTCTATATTTTTAGACATTTGACAAAATATATTTAATATTAAGCAACTTGCTTAAAGCAAGATACACCAAAAAAACAGTGGTTTTTATCCCCTTCCAACAAACGTTTGACTCCTTTTTACTCGACTAAAACAACGCGAAATAAGAGTTATTTTTCAAGGGGTTCGTTTGTTCCCACTGGAGCCTAAACTACTAGGCTATCATGATCACTCGGTGACATAGACTATATAAAATACCATGTTTCGACAATATTAATAGTTATCGTCAGGAATTTAACTGAAAATCAAAGAAATCTATAGATTTCTGTAATGAATTTGGTTTCATACGGTCCATATTAAATTAAAAAATGGCATTGATTCACCCAAGTTTTGGATTTTTTATCGAAAATATTGACAGCTATTATCAGGAAAATCAGAGAAATCTAAATTATGTATTCGGTACCTATTGAATTTTAAAATGGCTTTTAATTAACCAAAGTTCCAGTTTTTTTTATTTTATTTATCAAGCATATGGAGCACTTACATGCTAAACTTTCGAAAATTTAGGCCAGTAACAGTCCCATCTGAGAATTTTTAATATACAATATAAGTAATCTAGTTCTTAAGTTATTGTGCTCATCGACCAATAGACAGTTTATTTATTTGCGGAAATTAGCTTTTTTGCATATTAACGCCAATAAAAAAACTAGCAGGTATTTATTTTATTTCCAAACTTTCCCTTTTATCGGTTTATAATAGAGGATACTAAAATAGACACAGAGAATTTCTACGAATAGCCAAATTTTAAATAAGAAACTCTAATCGTTAGATATGTTTTACAAAATGAGATTTTTTTTTAATGGTATAAGTCCATAAAAGAACCAATGCCAAAACGTGTTAAGTGTAAAGAAATGCAATAGACTTATAACGTTCTTCTTGTGATAGGAAATATGTGCATTTGACAGGTACAAAATAACAAAATATTATACAAGTTCTCTTCCAGTGGAGTATCTTCATTTACTTATCCCACTGTTTATGATTATAAAAGTCTAGACAATATTATAAAGGTTAAATTTGGGTGCTGCAGATAAAGGGTAAATGTGTCAGCCAAATTATTCAATAAAATAGGTCACCATAAATGTAGGTTAATTAAATATTACACTAAGAAAAAGCCATGTAATTTTTAAATAAGGTTGGAAAGCCAATTATTGCCATTTTATTTTTTACTGCATTGAATTTTATTTGTAATTACCTGAAACTTTAACAATAAACATATCTTTATTCCAATGGGTGAAAAATAAACAAACTGCAGGAGCTTAAAAAAAATATTATTGCTTTTTAAAAAAGATTGCATTCTGACAATACTAGGAATCCATGTCCCAAATATTAAATAAAGAACAAAAAATTAACAAACTAATAAGAAAATATTGTCGTACAATAAAAATTTTAGCTGTTTTTAGGTACAATTTGGGCACTTAAATAACAATTTTTCGTTTATAGTAAGTCCTACGCACTGCATGTACGTATCGATTACAATCTCATATCGGCCTGGAGATTCTCGTGGAAAGCAGAACCAAGATTCAGAACTCTCTAATTTCGTCGTTACTTTCTTTTCTTGTTTTTAGCGATTTAGTTGATTATTGGGACAGATCATCGCCTTTTTAGATGCCCGCCCCACATGGAATATCAACCTAATCAAATGATGTGTCATCCTAGATGACTGCGGCATGCACAATTACCTTGTAATTACCACACCGCTTCTGATGATGATGATGATGATGACTTGTCAGAAAAATTAAGGTTCTGAAGATGATTTCCTGTCATCTTCAGGGAATTTCATTTATTTAAAACTGATTGAATTAAAATTAATTAATAGGTGGGACTTTTACCGTATTAGTATTAAGTAGGAGGCCAAACAGATTAATATAAATATGATTTTAATTATTAATATACATAAAACCATAATTAAAAGTTTCAATTAATCATTAACTGGCACAATAAATAATTAACTATTATGAATGTTTTATTAGATATGTCATTCATAAGGTAATTTGCTAATCTGATATTGTTTACAGAATATTATGTTCAAGCATATTTAAGACATAAAATTAAGCAAAGCGTGCTATGAGGATGCATTATAATTAAATTATTTAGCTTAATATTATCAAATTAATTAAATTATAGCAAGTAATATTTTAAATTATTTTAACTGTAAATAACAGGTCCACAAAAAAAGTTGTCTGTGCTGGAGTTGAGACTCACCTATTCTTATGTATTTTGGGATGCTGAACATGAATCTGTCATAAAATGCATTTCATGGGCTGATTTTTTTCTACACTGAAATAATATGAGATTTTTACCATTTTAGACAGTTTTTTCAGTGTAACAGAAAGCGGTCCACGAATTGCCTTTTTTATGATAGATTCGTGTTCAGAATCCCAAAATACATTAGAATAGGTGGGTCTCAACCCCAGCACAGATAACTTTTTTTTTGTGGGCCTGTGTATTTACAGCATACCAGAAGTTTCAAAGTCATTATCAAAAGTTTAGTATTTGTATGGGAGGTATTAGTGGGCTAGCGCGTCAGAATGACGAGCCGACTAGCATGAGTTCGATTTTCACTGGCGCCGATTTGCCTTTTTCAGTTAATTAATAATTGAAATTTGGCGAAGGCGATAAGTGAAGCGGACACTCCCAATAAAAACTGGTTCCAAAGTCAGTATAAGCCTCTACTAACCCACACAAATCCTGGAATCTTGATTGTCTTGAATATCAAGACTGGTGAGACGAGACAAGAAGTTAATCGTCAAGAAATGGTTAAGCCAAAACTTTTACAATGAAAAATTATTTTATGTGAACTATAAAGCATAAATAAAATTTAAAAAAAAACTTACTATAATACGAACCATTTAACATTATTTAACCATATTTCACTTTTTTTTCTATTTTTTTACATCGAAAAAAACTGTTCTACAAAAACCAGTACACACAAAAAATGAATTAGGATACGTATAAAGCGTATTTCACTAAATCCCACCTCGAAATATTTCAGTATTAAATATTTCAATACTCGCACTGAAAATATAAAATATTAATAAACCTACATAGACGGGTTTCAGCAGTTTATATAAGAGCCCCTAAATAGGGGTGATGGGCGGGGCATAAAATCTGAAAAATCTAATCTAGTTTGCCATGATGATACTCTAATTCCCCGGGGCGTAAGAACCAGTGATATTTACATCCCCTTCATAATGAAGTAGGCTCTGGAAATCATGAGGCGTGACACTTGCCTGAACGCTCACTTGATTGTTATTGCGGCGTTTTATGAAAACATATTGTTCGCTGATTTTTTAATGTAAATTACACTGCTCTACAAAAAAAGATTTTTTTTATTTGCCAGGAAGCTTTTAGTTGCTTCTCGCTATATTTGATGCGCTGATTTCGGAATATTTTTCCGTTTCTCTCGATGAGCTCGTTCTTTTGAGATATAGCGCACAGTGGTTTTTTTGCCTATAGTTGTGGTAGAAAAAATAATTTAGGTCTAAATATTTATTTTTCCCGTGGATTGGTTCTCTGTTAGTGGGGCTCTAAGAAAAAAAAAACGGATTTAGAATATCTTTAATCATTTGTTTTTAATAACCCTCTAAATTCAAAAAATTAGTTTTTTTCGCATTTTTTCGATATATTTTGATGAAAATTTTATATAAATACCAAAGATACGACTCTAATTTTTATAAGCAATACTAACACATATGTGCGGTTTATAAAAATAAAAAAGTTTTAGATTTAATCCATTGACGGAGATTTTACCGGGGGCTATCGAAAAAAAAAAACAAAAAAATTGAAATATTTTATTTATTTTTTGGATAACAACACAATAAATTAAATTTATTATGAAAAAAACAAAACGAAAAATTAAAAAAAAAACTTTTTCAATTGCTTTAAAACATTAAAGTAATATTATCCATTAAATAATTCAAAATATTGTTATTTTGCTTTAAATAACTCCCCGTAAAATCTCCGTTACTGGATTCAATCTAAAACTTTTTTTATTTTTACAACTAAAATGGTGTCGGCAAATTTTTGAGTGTTGAGCAGTGTTATTATTAAGGGAAAAAAGGACCGTATGTCCCTTTATTAGAGTCTGATTATACTCTTCACAACTCTAGGGGAACAGGGGAAGAGATATAAAGCGCATGGATGTAAAACCTACAGCATTTCGAACAAATATTTTTTCGGAAGTTCTTTCGACTATTTCACAAACAATATATAAGCCAATCAAAACCTTGCACTTTTAGTTACTTGACCAATCAGATCAAAATGAATCTGATAATTTTTGTACATGTGCAATTATCACTTGATTACTATGGAAACAAGGAACTGACAGTTACTGTTAATAAATGTTATATTTTTGCAAAATGTGTTTTTAATTTGTGAAGCTTATATTATATTTTATGCACTTTCCATTTTAAAAGGTTTAAATCACTGATATTCATAAATTTTAATTTATTTAATTGAATCTTGGTATTAAAAACAGGCCATTCAAAACTAATTTAAACACTTATTTATTAAAAATATAATTACAGTGAAGAAGTAAATAATTTACTTCTTTTAAATGACGGAAATCAAAACATCAAATGACTGGGCTGGTACCAGTACAGCGTTGCCAAACTTTATTATAAACCGATCGAAAATTGTTTTTTACGGGTGGAAACACCCGTTATTTATTTTTTCAGTTGAAAACTAAACTTTTTAAACAAAAACAGCAATGATCTTTATTTAAATGCTAAAATATATGATAACAACTATTTTTATGCAATCTCAAGCATAAAATATCTCTCAAGCAAAGTTTAGACTTGGCAACATTCGCGAACAAGTGAACATCGTGGTTTTAAAAAGCGGCAAATTTGAGATTTAAATTTTTAATTATAGTTGTAAAGTAATTGTTGTTTACTTCAACTACAAAAAACATTTTCGAGTATATGAAAGGAAAGTTTTTTGAGGTTATCTCCCAAAACTAATGGGATAAGGTGCTATTTTGACCTCTAATTCAGATTCAGCGCCTCAAAATACATAGGAATGACTTACAAATTTTGATTTTTTCGATAGATTTCTGAAAATTTTTAGGAATTTTTTTATTTTTGCTAAAGTAACCCAGATAATACTTTTTAAAGTAACCCCAATAGATAAAAACTACACAAAAATAAAAACGGCGAGTAAACCAAAAAATGCTAAGCAGTTATAAGACTTTACAGATTGTTTTCCTTTTTTGATTAGGTGTTTTAATACGGCGTAAAGTCGTGAAATTTAATATGGTTGGAGATAATTAAATATGTACATGTCGAAATAGAGGGATTTAACAACTGTATACACCGAGAGATATCATTTTTAACGTCCATATGGACACCCTTAATGGACATAATTAAGCGTATATTTTAATAAAGAGATGTTAAAGATTAAAAGCAAACTTTTCAAATGAACCTCTTACAAAAATTTTTACATTAACATTTCTGTATGGGTTCTGAAATTTTCGAGAGTTCTATAAAAAATTTATTGTTTTCTGAATTTTTTAATTTTCTGACAAGTTTGTTGAGATTTTAGAGATTCTACCTGCTCTAGTTTTTCTCATTTCAGACTTAATAAAGGTTGTTGGCAAAAATTGATAAAAATTAGTTTAAGAATTGAAAGTCGGCAATTTAAAATGTTTTATTGATGTTCTAATACTCAAGATTTAATATTATTCTAGTGCAGATAATGTTATAAAACTGTCATACCCCACGTATACTGCCCGCAGGCAAATTCTTTTTATAGGAGAATTGTTTTTTAAGAGCAGTACAGTACTTAATATTTATTTAGATAAAATCAGATATTATTATACACCTGTATGCATAATTACACATTGAATAGTGGGCCTTCTCGCGGACGACCACATTTACTTTGCATATTTGTACTCTGCGTAGTTCTAGCTAGAAAATAATTTTACGAGGGTTTACAAATATTCAAAATGGTCATAAAATTACCCTAGATCAAAAGAACAATTAGCAACTATTAAAACTAGATAATTTTATGTCAAACATGCAATTAAAACTATTTAATAATATTAGAGCCAGTTTGGATGTCATTTCTGAAAAATCACACATAAATACTACCTCTGCTGGTAATTTAAAAAAGTAATCACATAACTTCTTATTTTATTACCTTTTTTAGACAAATATTTGTTATTTATGCTGAATGAATATTTAAATTAAATATTTTTAATATATTCAATATAATTTACTATTCCATAAATCTGTTTTCTAATCATCGTACAGAGTGATATTGGTAGACTGACAGTTTCGGGCTGCTGGCCCTCTTCAGTACCAAGAGTCAACTCTGCACGCTGATTATTATATTCAATATATTTATAAATGCTTTAAAATTGTTAATAATAAATAAAAGTTATTTTTTATTTCATTTTCGTAGAGATCGCCATGTATAAATACATTAAAAACAGAAAAATATGTAACTAACTTCACCAACATTCATAAATTTAAAGATGGTGTCAGTTTTTTTGTGGAAAAAAATTAACAATTATGAAAGAAATAGGTATAATTGTGAATAAAATAGTATACAAACATTGGTGAATTTTTTCTTTGGAAATTAGCTGACCGCGGGGCTACGCCCCTTGGTCTTAACTTTCCCTAAGGAAACGAAACATTTTTCACCTCAGTATGTAATATGATATTAATACCGTCGTATTTTGCAACACCCATTTTACCACGTTGACTTGCTATTGTGGATGATTTGTAATACTAAATTGCCACGGAAAATGGATGATAATATCATATTATCCAAAATACGAAGGTAGATAGAGTATATTATGGAATGTGAAGCATTACATATCTTCACACCATGTATCTTTTAACTTCTTGTATAACTATAATAATTTTGCAATGGTTAAGAAACATTGTGCATTTTAGAAATATTATTACTGCATAATTATTAAATTATTGAATAATAATATTTAGATTTAAGAAATATACTGCCACCCAAGAATTACTGGGAAGTATAAATATTTAGCTTTAGGGCTTTTTACTTGTAGGAGTTGGCAATAAATTACAGGCTTGAAGTCGGATAGCAAAAAATCAGCACTGAGGTATATAATCTCGAGTAAGTATAAAATATCGAGGAAAATCAATAGAAAATTTTATCCGCGGAGACTAAAACAATTTTTTTTTTTTTTAACTCCATTTATTTTTACAATCTGTCCGTAGACAATAAGTAAATTTTATGACAAAGTAAGAATGACATGTAGAAAACTTTTACATTAAAAAGATTCTTTAAAATTATCTATAAGACAGTTTAACATAATGGAAATTTTAACTTAATTAAACCTATTTAATAAGTCCATTGGTTTGAATCGTTTTAGACGGCGCAAATCACCATCATCTATATATAACCCCCTAACAAGCTGGTTGGAATGCACATCGGTACGGTCTTTATATTTAAGACTAACTTCTTTAATAACTTCCTTTATGGAAGGTACTTGTAGGTCTCTTTCAATAAATTTGTTTGGTACATACCATGGTGCATTTGTTATAGTACGTAGGACTTTATTTTGGAACCTTTGTAATATTTCCAAGTTGGAATTACTGGCTGTTCCCCACAACTGAATACCGTATGTCCAAATAGGTTTTAATATTGATTTGTACAATAGCAATTTACTCTCCAAATTTAACTGAGATTTTCTTCCAATTAGCCAGTACATTTTTTGTAACTTAAGTCCCATTTGTTTTCTTTTGGTGAAAATATGTTTTTGCCAAGTTAGGCGCCTATCCAAGTGTATTCCAAGATATTTGACATCGTTGGTTTGTTTAAGTGAAGAGTTATTAAGATAAACAGCTGGACATGTATCTCTTTTAAGGGTAAAAGTTATGTGAGTGGATTTGCTCTCATTAGCTTTTATCTTCCATTTTCTTAGCCACTTTTGTATCTTATCAAGGTGGGTTTGAAGATTTCTTGATGCTGTTGCGGCATCTTTGTGTGAGGATAGTATTCCAGTATCATCTGCAAAAGTGGCTATTCTTGTGTATCTGGTGGTTGGAAGGTCAGTAGTAAAAAGAAGATATAGTATTGGCCCCAGAACACTACCTTGGGGCACTCCTGATTTTATTTCGTATAGATCTGAGTATTCTGTTTGGTATTTAACTAGAAAATATCTGTCAGAGAGATATGAATTAAGTAGCAGGTAAAAATGATATGGTAGTGCTTTTTTTAATTTGTAAAATAAGCCAGGATGCCAGACTTTATCGAAGGCTTGAGTTATGTCTAATAGGGCAGCTGAGCAGTATCTTTTATTTTCAAAGTCATTATTAATTTGTTTAACTAATCTATGGACTTGTTCTACTGTACCGTGTTTCTTTCTAAAACCAAATTGATAATGTGGTATTAGGTTTTTCTCGTCAATAATGGGTTGAAGTCTATGAAGAATTAGCTTTTCCAAAACCTTAGAAAGAACAGGAAGCAAGCTTATAGGTCTGTAAGATGTCAATTCGTCAAGTTTTTTGCCTGGCTTTGGTATCATGCTAATTTGTGCTACTTTCCATTGTTGAGGAAAATAGTTGCATCTTAAGACGGCATTGTATATTTGTAATATTGCTACCATTCCTTTTTTAGGTAAATTTTGTAATATTTTCCCAGTAATAAGGTCAAATCCTGGTGCTTTACTTGGTTTTATCTCGTGCATAATAACTTTCTTAACCTCCTTGAGTGTAAAAAGTTTGATCGGAAAGTCCATTTGAAATGGTTCTTCTAATCCCTGCTCGACTTCTAAAATGTCTTCTGGTAGTGTGTCAATTTCAAAAGGCTCAAACACTTTCGAAAGATGTTTTGCAAAAGCAGTGCTTTTTTCTTTATCATCTCTGGCCCACTTATTATTTTCAACTCGTATAGGTGGTATTTGGTTTAGAGGTCGGTTCAGTTTGTTTGTAGCTTTCCACAGTGAATAGTCAGTATCCTTTCTTGCAGTTAACACTTTTAAATAATTCTGAATTGATTGATTCTTTAGCTTATTTAATAAATCAGTTAATTCTTTATTTTTTTTATTAAATATTTTTTTATCATCCCTGTTTTTGGATACTTGCCATGCCTTCCTAAGTCTCCGTTTCTCAGCAATCTTTTCTTGCACAACAATTGGTGCATTATTCTTTTCGTGTGCGTGTTTTGATGTATATAGAGTTGCATTCCAAGCTGCTCGTTGGATGATTTTAGTTAAATTAGTTACTGCAGTCTCGATGTCACCTTCCGTTTTTAGTGGGATTTTCAAATCTATGTGAAGGTCCAAAATAATAGACAATGTTTATTAGACATGGTGTGCAAGTATTCTATTACTATATCGTCGGCTTACAAGTAAAAGGCATTAAGTCACTTTTTTGCAAAAATGGGATTTTAATGGCACTGTAATTAATTTTTGATGATCTATGTATAGGTAAACCTAACTAACTTCTAGGTGGACTGCCAAGGGAGTTACCCACTATACCAAACGCACCAATTTGATTTTGATTAAAATTTTATCTGGCAATAGGCACTAAGTCACTTAGTGCAATTAGTACGTTTTACTTGTAGATTATTTCAAATGTTTCTGCACTAAGCGACTTTCTAAAAAGAGTTAATTTATAAAAATATGATTGCTTAAATCATTTATATGATACAATTTTTATTTTTATTTATAATAATATTTTTATAAAAAAATATAAATAAAAAAAAACTAACTGATAGATTTTTTTAATTTTTCTCTTAAATCCTTGGTAAAGTTTGCGGCAAGTTCGGAAAACAGCCCTTAGAATTGCACCGTGAAGTGTAATAATGATTCATTATAATTATTGACTTTAGGAGATGCTTCTTTGCCGGCACAGCCGATGGACTCCGAAAACTGTCTTGGTTCTGGCATAGTAAGCAGTTTCATATAATTAATATTAATTAATTATTATTATTATTATTAATTTTGGAAACGTTCTTTAAACAATCAGAAAGTCCGAACCCTTCTTTTAAAAATCTATTTTTTGAAAATTTATGTAAACATCTTGTTTTCTACTTTATAGTTATACATTACGTTTAATTAATAGAAGGGTTTTAATTTTAAATAGCTGTTTTTTATATTATTTTATTGACTTAGTGCTCTTTACTTGTAAGCCGACGTCGTGGGCCTACAAGTAAAACGCACTAAGTCCATGTATTTTTTCAAATTTAGTTGAATTAAACTACTTCAGTTTTTCTTTATTTAGTTGCAAATGGGACATTATTATGTCCAAACATGTCATTGCAATTTCCGGTAATTTTTTTCCAAAAACAATTATTACAAAAATTAAAAAACAACAATGAAAGTTAAATTTGTCAATATCTCAAAACTGACTTTTTGGACTTAGTGCTCTTTACTTGTAAGCCGACGATATATTACCTTTTTTTAAATAGACTCTTACTTCCTATAAAATTCTAAATTTATTAATTTACACTGATAAAACAGTTTATTTGTGTGTACAAAATATTTGGTTGGATTAGGCCAAATGAATTATTTGGTTGTAAAAAATAAATTTTATTTCTGTCAAATAAACTATGTATTTTTTTTCCATTATTAAATGATTTTGAAAATAAAATATTTATTTACATGAACTAAATATTTATTTGACCTAAATAAATTTTATTACTCGCAACCAAATAATTTAATTGGCCATATCAAAATAAATTAAAATTATCTTTTTTATCAGTGTAGAAAGGGATCAAGGCTGGTTTACCCAATAATTAACACTAAACTAACTAAGAATTTAACCAATAAAAAATTTTTGTCACATTTAATTTCATTGGTTAAATTCCTACACTGATAAAAAAGATAATTTACATTTATTTGGATATGGCCAATTAAATTATTTGGTTGTGAGTAATAAATTTATTTGAGTCAAATAAATATTTAGTTCATGTAAATAAATATTTTAATTTCAAAATCATTTATTAGTGGGAACAAAATAGTTTATTTGACAGAAATAAAATTTAGTTGTCACAACCAAATAATTCAATTGGCCATATCCAACCAAATAAACTGTTTTATCAGTTCGATTCTCACTCGTGCCGATTGCCTTTTTCAGTTAATTAATAACTAAAATTTGGCGAAGTGAAGAGGACTCCCTAGAAACTGGTTCGAAAGTCAGTTAAAGGGAACCAACGCGTTGGTTCCCTCTACTACTAGCCGACACAACTCCTGGACTTAGGGAATACTTAATTAAGTATAATAGTTCGAGGTTAAACAAACATGTAGGTCTTTATTTATGGGCCACTTTGTATATAGTCCAGTCAAATAATGAAAAATTCCTGTGTTAAATTGCAATAAATATACACGGGCTATATTTTAAAGGGTAGTAGTAGATAGCAACACACTTTTTCACCGGGTGATTTGCGTAAGGGATGTTCGATATCTTAAATTTTGGGGGTGAGTGAGATTATCTCGCCGAGGGGTCCCGCAATAGGTTTTGGGTGCGTCGTCTCCTTCAAAATCGGAAGTCTTTTGCAATATTTCGAAAGATTTTCTAAGACTTCCTATAATTTTCAAAAACTTCCCGGACTTCTCAAAGATTTCCTAAGACTTCTTACGACTTCCTGAGATTTCCTAAAACTTCTTACGACTTCCTGAGATTTCCTGAGACTTCCTGAGACTTCCTCCGACTTCCCAAAGATTTATAGTGACTTCCTAAAGACTTCTAACAACTTTTTGCAATTCTACGCATGCGTGATTTTTAAATTTAGCCCGTGAATTTTTTATTCAGGGATTTATTGTTAAAGTTAGTTTTCGGATCAGATTATTTTATAAGGACCTAATTTAATAATAATAATCATAATTATCATAATTATTATCACGGATAATGATTTACAGTGCCCGGGCAATTGCGAGCTATTATTATTCATCTTTTGTCATCTTTTTTAACTTTTATCATAGATTTACTAGCGTTGCGTTCTTGTGGAGTGGGGTCAGCCGTCTTGCAGCTGCTTCTTATCAATGCACTGCAGTGCTGAATTATGCCCACTTTTGCCCGAGGTATGATGATCATTCTGTGACTAAGTAAAAACATGAAACAATCGGTTTATTTAGGTTTATATTGTTTTCCGAAAATAGCAGTTCTGAATTGGTTCGGAACGTGCGAAGTTGCCATTGAGCACTGCCCAGTTGCAACTGCACCAGTTCCGAACCAGTTTAGAACTGAAATTTTCGACAAAAAAACAAACCCAATGAATTCGTTCACAAAGTACATAAAGGTTTTAGGTGGGGTCGAATACAGCGTTACACCATGTAGAATTTTAGTGAGAAATTATAAGAAACTGCGTTACGAGGTAGGAAGAGGTTAATCTGGCCAAATTTTGCGTAATTTATGGTAGAAACTTGGGCAGACATTTATTTTTTTGTGTAATAAAACTATATCTCCTATTTATTTAAAAGTTTAATTATTTATATTTATAGTTTAGTATAAACCTCGGTATAAACAAAAACATAACTGTTATGCCATATGTCATAGCTTTTATAATATCGTGGCAAATGCTATATACGTTACGCCACGATAATATACAAATAAGTATAAAAGTTCCGATAAAAAGTACAAAAAACACATGTACAACTAAAATAAAAAGAAACTCCATTCTAATATTTAAATAAATTTATATTGAACCGAAAATTGCATGCTTTTTACGATTTTAGGCTTCATCCAGACTCTCGCATAACCATAATACATAACATACATATATTTTTCGTCAGAAATATATTCTCCCTCTTTGAATGAACTTTTCGCGAAATAGACAAAATGAAGTGTGCTGCCGATATGCCGAAAACCACGCCACTTACACGGCGCTTGTGGAGGGGGGTAAATTACACCGTGTTTTCCAAGTATTTTTATTAAAATAACGACTAAAGACTTCCCAGATTTCCTGAGACTTCCTGAGACTTCCTGCGACTTCTCAAAGACTTCCCGGACTTTCTGAGATTTCCTAGTGACTTCCTAGACTTCCTGAGACTTTTCAAAAACTTCCCGGACTTCCTGAGACTTCCTAGAGACTTCTCAGACTTCCTGGCCAAGTGCGTCGTCTCCTTCATTATTGCGGGACCCCTTGTATCTCGCTAAATATGCATCTTACGATAAAAATGTATGCAACCACTTTTGTTAAGGAAAAACTTCCAACAAGTTTTGTTTGGATCATTTTTTATTATATTAATATTAATGTTATTTAACAACCGAGTTATAAATTTTTAAATATGAACATGTTGGGGGTAAAATTGGATTTTTCGATTTTTCAGCCAAATTATTCATCATTGTTATGAGCTAACTTATAGCTCTTAAAATTCTCTATAAGTTTTATATATTATAAATTGAGTATTTTGTTACGGTTACAGTGGGCGGTGGGCGCCTTCTGTAACCATATACAAATGAAAATTTATAATATATGAAACTTGTAGAGAATTTCAAGAGCTACAAGTTTGCTTATGTTTATCGTCCAATGAATATTTGGACTTAAAAATGGAAAAATCCTATTTCACCTTTAACATGGTTATTTTTAAATTAACTCGATTGTTATTAATATGTTAAAAAAATAATTCAAACAAAAATTGTTGAAAATTTCCTCCTTAACAATATTGGTTATATGCATTTTTATCGTAAGATGCATATTAAGCAACCCACCCCTAAAATTCGAGATAGCGGACACCCCTCAGGCAAATCACCCGGTGCAAAACTAACAAGAGTGTTCTGTAACCATCCACTACTACCCTTTAAAATGTCAGCCCGTGTACATTTATTACAATTTACATTAAATGTAAATTTTATTATTTGACTGAACTAATATTAAAAACAGGGAATTTTCTGCGGGAGACTTTTATCACCATTTTATTGATCTGACTGAAAATTATTTAATTGCATTTCTAGACTTTTATTGTATCTTATACGTAACAAGATATGTAATGCTTCGCGTTCCATAGTATACTCTTCATAGTGGTTAATATATTGCGTTTTCTTACGATATATTTCTTTGGTTCGTGGGCGAACTCTATGTTTTAAACTCTATTAAAAGGTGGAAAACAAAAAAATTTTTCTTTATAAATATTTTTTTTTAATTGTTAAGAATTTCTATTAGCGAAAGTAATAGATGTTTTCTGAAATTTTATTTATTGGACTTTCCTTCTATTTTTTATAATGTTTTAAAAAGTGGCGCCTCCCATATTTTTTTTGTTTACGAACTGTTTTTTTATCGGCATAAACATTTATATTAATAAAATTGAGGTTTTCTGAAAATTTTAAGTTTAACATTTTTAATTTTTTATTTAACTTCTATTTTTTATAATTTTTTGTAATGCATTTTCATTTTGAAAAACGGTGGGGTTCTTTCATAGAACTTGATTATTTTCTGAGAATATTATATCGATCGGATTCGTTATTGAGTCGCGACAAACAGAAAAAAAATAAAGTTCAGAATATGCTAAAAAAATAGTAAAAACAGTTGGTTGATCTGGGGTAATTTTTAACCTATTTGAAAATTTGAAAACCATGATAAAATACTCTTCAAGCACTGCGTGCAATAAAGAGTATAATAACTATTTTAAATTAATATACTTATGTTGTAAATCCATTAAATTGAAGGCTGACAGTCAATTTCAATTCCCATTTTTACAACTATTATTATGGTAGTAGTTGTAATTACTACTGGTTACAAATATTTATGTGCGTTCTTTGTTCCAGTGAATCAGTTTCTTCTTAGCTTAACAAATAAATAATTGATAAAATAAATTAAATTCACTGAAACCTTAAAGTTAACACTAAAATGTGTTTCACATTGAATTTAACTTAACACTGTCCAGTAAAAAAGCTTTCACATTTTTCACATCCGCGCGTGAAATGGACTTTTTATTATCAGATTCACTTACAGCAACATTAAAAAACCCAGTATACCAATTTTCTACCCCCCGCCCTTTTGGGGGGTGGATTTAGAAAAAAATTATTTTAAGATTCAGTTTTAGCGACCTCAAACCCCATATATAAATTTTTAAAAAATATACCCCTCACCCCTCAGGGGGTGGAGAATTTTTTTATTATCAGATTCACTTTCAGCAACCTCAAAAATCTCAATATACCAATTTTCAAGAAAACCACCCCCGCCCCTCAGGGGGTAGAGTTAGAATATTTTTATTATCAGATTCACTTTCAGCAACCTTAAAAACCCCAACATACCAATTTTCACAGAACTCCCCCCGCCCCTCAGGGGTGGAATTAAAAAAATTTTATTGTCCGATTCAGTTTCGTCATCCCAAAAACTTCTATATACCAATTTTGACGAAAATATTGGAAACATTTAAAAATATTTATCCCCTCACCCCGCGGGGGTGAAGTTAGAAAAATTTTATTATCAGATTCAATTTCAATAATCTTAAAAACCCCTATAGGTATAGCAATTTTAATTTTTTTGTAAAAAATGTATTTTACCCCATTTGCCCTCATTGCTGCACCCCAATGTTCACCAAAAACAATCCCGAGCGAGACCTTTTGGTAACATATCTGTATGCCAAATTTAAAGTCTCTAGCTTAAAGCGTTCTTAAGTTGTCGCGCCCACAAGATTTCCCGGTCAGAACGACCGACCGATCAACCGAACAATTAATGGACCGAGCGACAATTTTTTTTTGCTCAAAATTGATTTATATCGACATAAAACGTCATAAAACGTAAAAATACGCCAACAAAATTTTGAAGTTTTTTGCACTAATAAAAGGGATTGGGAAATCAGTAAGACTGGCCTTCATTTAAAAACTTTTCGAAAGCGTACAAATGTCAATATAGTCATTTTATTGTTTCAACTTAACGTTTATTATATTTAAACTACTTTAGAAGAGTTCAGAATTTTTTTACAGTGTATAATTGTCTAGAATGCATGTAAAAGTCTTAGATCGTATCTGGCAGGCCTTAAACAAGGAGATCCTGATGCCTGATAAGCGGCAAACCTGGAGCCTCCGACTCTAGATCAAACGAGTAACTTATGTTGTATTCCCATTCTAACAATAATGTTTTAGTACTAAAGCATATCTGCAATTAGCTGGGTATGTAGATATCTTATTTATGAAGACATGTCACGTAAAATAACATATTCAGATTAAATTACAAAATGGTTTAACCCATATCTTTTAACCCAATCATGAGATTTTATCCTGAAAATGTTTTATTCAAGAAATAGTTATTTTCTTAACTAGTGTATTAAGTAGCATTTTATCCACGCAAAGAATATCAGCTTATATTCTTAAGTGGATAAAATTACTTAATACACGAGTTGAGAATTTAATTTTATCCAACACCTTTTATTTTTAAATAAAAATCTATAATTTTGCGAAAAATTATCTCAAAAATATTAAGATTAAGTTTTCTTAATACTAAAATAATAGGTAGCCATGGCTAAGTATGCCTATTAAAAATAAAGAATTGCTAGTTTCATTTCTTACAAACGTCAAAATGGACGCGGTGATGACAGAATTTTTAATAAAAACAGTATTTTATTTAAAAACTAAAGAATAATTTAGGGTTTTCTTTAATTTTTATGGTTTAGTTGCTTCTTCTATTTATAGAATAGTTATAATACTTAATTAATAGGCTATGTAACTAATTTTAGGTGAGATCAAAAGCTATACGTAAAAGAGTGGGTGAAAAATTTTTTAGTCACTAGTGGAAAAAAAACTCATTTAAAATAGTGCTCAAAATAAGTGTTTCTGTGAAGGTGTTGGATAAAATTGATTTTTTTACCCAAAACTTTATATTTAGAATCTTTTATTAACTAAGAACGACTTTTTCCATAAACATTAAACTTTTTCGAAAATTATGCAAAAAGTAGCACTTTTGCCATAGGCAAATAGATAAAATAAATTGGCATTTTATACAAATGACAGATGACTAATGTCAAATTTTAAATGGGATTTTTTGGTTTATGCACTCCTAAGTAAATAAAGCACACTGATAAAACAGTTTATTTCTGTCAACAAAATATTTGGTTGGATATGGCCAATTGAATTATTTGGTTGTGACAAATAAATTTTATTTCTGTCAAATAAACTATTTTGTTCCCATTAATAAATCATTTAGAAATTAAAATATTTGTTTACATGAACTAAATATTTATTTGACTCAAATAAAATTTGTTACTCACAACCAAATAATTTAATTGGACATATCCAAATAAATCCTTTTTATCAGTGCATGCGTTTTTTTCTCTGTATGTTAGACAGAACTGTACTAAACCATATGCATATTTATAAAATGTTACAATAGCAAATCGACTACACTGATAAAAAGGATTTATTTGGATATGGCCAATTAAATTATTTGGTTGTGAGTAACAAATTTTATTTGAGTCAAATAAATATTTAGTTCCTGTAAACAAATATTTTAATTTCAAAATGATTTCTTAATGGGAACCAAATAGTTTATTTGACAGTAATAAAATTTATTTGCCACGACCAAATAATTCAATTGACCCAAATAAACTCTTTTATCAGTGTAGAAATCAATACCTATCTATCTATTTATCAACTGATTTTATCTTTTATTTTCTCGGGATTTTTTAAACGAAATCTTCCATTATCTAACCGAGGGCGTTGACTTATTCCAAACGCAAGTAGGTAACTAATTATAATGTTAGGTTATGTCTGTCTGTTTCAACCGATAAAAGGAAGAAAGCCTTCTTGTTTGATTACCATACTCGGTTGTACACGTAGAAAGCTAATTTTTTAAACAATCATACAGAGTGCTTATATGCACTTATTTTAAGGAATGATTCTAAATCAAATAATATAAAAAAAATCTTATAAACAGGTTCAAACGCGGCTCTGAAAATTCGATTTTTATTTTATAACTCAGGAACCCTTTGATCTACAGCTACGAGGTTTTCCAGGTGATCTAACCTTAATAACGCCAATGTTAGTTGTAGTTCTATTATTATAACATGATTCTACAGGTAAATATATAATATAAAAAAGGTACTTGTTAATGCCGTAGGATTGACCGTTTTCAAGAAAGAATCATTTAAAGTTAAAATTTCACGTATCAAGGAATAAAAATTAAACAATAAAATGTTAAAAATCAAAATTTATGATATATTTCACACAACGGAATGGGAGTACTGATTTTAATATACTTGGTCTAAATAATATATTGTTGAAACAACGAATTGTTTCGCTGTGTGTACGTGCATGTATTTACTTGTTTTTTCTTCATTTTATTTAGCCTACTTGCATAATCACACACGCCCCGCAAGGCAGATGCATCACAGAAGATAATACAGGGTCGGACACCACGTATTTTCTTCACTTTCCCACGAAATATATTTAAATTTTGACCTAATTAGTGTTAAGCGAAGATAATTTGCATATTTGTGAATACTGAGTATCCTAGAAAAGTTATTGAAAACAGAAGACATGGTTATACCTACTTATAAGGTCCCAATACCAACTTAGTAGGTCCTGCTGCTCATTTTTATGTAATATAGAATGCAATAGATAATGTACACTAAAATAACAGTTGTGGTGTGTGTCAATTTACATAACCTACGTAAATTCATAGAACTATGGTCTGTTTCATCAAGCAAGAGAGTAAATTAAAAATAGCACAGTAAATATTTTTAGACCAGGTTTGAATAGTATATGTTTGTGTATAGAATATAGTTATGTTTTATAAAATAAACTACGCAGTATATTCGCACATCCAATATTCGAATCTGTTTTGAAAATATTCACTGTGCGATTTTTAATTTACTCTCTTGCTTGATGAAACAGACCATAAGTAGAATTTTGTGAATATTACACATTTAGTTAAATCACGTGATTCTTTTCGTGCAAGTCAGTCGGCGTTATATTTAATATTACATACTTTGTGTTACATAAATTTAATTTTATTGAAAGATTTTAACACATATATCACTGGTAATAGATGACATCGCGTTGTTGTATATGTATTGTATTTATTTATTAATTTATTAACGGAATAACCCCCTTTCTTAAAAACTTAAAAGTTACAGTATATACATACATAAAATTTACACAAACAGATATAAAAAATAAAAAAATGCATTAAAATATACAATTTAAATAATTAAAGTTAGTTTACAAACTATAGTAAAGATCTAAGAATTTGAGAATCGAGTGTAACGTTTAAGTTGACATGCACATAACATGCACATTTGGGTTCAAAACGTACCATTCGAGTTATACTTATATACTTTTTTAATCCACTACTAATATTTGGTAATTATGGATGTTTGGTGTATAATATTTTATTTACTTTTAAAAGTTTAAAGCTGTATTGTATTATTGTATTTAATACGTAAATATTGACATAACAACAATTTGTATTATTATTTTCAGAAATGTCTACCTGTGTGTTTATTTTAAATATCATTTACATAGGCAGACAATTATAATTATAATTTATCATAGCTTTTGGTATTTTTCACAAGAATCAAAATATTCTGAATAAGGAGCTGCATATCTTAAGAAATATCTTATATGGTAACACTGAGTATAGGCAATTTTTTCATGATTTACAATACAGGTATCTTAGCTGGTTAATTACTATGATATGGCTTTAAGGCTTTTGTGAAACAGTCTTTTTGTCTTTAACTGATCGACATCTAAAGTAAGTAATTATAATTATATATTATATTTTTTAAGTAACGCAAACAAGAAACCGATTATTAAAAATTCACTTCGGTCATCTTTTCTTACGTAACAGCCAAAATTTGTGTGCACTGTATGCTTTCACTTTAATTGCAATTTTGGTAAAGTTAATGGTGAATTACTTAGGATCAGTAAAAGAAAAATATACGTTATCAATTTTGCAGAAAACAAGTATAACAATTCCTTTTTTACAACAAAGTTGTCACTATAATAGCTTTTTGAGCTAGGATGAATAATAAAAAAATGTCTGGTTCCAGGGTGACTCACCTAAGCAAGCTGGTGTGTGAAATACACCCAGAAATATTATAATATAATATTTAAATTAAGTAATAAAATTTAACAAGTTTTCATTAAGTAATTAGTTCAAAAATATATATCTATGTTGTTAATTTAATATTTAGAGAGATAGAAAGAGAGAGAGAGAGAGATGGCGACAATCAGCTGATTCTAATAAATGTTTTACCAAAATACTGAAAGTATGCTTTTTGGGCTAAAATTTTTATGTGCATAAGTATACCCAACCATAAGCATGTACATGTACATGTAATTACATGTGATATGTAGTTTCTATGTGCACATAAATGAATTTAAAATACATCATAGAACACCCACATCACAGATCGTCAAACGTAGGAAAATAGCCCCCCTAGTTACGCCTATGAGATCTTAAGAAGCTATTAGAAAATATGTGCCTCAAGAAACGCTTTGCGTAATTTAAGATAATTATAGATTAAAGCTATATGTACATTTTTGCATAAAGTTTAGCTTAAAATGCGCAAATATAAAATTACATACGTACCTACCTTAAAATAATTTTCATAATAATAATGATTTCTTTTTCATGAGAAAATATTATGACTTAATGTTATTAATGTATAAATATGTTTAGTTTAATACCTAGCCTCAAGAGTAGAGAAAGCAGTATAAGTCATCTTATAAAATAGAAAAAATAGCTAAAAAGCTAATTCTATTGTATTGTGGAATGTAGGTACACAGAGATAAATAACTTTTTGAATAATGATTTTATTTGGGGCAAATAAATCATACATTTATTTATGTTTATTAATTTTTCTTACAGAGACGCAAAGATTTATTTTTGTAAAGTAATATATTTCTGCATAAGAAAAACCACGCATTTCGCGGGGGCCACGGTTTTTATTTAAATTTTTGATGCGTTATATCATTAGTTTTGTCATTAATGAATATATTTATTTGTTTTTTATTTCTGTATTAATTAAATTAAATATCTCTATTATTATAACATATCTATTATTAAATTTACAGCAATAAAAATTATAATTTATTATGCCCATTAAAGTTACAATACGCTATTACAATTTTTTTAATCACAACAATTCATTTGTAAGTATTCATTAAAATTATTTACTATATTTATTTATTAATTACTATTTTACGCTTTATTTCTGTATGATTTTATTTTACTATAGGTAGTCATTATTCCTCATTATTCCATAAAACACAGCAAATAAAAATTATATTCTGTTGACTCTCTTCAGAAACACCACGTGTAGCATATAATTAATCCCTTCCCGCATACCGTACCATTTATGGCACGAACCGGTTGTTTCATTATATGTGTTGTTTATTATTAAACAAGAGATCAATAACTTTTTGTTATGAATAAAGACTCTGTTACAGATATCTGAAAAATAATCCGGCCATCTAGAGTTAATTAAGCCAAATTTTATTAACGTTTTTAACAAGGATTTTGAGTGTAGGCTGAAGACTGCATAGCCTAAAACTTCAAAGTGTAATCAAAAATATTTGCCGGTCTAATTGTGCAAGCCGAGCCCCACATAGAGCATGGATGTATAGTGGTGTAAATAGTAGGTAGATGGAACTACGATGACTAACTGTAATGTGGGTTGCAGGTGAAACTGTAAACACATTTCAGGGTGGATGCGAGTTCTGTTGAGGACCGTGCTTTGGAGGGCACGTAAAGATGGCGGTCCCGTCAATTAGGCCTTAGCAGCGAAAAACGACTTTAAACAGTATAAAACAAACAAACAAACATCTAATTGTGCAATATAAAAAATATTGTGTTATTATATAAACCTTGTTAAAGCGGTTTATTAGTATAAAATTACAGGTAAGCTATTTTATGGTATATTTTTGTATAAAAATAGGTATGTGCTATAAATGGCACACCATGCATTAAAAGAACAATAAATTATGTAGTAACAAAATAAAAATTTGCTGCCAACAAAATTATACTGTAGGTCTAGGTTCATTGAAACATTTGGAAAAAAAATAAAAAATAAAAAAATAAATAAAATTAAAAAAAATATATATATTTTTTCAAAAAAAGTTTCTTTTTTCGACAATCGAAAAAAAAAAAAATTTAAAAATAGTTTTTGAACAGACTTGTTTTTGAAAAAACTTGTTTTTAATCCATTTAACCTCCTTGCCCTACTCCGATTTTTACTAAAAACAATCCCAGCTTAGAACAAAGCGTTATTGAGTTATCTTGGTCACAAATATCCCGGACAGACAGACCGACTGACATACTTAATAAGTTCTCTTACTGCATGGTGTTCCACACATGGCACACATCGTTTTTTGCAAAAAAATATATAAAAATTAAAGTTTTATTTTTTAAAATATTTTTCCCGATATAAGAACGTTAAAATGTATGCTTATGAATTTTTTAATTCAAAAATAAAAAATCATACAGGAAGGGGTTAACTCGAGTCTTTCACATCTGTAGGTAAGATACAGTATAATATTACTATAAAGTTATATACTATTCTACTTCACAAATTTTTCAATCCAATCCAATCCAATTCCAGTATGGCTTTTCCCTTTGGGTAGTTGGCCAGCTCGATCTAGTATAATTTTCGGCCTAGGCAAAACCGTCTCACTCTGTAGTAATGGTTGCGCAGACGCCAACTTATAAAAAAATTATCTCTTTGAAATTCATAAAAAAATATCCACGTGTACAAAGAGATACATTAAATTTAAAATCACATATTAATAATCACGACTGACTTAAAACTTTACAATTAAACGAACACTTTCACGACATTACATAAAATAAAAAATAAAATTAATCAAGTCCTGTGCATATCAATGATTGCGATGCTGATTCTGGAATAAATCCGCCAAAGCGGTCACACCCGTCCCTTACAAAGATCACGCTGCGACTGGTTCACAAATTTTAGTTCCCCATTGCACAAAGTTTTTATATCTGCCCGTTAGAATAATCCCTGAAAGATGCGATATATATTAACCGTAATAGGTGTCTTAACAGTTGTAAGTAGGTACAATAAAACTAAATAGGATTACTACTAGTTTTTCCTAACGAGCACTAACAAATTAAAATTGCTTCAATGGGAATTGCATCGAGAAATTTTTATTATACTATTCACAGCGCCTGCGCTAGAATAGTATTTACGGTAGTTTTAATTTTCAAAAAATTTCAAATATCGCCCTAGACTAAAAATTGTTGGATATAAAGTTTCATGAGAAAATATACAACTTTTTTTTTTCGTAATTTCCATCTGTCCATCCTCCCGTACGTCCGTGTGATGTCAGGTATTTCGTGGACATGATAACGTAATTATCCGATCGACTCGAAATTATCAGGAAAAATTAAGTTCTATGAGGGGAAGATCCCTATTGTTTTTCAAAGTAATCCCCCCAAAAACAAAAAAACTTAAACTTAAAAAAAATTCGATTTATTTCGATTTATTTTTTAATTTTCGTTTTTCAAAAAAGATTTAATTTTTTTTTTTTAATATATTTTTTTAAGCATTTGGGAAAATGCAATATACCATTTACTGTGAATAGTATATAATGAAATGCGTAGCATTACATATCTTTACGGTTTGTTCTTTGGTTTGACGACAAAATGTATATAGACTCAGGGGAGCCTATACTACTAAAAAATATTTGATGACTAAAAAAAAGCCCAATAATTTACCAACTGATTCAAATTTGTCAACTTTCCAAGAAAGGGGGAAAGTCTACCCCATCGGTCAAGGGCGTAGATGAGGGGGTAACGGGGGTAATTACCCCCCCATAGGGTTGGGCGCCAATTTTTGCTGCAAGGGCGCCAAGTTTGGAGGAAACCGCCAGGGACAAAGCTTTTTTTCTTGAGGGCATTTTTCTGGGCGCCTTTTTTTTTTGCCAAGACGCCAAGTTTTGCTTGAAACCGTCAGGGACAAAGCTTTTTTTTTTGAGGGTGTTTTTCTTTTTCTAGGGGTGCCAAATTTAAGGCTTGCTTCAGGGCGCCGAAAGGCCGGCCCTGGGTATTACCCCCCCCCATAGAAGGAAAACATCTACGCCCTTGCCGTCGGTACACCAGAATTAAAAATTAAAATTGTAGTCAAAACGAAAAAAAAAAAAAAGGTAATTATTCCACCTATACAAAAAGCGCATGGATCGATTCCACATTTCTTGCACTTTTAAAGTGTACCTTCGTATGTACCATGGGTCTACCAAATTCAAAAATCACTTAAAACACCTGATTTGTAAAATTATACAAGTTAAGAGAAAATTAATTTTTGTTAGCATTTCCGGGGTCCATTAGAGTTAATTAAGGATGCCATGGCCCTCCTAGTTAAACAAATTAAAAATCAATTAAAACAAAATTTGACATTTAAAATGTCAATTATGTGGTATCCATATTCTCAGAAAAGTATACAGATTCCAAAAATGTAAACCATTCAGATTTAGTACTGAAAATGTAAAAGTTGGTAGCACTTCTGATAAAACCGGAAGCAGCAAAAGGTTGTATTGAACGTCAAAAGTTGAGGTTCCTTAAGGTCATTATACAGTGCGGTACTTTTGAACGAGTTGAGATATCGACTTAAAATTTAAAACTCTTAAATAAGACAACTTAAACTATCTTTTAGCATATACTTTATATTTTCAGCTCTTAAAATGTGCGCAGGGGGCATGGGGGGAAATTTTTTTAAACGGAAAGGGGGGTCGTGTGATACATCATTTTAAAGCTTATAAAATTATCTATTTAAACTAACATTTTGAATTTTTTTTAAAATGTTTTTTAAGGTTTTGATTTTTTAATTTTTTGTGCTAAAACATTCGATTTTTTGAGTTTTTTTTTTATAAATTTTTATTTGTGTCAACTATAATTAGTTTAAAAGTATAATTAACATTTTTTTATGATGAAATTAGGCATTTTAAAAAAATTATTTGTTTTTTTTTAGAGGAATTTTGACATTAATACCCATTTTCAACTCCATTTTAAACCCAATTTTTTTTTTAATTTAAAAATATGGAGTTAAATAGGGTATTTTATAAGCTTTAAAATTATGTATTACACGACCCCCCTTTCCATTTAAAAAAATTTGCCCCCATGCCCCCCTGCCCACATTTTAAGAGCTGAAAGTATTAAGTATATGCTAAAAGATAGCTTAAGTTGTCTTATTTAAAAGTTCCAAATTTGAAGTCGATATCTCAACTGGTTCAAAAGGTAAGAGTGGGGGGGGGGTGACTTTTGGACCGCTCTGTATGTACCACATTTCAAAATTATAATCACAAATACGGAAAATAAGGGGGATGTACATTAGATCTGTACAACCGGTATGTATTTCTGAATGTAAATTCATTGTTTATAAAAAAAATAAGCCTATTAATGTATTAGCCAATGATAACAATGATTCTGAATGTATTTTCTTGTGTCCATAGTTCCAGTTGTCAATTGTCTGCATAAATAAATAAATAAATAGCAGGCTTATTTAAACAATCAATTAAAAAACAATAGCCCATAGAGCGTAATTGATCCATAATTAATAGTAACACTTTGACAGTGTGTATAAGGTTTACAAAGGCGAGATATACTGTAGGAATGAAGAGTTACTCCATCTAGCCTCAGTTCTATGAGGTGGAGGTCGTAGGACTACTACGAGTACCTCTTTAGGACTCCTACGACGTAGTACCTCGTTACTAACCTTTTTTAATAATTTCTCAAATTAAGGTTATGTTCTAGATTATTTTTTCAATTTTAAGGGGTTTTTTACAATGTTTGGACTTTTTTATCAATTTTTAGATTTTTTTTTTACAATTTTTATAATTTTTTTCAATTTGTTTGTTTTTTTTTTCAATTTTAAGTATTTATTATTTTTTTTTTCTAGAGGTAACACACCTGATATTTTTTTTTTCCAGTTCGGGGGTTAGGGAATCGGAGGTCAAATTTCGGAGTTTTTTTTAACTATTCTGGAAGTGGCTAACAATCATTTTTCTTTTTATATTATAGGTTTTGTCTCTTTATTACAGAAAGCAAGGTTTACATTTTGGTTATCTGTCTTAATATATTCAAGTTTGGACTAAAAAATACAAACTATACCAAATGGCTTCGATATAAATGGTTGGGATTAAATTTGTACTAGGACTATTTTATTCAGAGGGTTAAAATAGTTTTTCAGATGTAAAATTATTTAGTTTATAAACTAGTAGTTTAACGAAAATCTATTATTGTATTTTTAATCTCAAGAACTACTTATTAAAAAAGTTAAAAAAGTGCTATGAGGTAAGAAGGTGCCAGGGGGTAGTTTATTTGTAATATTTGTTTGTTTGTTTGTTTGTTTGTTTGTTTGTTTAACCTCGTACAAATCTACTTAATTAAGCATCCCCTAAGTCCAGGACTTGTGTGCAAATCGGCGCCAGTGAAAATCGAACTCACGCTAGTAGGCTTGCTATGCATACGCGCTAGCCACTACGCTATGCCTCCCATAGCCCTTAATGTCTTATTTAATGCGTTTTTTTCAGAACTTGATTATCTCTTCTAGTTTCCGGTATAATCGCTGTCAAGTCAGAGTGAAAGACCCGGTATATTCTTACGACGCATCGCGAAGGTAGGTTCTCCAGAATCGCCGCTAAATGGTGTGACTCTGGTACGAATGTTTATAAATATACACTGTAATGGTCTTAGATATGTAAATTATAGTAGGCGTGCTTGCTAGGAGTAATTGTTTAACTTATTCTTGCGATATTTTGCCGGAATAACAGCGTGAGAATACTTTCTATCGGCGTTTTAATCAATTTTACCAGCCGAAATCCTAAATTTTAATTTCGTTATCACTGGTGTTAGACAGCTGCCAACTAGATATCGTGATTTAAGAATAAGACTGAACAACATGTGTACGCCTGAATTATTTCAGAACTGAAAATTTTACGTAAAAAGATTAAATAATAAAATTAAATAAAAACAAGTTTTTAAAGTTAAAACCCTTCTTAATTAAGTACATATTATGCACCTATAACTAAAAAGTTGAAAACAAGATATTTATACAA
This sequence comes from Brachypterus glaber, assembly GCA_958510825.1. Taxonomy (NCBI): domain Eukaryota; kingdom Metazoa; phylum Arthropoda; class Insecta; order Coleoptera; family Kateretidae; genus Brachypterus; species Brachypterus glaber. The sequence continues at coordinate 49,745,907 of OY294046.1, forward strand.
ATTTACAAATACGAGACTTTTAAGCTTAAAAGTCTCGTATAAGAGAAGTCTTTTGGAATTTTAAATTTTTTGATTTTCGGCAACATTTCCAAAACCCTTCTTTTAAAAATCTCGTATTTGTAAATTTGTATAAATATCTTGTTTTCTACTTTTTAGTTATAGGTACGTAATATAATTAAGAAGGGTTTTAACTTTAAAAACTTGTTTTTATTTAATTTTATTTTTCAAGTTTTTTAGTTATGTTTGTAAGACTTATACGCTTATGGAGGGTGATTTTATATAAAATTACATTGTCAACCGAGTTAAGCATGTGTACCAAATTTTAGCTTTCTAAGTGTATTCTAAGTGGGTAAAACAGAGAGAGGGTTAACTTAGCCTTATACACGTATGGGGGGTGATGGGGAGACGAGGAGGGACGTAAAATTTATTGCAAAATTTTATTATCACCAAATGAGTTTGTAACCTAATTTTAGTTGTAAATTATCTCATGTGGGTGAAAAAGGTTTTGGCAGATTTGAGTACAAATATATTTATATCTATAAGTATATATAAGTGAAGTGAATAGAAGGGAAATATAACTAAATATTGCAGCTGCTACAGTGTAGCAATTTAAAAATAGCTAGAAAAAGCACCACTTTTTCTATAATAAGTCTCATACAGATTTATTATGCAAAAAGTGGTGCTTTTAGATACAATCGAATAAAAAATCATTCAGTTTAATTAATAATTAAGTTATTAAATCGCCGTCCACAGGCTTGCATTACCATAAACATAATGTTATAAGCTTACGCACAAGACAGATGAAGGCACGTACAAGGCAATCGAGACATGTTATGTATTATGGTTATGCGAGAAACTGAACGGCGCTTAACATGTTACATTTTTCAATTAGTTTTGTCAATAAATCTTGACTAGGCATAAAAAATTAATAAATATGCATAAGTATAAATAAACAAATAAAACTAACTTAGTTATTAGGTAGTAATTATTATATGGAGTTTGAGATTTAAAAGATCAATTAAAATAAAATTTTGATATACACGGTGTATTTGAAATGAGGTCCGAAATTTTAAAGGGGTAATTCTACCTCAGAAAATATATAAAAAGTTCTTATAAACATATGTCTAGAAATTCGTCGCGACGCATTTTTACGACTCGTCGTAAGAGAGCTACGCCCCTTTGAAAGGGGCTAAAAAAAAATCGGTTTTTATTTAATAACTCAGGAACCCTTTAAGATATAGCATCGAGGTTTTGCAAGTGAAATAATCTTAACAAGGCCGATCTTCGTATATTTGCATGTACCTACTTATTTTAACCAGGGGCGTGCGAAAAGGGGGGGCCTGATCAGATTTTAGTCCCAAACTTTTTTCTGTGTACTTTTTTTTGTAATTTTATTGTAATTTTATTTTTTGTATATAATTCTTCAGGTCAAAATACATAAAAAGGTACTCTTGTTGTAACTAACCGTTTTCGAGAAAAATTAATTTGAAGGTGAAATTTCACGGTTCGTGGACGAAAAATTAAATACTAAAATGTTGATGCCATTTGCCATCAGGTCAGGGTTCTGAGATAAATGCTACTGATTTTTTGAAAAAAAAAAAAATATATATAATTATTTTAAGCCCTAACCATTTTTTTGTTTCTAGGAACATTATACATATAAAAGCAATTTTTTACGCAGATTTTAAAAATGTTTTGTTTTGTTTTCTTAGATATCTTTAAAAAAGTGCAAAAAACTGAAAAAAGTTAAACATTTTTCAAATACCCATTACTCAGTTAATACTGAAGCTTTTATTTTTTTTAATTACTCAATTTAGTTGCTTATTAATACTTATTAATTTTGTGAAAACAGATTTAAATTCAATAATTTATTTCCCAAGATATAAGGAAAAAAACACACCCTTGTTTTTAAAGTTCGAAAAACATGCATTTTTATCAAAGTAATTAGAAAAAAAGTTTTTATTTTAACATAACTTATCAGGAAAACTATGGATAAACAATTTTAAAATAGAAAAAATAATTCTAGGCGCCATTATTTTGTTTTTAAAAGTAAGAAGTACTCAACTAACTAATTTAAGATGAATAATTATTTTTTAAATTTTCTCGGTAAAGACAAAGAGTTTTTCTGACTTTTATAAAAAAACACAAAAGTGAAAAACAATAAAATGGACATATTTTGAAACCTAAAATTGTTATTTATGTACCTTATTTTAATTCGCCTAAGAAGGTTTAAATTCTGTGGGTGGTAAATCTGAGTAGGTTTAGCCATCTAATTAATAAATAATATCAAGAAATAAAACCTTGATGTTTTCTAATTTTAGAAGATTCTTCTTGAAGACCTAAATTTTTGGGGGTAAGATGAATAATAGGTTCCAAGCTCCTTTAGCTTTCCTTTCGGCTTCACCTTTTATCGCCAATTCTAGTTTTTTATACATGTTGAAATACGTCTATATTACTTATTACTTTGTTAAAAATAATCAAAAAAGCTTTCTAACTTTAAAAACAAGGGTGTGGTATTTCCCTTATATCTCGGGAAATAAATTTTTGAATTCAAATCTGTTTTCACAGAATTACTGAGTATTAAAAAACAAATAAATTGAGCTATTAAACAAACTACTGCGTGCTATAAAGAATATAAAAAAAAGACTCGAAGCGTTTAATTGACTGTTATGAATTTATTTAGATTTTAATCATTAACGTTTAGAACGCGTTCTGATATAAATTATATTATTATAATATTAAATGTCCTATTTATTATCAATCAGTACTTGTTAACTACAGAAGCTGAACGCAGAAGCTTTAAAGATGAAGAAGCTAATAGACATCTGACATGAGAATTATTAATGTTTATTAAATATACCTAGGTAGTACCTAGTAGGTACCTATAATGATATTTAAAACTTGTCATAACAAACAAGGAAAAGAAAATTTTAGATTTTTTTTTATGTTAATGAATTTTCTATTTAAAAATAGCTATTCTTACACTTTACAGACACAAAATGAATCCATTCTAGTTCTGATTTAGAATTTGTTTATTTGTTTAACCTCGTACTATTCTACTTAATTAAGCATCCCCTAAGTCCAAGACTTGTGTGGGCTAGTAGTAGAGGGAACCGCCGGCTTATACTGACTTTCGAACCAGTTTCTAGGGATTGTCCGTTTCACTTATCGCCTTCGCCAAATTTCAATTATTAATTAACTGAAAAAGACACATCGGCGCCAGTGAGAATCGAACTCACGATAGTAGCTATACATACGCGCTAGCCACTACGCTGTGCCTCCCATGTATTTACACTCTACAAATATAGAATTAATTAAGAAATCTCTTGCTTTTAAGCAAGATCAATTATAAGGCTGATTCAGGCATAATTATCATTACCTAAATTAAGCCGTTCTGTCCTTGTAATTGGCCAATAAAAAGACAGAATGGCTTAGTTCAGTTAGTGATAGTTATGCCTGAATCAGTATTTAGTGTTTAACACGTATGTATAGCCGTCGCAATACGAACTGGCACCTGTGAGCTGAGGCAAGGTGAAGAGAAGGTAAAATATAGCATGTAAAGTATAGGTGACCTTGAATTTTTCACATTCCACAGAGGTGCCAGTTCATAAAATGTACACAGTACTAAAGGTCTAGATATTAGAGAGCACTATACAGGAAATTCAATAAACCTGCAGTGACTCAGTCGTGAATTTGTTGTAAAAGGCTAAGATCATACCAGTTCGTGTACGACGACGTTCGTATGCCAAAATTTTCGCTTTCTCGGAATATTGTCTACACTGATAAAACAGTTTGTTTGTGTTAACAAAATATTTGGTTGTATATGGCCAATTGAATTATTTGATTGTGACAAATAAATTTTATTTCTGTCAAATAAACTATTTCGTTCCCATTAATAAATAATTTTGAAATTAAAATATTTGTTTACATGAACTAAATATTTATTTGACTCAAATAAAATTTGTTACTCACAACCAAATAATTTAATTGGTCATATCCAAATAAATCCTTTTTATCGGTGTATTCTATACTGATAAAAATAAATTTTTAGATTTATTTTGATATGGCGAATTAAATTATTTGGTTGTGAGTGATAACAGTTGAGACAAATAAATATTTAGTTCATGTAAATAAATATTTTAATTTCAAATTCATTTAATAATGGGAACAGAATAGTTTATTTGACAGAAATAAAATTTATTTGTCACAACCAAATAATCCAATTGGCCATATCCAAACAAATATTTTGTACAAACAAATAAATTGTTTTATCAGTGTACTTAAGTTAAAAATAATCGCGATTGATCATTATAATCAATACTTTGAACTTATTTTTGGGCTGTTTAGGTTTTAACGAATAATATTAAAAATGGCAGATAGGAAAACATCTTTAAGATGAACTTATCTTATTTCTTTTAATTTAAAAAGTGTGTAAGTGACCATTTCAACTCAAGTAAAATAATTTATTTTTGAGCGCGGCTCTTTTCTGATAAATCTATTTACCAATAGTCGTTCACACATATATAACTGTTTTTTATATTTTTATCACGTCATAACTTCAGTAAATTATACCAATTTGCATTTAAATCTTTAATTTGCTACACTTTATACAATTTTCCAACAGAAAATTCCATAAAATATAAATTATTGTTTGTAAGCATTTATAAATACGTTCCTTTGCAGCGTTTAATAAATAATTTAAAACAAGCCGTGAAGATACGTAATGCTCCGAATTCTATAGTATAATATTCACAGTGGATTGTATATATTTCCAAAATATGATTACTTTTAACCGCCGAGTGCGCCCTTAATTTTTTCTACTAAATAAGTGGAGCCCCCTGAAACCTTTTTGCTTAAGATTTTTTTTTCAAAGCTGGTACAAATATTTCTTATTATCATTATGTCCAAAAAGTTTTATAATTTTTATGTATTTTTAGCCCTGAAGAAGCCTAAATATTAGGTGAAACGTTGGCATGATTATGTGTTTATCACAAATAACCCTATATAAAAAAATTATTATCATATGTAATACACCGACAGAGAGGTATATTTTGAAACAATTGTTTAACAATTTAAATCTTCAAAAGTAATTTGAATAAATAATTAATAATAATTGATTTGATGTTAATTTATTTTGGCAGACTAACATCTCTACTCTAAATTTCTCTACTCCCTAACATCCCTACTCTATAACATCCCTATTCCACAACAACTCTACTCCGTAACATCTCTACTCCATAACATCTCTACTCCGTAACAACTCTACTCCACACTATAGACACTCGATTAGCCACTTGTCTTAACTCAAAAGAATATTTGTCATGCTAAGTCACTGTCAAAAATGAATTCAGTTTATTAATTACTTACATATTAGTGCATGTTAAGAGTACGCGGTCATTGTTGCTTTTAGAATAATTCATTTATGATTGTTCTAGATTTACCTTTAAAGATAAACGTTTTCTAGGAAAAAAATAAAATAATCTAGAAGAAGAAGATCCTTTGTTCTTTGAACTGCTCATTTATTATTAAGTGGCTAATAAAGTGCATATAGTGTGGAGTAGAGTTGTTACGGAGTAGAGATGTTATGGAGTAGAGATGTTACGGAGTAGAGTTGTTGTGGAGTAGGGATGTTAGGGAGTAGAGAAATTTAGGGTAGAGATGTTAGTCTGCCTTTATTTTGACACAATAAATTCATGTTTGACATTTCTAATTTTTGAAATAAAAAAGATCTAAATTTGTTAAATTTTATTAATATTAAGATAAAAATTGCCTTAATTTTGCATTTTAGTTGATATATTGTTATAATATTACATTATCAAGCTTGTTATATCAAAGAACTAGAAAACTGGTATATATTCGATTTTCTGGTATGTATTCGAGACGAAGATATCCCGTCGTTATGGTAATGCCTTGTTTTTTATTGGTTTGGACTTTTTGAAAAAAATAGTCAAAGTAATGTTTTCTAAAATGATGGTGTTATTCGCACTTTTCTTATATTTTTATAATTTTTTGAAAGTTATAAATTTTTTATTTTAGAAGTATTTTTTAAAAACAATAGTAACTTAAACTATAAAAAAAAATAAAAATTTTTTTTATTTTTTTTACAAAAGACAATTTTTGTTTTTTTTTTTAATAGTGTTGTTTATTTTTTAGTTTAAACCCCAATAACTTTTTTGTTTTTTGGGAGATTATTTTCAAAAACAATAGGTACCTTCTCTTGTTCTTGAGTTATCGTGTCCACAATATTCGTGAATCGAACGGACTGAAGGACAGACGGACAGACGGACAGACATTTTAAAAGTTTCTTACTTTTTTATGAAATACATTTGTATCCAAGAATTTTTTGTCTAGGAAGATTTTTGGTGATTTTGGGAAATTAGAAACTACCGTATAGTACTATTCTAGCGCGTACGCGCTGTGAATAGTATAATAAGTACATGTAAATATTTTATTGGTGATTATAAATAGTAAATATGATTGAATTATATTAATAGAAGCCTATTTGTTCGAATACACGTTGTATTTTATCTTATAGAGCCGTATAGGAAACAGTTTTATGAGAAGCGTAATCAACTTCAATGCTGGAAACAACCAGAATAAAGATTACTGATCTGATATACATATTAAAATATTATCATATCTCTATGCACCTTACAGGGCCGTAATCAGAAAAAATCTAGGGGGGGCTCGGCCCCAGGGACAAAAAAAAAGAAAAAAAACGTTCATGAAAAAAAGCTTTGTTCCTGGTGGTTTCTGCCAAACTTGGCGCCCCTGAAAAAAAGAATTGGCGCCCCAAAAATTACCTTTACAAAAAAATCTTTGTCCCTGACGGTTTCTACCAAACTTAGGGCCCCTGCAAAGGAAAATTGGCGCTCCAAAATCCAAAAAAAATACCAGGGGGCTCAGCGAAAATGCCAGGGCACCCCTGCGAAAAAGAATTGGCTCCCCAAAAATAACTTTTACTAAAATAAGCTTTGTCCCTGACGGTTTCTAACAAACTTGGCGCCGGCGCCCCTACACAAAAGAAAATTGGCGCCCCCCAAAAGTACCTTTACGAAAAAAAGCTTTGCCCCTGACGGTATCTACCAAACTTGGCGCAAAAGAAAATTGGCGCCCCCCTAAAAAAATACCAGGGTGAGCTTAGCGAAAATGCCAGGGGGGTTCAAACCAAGGCCAGGGGCCAGGGGGGATGTTTCCATATTCTACATAATTTTGTTCCAAATTTACTAAAAAAACATTTAAAGCAAATTTTAGGTCGATAGCTCAACGTTAACACGTGCTGCATCGTCTAAAAGGAGGGGTCACAATACACATTTTTAGGGACATAAAAGCCAACTTTCTAAAGAAATTTATAAAAGCCTACTTTCTAAAGAAATTTTATTAAAAAAATACAAGGAACAAAAAATTTAATAATAATAATTTTTACCTAACTTACTAACCAGTGTCTTCTTTTTTAGGTTGGATGCGGCAAGTGTTAACGATGATCTACCGACCTAAAATTTGGTACACATCTTTTTTTAGTAAATTTGGAACAAAAATTCTATTTTTAAGGACCACCTTAATGTACCTACTCATAGGAAAAGTAGAGAGATTTATAAAATGTTGAGCTCAAATATTCCCAGATAACAATTCTGTTACCAACGCATGTTGTAATGTCTTGTGCACAGATTGACACAGATTGATTCATTTAGAAACAAATATCGATGTTTAAAATTGTTGAATGTCAATCGAGTATTTAATCGCAGAACAATCGGAGGAACTAGCAATATTAACAGTTAGATTAGAATGAGTGATAAACAGTGATCGCGCGTTTAGTATTCATGCCAGGCGCAATCAGATGTTTGTTTGTTTGTTTATTATTTATATGTTTAAATTCAATTTTAAATTTTATTTAGTTACATTAAACGCATACTAGACTAGACTAATACATTATTATATATAATATATAATATACAGGATTATTCAGAAATAAGTTCGAGAAGGGGTGCTTCTACGTTAAAAAGTATGAAAAAAGTTCCTATAAATGTTGGTCCGAAAATGAGCCCTAAGGGAGCTACGGCTCTTTAAAATTGCAATTAAAATATGGTTTTTAATTAATAACTCTTGTACCCTTTAAGCTAGAGCTACGAGCTTTTGCATGTTTACTAGTATCAATAAGGGCAATAAGTTTATGTTAATTTATTTATTTTTTTAATTTATCCAGAGGTGTGCCTAGACGGACAAAATATGTATATTTTTTTTTGGATTTTTTGTAATAAATATAGATTCCTTCAGTAAAAATAAATACAAAATGTCATATAGTGTAACACTGTAGGAACAACCGTTTTCAAAAAAAAAAATGCAATTAAGAGGAAGTAACATTTTATGCCACTAAAAATGTTACTTTTTAAAAGGCTATATCTCCTTTAATATTAAATTTAGGTGTTTTGGAGAAGAATACGTTTTTATATTATATATAATAATGTATTAGTCTAGTCTAGTATGCGTTTAATGTGATTAAAATTTGCGTTACGTAATACTTGAACGTTCCCTTATTATGTTATTTAGAGAATTCTGAGAATTTTATAATAGAAGTCTATCTTTACTACAACATACTGTATAAATCCAAGCAATAAATAAAGATTATATTTTACCTTGCTAACCAGTTTAAGCTTCCTCATAGAGACCGAATTTGAAAAAATCTACATATCCTATGCACCTTAGTGGGTAATTAAATAACTAATATATTCCATATTTACCAATGTCAAGTTACTGAAATCAAAATTACGTAAGATAATCGGTAATTAAATATTAAAAGCGCATTTTTTAAGATTAATTAGGGCGCCTTCGCCAAATTTACAAATTTAGAATTCTTGCAAAACAATTTTGAACAAATAAATTCGCTAATTTGCGATTTATTAAAATAAATGCGATGCATTTTGGTTTTTAAAAAACCATCTTCGGGCATATAACATCTATAAAAAGTATAAACGAAGCTTAAATAATAAGAAAAAGCTACAAAAAAATATAAAATGTGGAAAATTTTTTGTGAAAATTGAGCTTACCTAATTAAAAGGGTTTAAACCCAAAAACAAATAAACACCAGTACAAAAAGATGATTTAAATGTAATCATCTTATTAATAATAACCATTAATTTAAATAAAAATATCACAATACGGGGAAATAAACGTTACATTAAAATTTTTGAGGTTATATGTTAAGCGCTGTTTACAGTAAGACGTGTAGGTAGACGTGTACGCCCTACTGTAAACAGCGCTTAACGCTTTAATTTGTTATTTTACCTACACGTCTTACCGGCACCGGAACCTTATAAAATGAAATTCCAAATCTCGTATCCCCAAGCTTAAGGGGAAAAGAGGGGAAATTTTCGATTTTCATTTGTTGTGTGGCGCTACCCGAAAGGAAGAAAAAAACGAAAATCAGAGCAAAAACAGACCAAGTACAGATGAAGTGACCCTAACTTCTACTCTAAAAAAAATAAATATGTATTAGACTCGTAAGAGAACTGTGAGAGAACTGTAAAATAACTGTCGTAATATGAAGGGCCTACTAATATGACACTAAATTCTATTTAACAAATAACTACGAATTTATTAGTATGTCAATCCCATTAGGTACTACATATATTTTGCGAACGCTACTGCAATCAAGCATTACAAAACACATGTACGAAATGAAGAGTTAACACTTAAATTACGTAAGGAGATTAACAAGATACAAGCAAAGATAAAGATTGATGGGATAATTTGCTCTTATGGAAAGCCACGCAAAGCTATTAATAAATCTCCTCTTGCTGCTTTTTTGCACAATCATCATATCTTTGATTTAATACTAATCGCGGTTTATGAGTTTGCAATAAAATGTTCCGATCAATTTATTCGAAATTTTCGATTTAAATTTTTAAGGTTTTATAGTCATTGAAAAACAATTTACAAAAAGAATCAAAAAGGAGGGGATTAAAAATTATAATTTATGGACAATCGAAGCTAAAGATGATTAAAAGAAAATATTTCTACTCCATTGTCAGCAGTTTTGCTAAAAAGCATGGGTGCCCCAGGGCTCCGTCTCAGGACCGCTATTCTTTATTTATCAGTTTAATGACCTATTTAACTATATGCTACCTAAATAATGCTATGTTTTTGTTTAACTGACAATATAGTGTACAACTGCAGATATTTATTCGGCTTTTTTTTTCTATCAAGGAAGAGATTTATATAATATCATCAACAACTAGGAAAGAATGCTTTTTGGGTAACTAAGCTTGGATCAAACATTTTAGTTCAATGTCTTGTTAACTTGGATAAATTGTGATCTAGAAACTTTGTCTTATACTCTAAGATCACATCAAATCCTTTAGGTTCCAACCGGAATGAATTACCGCGGTCTTACTGTAACTGTGCTTGGCACATTGATGAAATAATCGTACAAGTGTTTTCTGTACTTCTGGTGAATTAGCAGCGTTGGTAGTGGGTTGGGTCGGGACATTACTGGCGCAAGACGGTCTCAATAACTACCATAACTATAGTTTACATGAGCGTGGCTATTAAAACGTTGGGAAACGTAAGGAAATGCATCGGACCGAAACGAATCGGCATCAAAACGATGATAAACAAAGGATTTCGACCTGGCAATATACACATATATCTATATTTCAACTAATACCATGTAACGCAAGATCGTTAGGTACTTTATTTAATAAATTATTGGCTAAATCCTTTGTTCTTCTATTACACTGGTCTACAATGGTACTAATGGAAGGAATCCCTAACAGGAATATGATTTTTAAGTTACTGTACTCCAGTGAAAGATAGTAATTTACAAATGATTCAGAAATATTTTTTCTATTTCTACTAAACCATAACGAAAACCATTGATTAATCATTCTTAATCAATGCCAAAACTAATGGGGGATCCTGATATAAGAGAGTCCAGAGAACACATCGCTGAAGAAAGGAGACTACCGAGATCCCTATAGAGGAGTGGCCTGTAGGAGGATAAGCACCACTTTGTCGTGGATTGAACTGTACTTTAAACTGATTAGTATTCACTTAATTTGAGTTCTATAGGATGACGGGAACATGATTGAAATGGGGTCTAAAGTTCAATGTAGTGACTTTTTTAATCTTTTTTTACAATGTTAAAACCACTGATGGTTTTAGATGGATCATCATGTGAGCTTTCAAGGAACATAAAGCAATATGCCCTTTTTACATATATTTATACACTATATTGGCCTTACATCACATTCATGTAGCAACTAAGCGGTTTCCCGCAGATTGCTTTGTGTCCATTGAAAGCTCACATGATGATCCATCTAAAACCATCAGTGGTTTTAACATTGTAACTTATCTTCAGTCTCCTTTACCATTATATTTTAAATACAATTTTATCTTTTTCTATCAGGATCCACCGATGGTTATGGTTAAGGCTTCAATTATGCGCGAGTGACTAACATAGGTGGCATCCATCCATTGGAATTGGATATCTTACCAACTATGACAGTATATCTGTATATCGCTCAAATTGCATAATTTTAAATTAGCTTATAAAATATTATTTGTTAAAATTTATCGTCCGACTATGTGTTTATCTGTGGGCAGGTGTCAAAGTTGAATCTGCTGTGCATGGGAATACTGTTAGAATGCACGTACACTATTCAATAAATAATATATTATAAAATTAATAAATAACTTCAAAACACTGAACAGATATTAAATTAATGGTTGGCAATTAGTTTAATTAATAGAATATGCGAGGTCTCGCCCCTCCATAATTAATGCACATAAAATGATTCATTTACCGCATTTCTTGCAAGTTAAAAAAAAAATAAATCTTGCTACCTACAAGAAGAACTAATACGACCTTCGACAATCGATAATAAAATTTAATATATTCACTTTATTGGGATATATTTTAATGGTAAACAGCTAAAAGGGATCCAGTTTTATAATAGTATATTGTACAACAAGTGTGGATACAGCCCATATCGCACGTAGAAAAATTGAGGCACGAGTGCCTCAATCGCCTGAATACGAATAAGGCATTCCACACGAGTTGTATATCGTAGCGATTAAGCTACAAAATTTTAAAATATTGCCAAATCAAATTTTGAGGTTAGTTTTTAAAAATTGACAGTATGGTCAAATATGATTTTTTTATGAAATAAAGACATTAGGCAAAAATTATGTGCATATCCATTACGTAAAATGATCATGTAAGTTAAAACAACAGTTTTACAATATAACGGCTTAATAAAAATATTTAAATTGTATTTGCAATTTAAGATCCTTTTTAACTACCGACTATCGATTTATTCTATCAATTTATTTATAGACCATAAAAAGCAGCCAATGGCCAATCCTTAATTAATAGTAATATTGCATATACAATACTATTGGCCTACATCGTAGAGGAATTTTTATTTTATGTTATGCACACAGAGAAAATTTTAAGCATTTAGGGGTTAATATCAGGTATTTGTGTGCTTTAAATCTATCCTTAATGTTTTATGCCAGATTTTTCTGTCTATAAATGCATATCCACAGGCTTGCATAACAAGCATAGTACATAAGAATGCGATGCCGTGATTGGCTTGATATGTCGTCATGTATCTTGTAAGCCAATCACGGTATCGCATTCTTATGTACTATGCTTGTTATGCGATGTGAATATGCCTTAATAGGTAATATTATAATATGGGCTTACAGCAATATTTTTTTCTTTTGGGAACCATGGACAAATTAGGTAAGATGTTTTTGATCCCAAGCTTCCTATAAATTTTATTTAATCAAGAAGTTATTTATAAAATTCACATTTCTTTAAAGATTAAAATATGGTATATCGTCAGGTTAGAGTTAAAAATATAACTTTGTAAAAAGTCCAAACGATATGTCAAAGGCAATTTTTAAAGACGGTTTTTATCCCAGAATTATTGTGTATAACAATCGCCACGTTAAGGGCACATATATGTGCACATCCACAGTCTCTTATGCGAACGTTATAACTTATAACTTATAAGCCTGCGCGCAAGATACAGACGGCACCAAGCCAATCACGGCCTCGTATTGTTATGTATTATTTTTCATATTTTTGGACCTAGAATTGCCCCTTAAAATGTTGCAACTTATTTCTGAATCACTTAATGAAAATCGCCAGCAGTTCTCCGACTATAACGAAGGTTTTCGTTGTCATACCCCGGGACCTACAGTATAGCGAGGGATCCGAACTGTATAATGTAAGACTAGCTTTAATTATTTAAATATTTTCTATCCTGACATAATAATATTGCATACAAATTTTGTGTTTTGTATTACAAAACTATTGGACTATATTACAGAGAAATTTTCTCTTATTGTATGTGCACTTTACTGTAATGTCAAAAACCTGACAACATTAATTTGTTAATCGTAATTTTTGTTTGTAGTTTTGAGAGATACAAGTTTTCAATTGCTATATTATCTTAAGTCATTAATATTTCTTAATTTTTTAACATACCTGCCCACATATTTCATTTTATTCTTATTAATCCATTTAAGGCAGTTTTATCTTACAAGGTTATTAAAAGAACAATAAAAAAATTTATGGGTCAGTCTAAATCCTGTACTTTAAGATAAAATACTAGTAGGTACTTAGGTGGTAGTGTTAAACTTATCTAGTTATCGGTGGATCAATTTAGACACCAAATATTCAGAACATTAAAATACCTCAAGTATTACGTAACGCAAATTTTGATCATTTTGGACCCCCACCCCTCCTGTAATGCTATTTCCCTATACCATTAACATAGGCGTAACACTCTAAAATGACCCCCCTCCCTAGGAGCGTTACGTAATACTTGAACGTTCCCTTAGTAAACGTATTACCAACTAAAAGTTTTTTAAATTAAATAAAAATGAAGCTTAAAATTATAAATTAAAGTAGTACAATAGTACAATTAACAATAACACCATCTAGTTTGAGTACGTTGTCATCGTAAATTTGTAATTTTAAAACAAAACTTTGGGATAAAACTTTAAATTACATTTTCATTGTAAAGAAGGATATCGTTTAAAAGGTGAGTTTTGGGCTAAATGAGAATAATATGTTTTTGTTTAAAAAAAGTGCAAAATGACGAAAAGAAATCATAAAAAACTATTTACTAAGTTTATTTGTTAATTTTGATCAAAATAATTAATCGTTAACAATTTGTGTTATCGTAAACATGACAACAATGCTAACGTCCTTAATGCCTCTATCTTATCTTAAAAAAAGTGACGTTTTTTTGCTTATCTAAACACATTTGAAACACTGTACAATATTAATTAAATGTATTTGTTTAACACTACAGCGTAAAAGCATCTTAAAACTTTTTCATGGAAATAAAGGTATTTAACACGTAGAAAGCCATATTAAATAACTAGTCTGGGTTCACACCGTCCCATTGCACTTTAGGCTTTAGGTTACTGTAATATAACGTTGGAGCTGCTCGATTGCTTTACAATATTATTAGTATAAATACATACCTCAAAAACAACTCGATAATCTAGTCTGATAAGTCCAACACACATTGTATATTTTACACCATGTTAAATCCGTAAAAATTAACAACAAAATAAACAAATATTTTAATTTTACAGTCACGCGCAGTCAACATATCAGAATACACAGCCCTTGGCCCCACAGTAGAAGTTATTTTTATTTTGACATGACATGACACAAACCATCTTTAGGTGCAATGTTGCCAAATTGACATACGTCAAAATTCGTAATTAAAATAATTAATTAAAGTATGTTCCGGGATGTAAAAAGGGCTGAAATTATGGCTAAGTATTTATTTTTTATGTATTTATAAGCATGTAAAGTCTTATCGTTGCCGGCGATTTAGACCAAAATACGATACCCTTCTTTAAAGGGTAAATTTAAAGATTTAATTACATTTTCAATAAAACAGTAAAAAAATTTATCTTAATATTACACTTTAAATTTACCCCTATTTTGGCGCCACCATCTTTCCTCCATCAATTAATAAAAGAAAAAAATAAACGTATACCTATTAAAAAAATGACTAATGGAGAGTTTACGGAGAAATTTAATCAATTACATAAACTTAAAGATCTCGTTTACATAATTTAAAATTTAAAGCCCAATAAAATATTTTGATTGATGAAGTTGTGATGTTCAAATAAATTGCGTAAATCATAATTATTTTAAACACAAACAATATTGTATTGTTGTAATAGAAAGTAACTAGATTTAATTATAATAATTACTGAATGAATAGTTTAAACAATTCGAAGACGAATATATAAATCTAAATCATTTTAAATAATTTATTTATCAATGCAAAAATTAAAGCTATAATTAATAAATTAAGCATAGGTAATAACAGGTATTTGGGATATGTTATGGTTACATAATACTATATGATATATTTTTTATTAAAAAAGGTTTCGAAACGATGGACACACTGAAGATGTAAGTGTACTTAAGCCCTAATAAGTTGTTTTTTAAATAAGTACTAAGGTTTTTTGTTTTTTATTTACTTTTTTGTAATTTTTGTACATCTAGAAATCTAGAATTATTTTTCATTAATATTGTGTAAATTCTTAAAATTATTTTTCACTAATATTGTGTAAAATCTTAATATTGAAACAAAAATGTAAAAAATATTTAATTGTCCAATATTTTTAATAAAAAATAAAATTTTAAATTTGAATTAATTTTTTTTTACTTAAACTTTGTGAATTAAGTACAAATGTATCTGAATATTTCAAATATTTTTAGAAGTTCTTTAAAACTGAATATTTTAACAAACTTGTGAGTAACTATCCTCCAAATTAATCTATTAATAAGTACATATTCAGTGAAATATTAAAATTAAGATAAGAATTGTATAATTAATTTTAATATATTACTTAATATTAATGTGTAATTGTAGATGATAATTGTTTTAAATACATTTTTTAATAGTGTAGAATCCCTTTGTAATATATTTCTGAATCAACCTGTATCTCCAAGCCGACCAACAGGTCCCTTTTCTGGCTTGAGTACGCATACGTTTGTAGCAGTTTAACGTCTCATCTGTTGAGGCATCCTAAATAATTTAGAAATTGAAAGTTTTTATTGTGCCCCGGGCGCCTTTAAAACATATACCGGTTTTTAAATCTGAATACATTATACTTGTGTGAATGATCATTGTTTATCAAAACACCTTAAAATATAGGTAATCCAAGAGATTTATTCAAGATAAGCGGTAAAACTCGTTTTTTCTTTAGGCATTCATTATTAAGTTCCAAAATAAGCCCAAATATATCGAGATAAGAACAAAAGTGCACATATAATATCAATTAAAATTACATTTATTTTGAGCCAGTGAACACTGTTAATTTTTGCAGAGAAACATTTATATAAATCAATCAATACTTAAAATGTATCGATGCTTAAAATGTATGTAACCTGTGTAAAATTATTGCAAATGAATGAAAAAAAAACATAAAATGTAGAGAAAATAGGGACATTTTTAGCGTAAAAACTTACATTTAAATTTAGTATTAAACGAGATATTACTAAATCAAATGAAAACTAAAAAACAGCAAGGCTATAAAATCTAAAGAGTTAAATCTATGCAATCTGAAAGAAGTCTGGCCCAAATTTTAATTAAATAGATCCAAGAATATAGAAGACATGAGGGAAATTCTATTGGCTGATGTCAATTTTTATAAACTCAGATTTTTAACTAAGAACTAATAAAATCGACAAAAGGAACATTTGCCTCAAAAGACTTATTTAAGTATATATTTTTTATGATTCATAATATGTTAATAGATGGGTTAAGTGTTAAAGTAAAAATGTCTATTATTAGATTTTTATTCATATTTTGATGGATGTGTAGTAAACACTTTAGAGTAAAACAATGCGATTTAAGCACACGTGTGTAAATTTTATATAAAAGAAGCGTAAAATTACCATAAAATAAATTCATTTGTAAAACAAAAAGTTGCAATGAGGTGTAAGTTTAAAAATAAATCGCAATTAGAGGTAACAGAATAATAATAAAAAATAAAATAGGAGTGTGCGCCTATTAACTTCGCCAGGAGAGAAAAACAATCCTTAAAAATATAAAATATACAATGCTATGCATTTCATAGAATACACGTTGTTATTTATATAATCAACAAAATATCATTAATTGAATAAATTAACTATACATTGTTATAATAAATTTTAAGCATTAATATAATAAAACATTATTCGTTACAATTAAAAACATTAATCGAAACTAATGTATTTTAGTTAATATTACGACGTATATATTATGTACACTGTATTATGTACACATTTTTCTCGAATTGAGTTAGAGATGGCGTTCAAATCAGTTTTTTTCGGTCTATTCAACTTTATAAACGTGGGATCTAAACTAGCAATATAAGGGTATAAAATAGGGTAAAAATATGCGATTCAGTTTCAAAGAGTACACTGTCCAGTCATCAGTTAGTCAGAATACTGTTTAAACCGAAAAAAAGTGGATGTTAATGCATTACTTGTTTGTCATTATGGACAGCAGTGACGCACCGACGAAGATTTAATCTTCTATAGCGGAATCATAGAGTGCGAAGAAGCCGTTGAGGATCCAAAAATAAATAAAAATGATGTACTTTGTGAATTGATGGAAGAGTTTCCGGACAAGCTCGTTTAATAATTATTTCTTCTTAATAAAGTTTCCAATTCTGTTGGGTTGTTTATTTTTTAATCCTAGACATAAATAGGACTCTTCTTGATATATGTCAATTTCAAACAGTACTACTTATGTCCAATCTAGTAAGTTTCAATAGGTGCAATGTCCATTTATTTATTACCCATCATTAAAAAACTATTACGTACTCAATCAAAATATTATTAAAATTAAGAAATATTACGCCTAGAATATCAAATTATACAAAACAATACAAATTTGCCGAACCGAGTGTGTTTTAATTCGTCTGGTGTAAAACTGTAGTTTGTTCAGTGTACAATTTTAGTTCAGTGTGAACAGATAGCCCCTGGATTTTAAGCTTAGTCAAAGAAGAATACCATATTATTTAATGAGCGTATAATAAATACTGTTTTTAAATCAATGAGGGTGATTTTTGCGACACGAGCCTATAGGCGAGTGACCTATTTACCCGAATAATTAATAGCTATTATACGCGAATAAAATACTATACCATATCTACGGCAGCTTTAAAGTTTTATTTTTACAGACCCGTAACGGCCATAGATAAAACTCTAAAATTTGCGAAGAGTATTAAAAACAAATGAAAAACATTACTCATACTTGATAGAGTATGTAAGGATATTTTAATATAAATGATACAATAAAAATAAAGATATAAAAACTGCAGGATAGTTTAACTTTTTTTCTAACGGATAGTTTATTGCATCTATCT
The DNA here is from genome assembly GCA_958510825.1 of Brachypterus glaber. NCBI lineage: Eukaryota > Metazoa > Arthropoda > Insecta > Coleoptera > Kateretidae > Brachypterus > Brachypterus glaber. The sequence continues at coordinate 49,764,312 of OY294046.1, forward strand.
GACCTGCGATTATGTAAATATTTATTTTTTAGCCAATGGAAGGCGGATGTAAATAGCAATGATATTTTTTATTGTTTTAGTTAATTTTTATTGGTTGTTTTATGTATCGATAATTATTGATTATTGTTTATAATCATAGGTGTAATCAGTTATAATAACAAGAAGCTTGAGGATATCTCAATTGATTTACGTCAAATTGGGTAGTTTGTCAACATGCAATGGTTTGTTATGAAAATGCACGATTTTTATAAAAACATATTGATTAAATTACAAAAATTACCAGCGGACTGACAAAAGTGGCGATGAACCAATCGCCGCATGGGAATTTCCCCCAAATAAGCCTAAATGCGCTTTCAAAGTTAACCGAGCCCCTTAGTCAGTTCGCGACTGACAAAAATTATGCAAATGAGCAAAACATATTTATATTACATATTATCAGTATTCGGCGTAAACTCAGTTATGACTCATCAACGTCGAAAATAAACACAGAAACATAGGCTTACGGAACAAATTTTCGGAATTATGACGGTTACTAAATCGAAACACTTGACGACTAATTTGTTACACACAACAATATTCACTATACACATTAACTATACATATGTATATATATCTGTGTTTTTTAAAGAAAAAACCGACATGCGATTTTTATCTTTTAAGAATACGAAAGTTTTTAATTTTTATTTATCGATAACTTTTTTCCCACATGACTCGTTTAAATGGAATCATGGAATGGTAATCGTAGCAAAAAATCAACATTAAAAGAAATAAAAATATAAATATTTAAAACCTCGCGTCAACGCTAGAGTGGACGCGGCGCCTATGCGAGTACTGGAAATTCGCCGAGTACTGCATATTATATGTGAGTAAAATTGATATGTACATATCCGTCATATAGACTACACTCAGAGAAAAATCGTTGCAAAATCAAACAAAAGTCATATGATTTAAAAGAAAACCAATATGTTTTTTCTCCGACAGGGATTTTTGTTAATTCAAAAAGATATTATAAAAATAAAAATATTCATTGTAATTTGAATAATGTTTCCTTTTAAATAATTTAAACTTGTAAATGATTTGATTACAAAAACTGTTTATTTTAAAAAGAATTCTTTTAATATACTGATATTTTTCAACAATATATATAAAGGGAAATATTATAATTTTATTAAGAAAATAGGGGACAATAATTTCACTTTAAAGTGAAAAACGTGTAAAAATTATTTTTTTAAATTAATATTATTCATAAATAAAACGTAAAGTTTTTACTTTTAATATTTTAAAAGGCAATTTTTCTAAATTAAAATAATTTCTTACTGATTTTACAAGATGGGATTCTTCAAGTAAGAAAATAATATATTCTATATTGAGTTTTGGTTTTGAAAATAAGTATTTGATCTAGGCAGACCTCTAACCAGGAAAAAAATCATCGAGGGTGCACACGAGATTACAGGTCAATAAAAAAATATTTGTAATTAACATCTCGTAATGAGAAAGCCGAGAGCCTTTCCATTTCAGTTTGCTGGTATTTGTGATAAACTCAAAACCACAAAAAATATCAAAATTTTCTCAGTTTTGTGTAAAGTAATATGTTAAAAAAAATTACTATGCAAAAAGTTGACTAAAAAAACGATGCATTTGTATTGTGATAATTCTATTTTGTCTTTGTCGTGGCACGACTGCTGGAGATGACTTAGAGTAAACAGAGATATTTTCAATTTAATCTCGAAATCTCGTGTGTATTTGTCTGCTAGGAATCGTGTCCTACAACAATTGGCTTTTATAAATTATTCTATTATATTTATCAGATGAATGTGCACAGTTTCGAAATCGAAAATAAAATCATTTATTTATATTATTTAAATATTAACAACAAAATAAACATTTATGTTGACATTTTTTTATAACTTTTGTCATTTTTAAAACTTTTTAATTGTGTGTTTTTATTAGGTGTTGGATAAAAATTCTTTATTGCGTTTCTATAAATCCAAAATAGAATACCTATTGTTATAATGCGTATATTTTACATATTGTGTCAAATGTTTAAAAAAAATATTTTAATATACACGGTGTATTTGAAATAGGGTCGGAAATTTTAACAGATGATTCTACATCATAAAATATGACAAAAAGTTCCTATAAACATATGTCTAAAAATGCGTCATAAGGGAGCTACGCCCCTTTGAAAGTGGCTAAAAAAAATCGGTTTTTATTTAATAACTCAGGAACCCTTTAAGATATATCAACGAAGTTTTGCACGTCAACTAATCCTACCAAGGCCCGTTTTTATGTGTTATTTTCATGTACTTATTTCAACCGGGGGTGTGCGAAACGGGGGGGGCTTATCAGTTTTTTGTCCCAAACTTTTTTCTGTGTAACTTTTTTGCAATTTTATTTTTGAAATATGATTCCCCAGATCAAAATACATAAAAAAGGTACTCTTGTTGTAATACTGTAGGATTAACCGTTTTCGAGAAAAATTCATTTGAAGGTGAAATTCCAGGGTTCGAGGACGAAAAATTAAATACTAAAATGTTGAAAACCAAAATTTTAATGATGCAGGGCAAATGTACATTAAAAACTAAGAAAAAAACCTCATATACAGGTACTTCCAAAAATGAATCCTAATGGAGCTATGGTCTCCTAAATATGCACCATTTTTAAAGGGCTATGGTAGCTTTAAAAGCGTTTTTTCGACCTACATGTATGAAAACTTTTTTCTTAGTTTTTGATGTAGAATAACATTGCATCATTAAAATTTTGGTTTTCGACATTTTAGTATTTAATTTTTCGTCCTCGAACCGTGAAATTTCCCCTTCAAATGAACTTTTCTCGAAAACGGTTAATCCTACAGTATTACAACAAGAGTACCTTTTTTATGTATTTTGACCTGAGGAATCATATTTCAAAAATAAAAATGCAAAAAAGTTACACAGAAAAAAGTTTGAGACAAAAAACTGATAAGCCCCCCCCGTTTCACACACCCCCGGTTGAAATATGACGCATTTTTAGACATATGTTTATATGAACTTTTTGTCATATTTTATCATGTAGAATCACTTGTTAAAATTTCCGACCCTATTTCAAATACACCCTGTACATAGACTATAGGCTAAGTAATTTGAGAATCGTTGACCTTAACATGTCATATGTCAGATTTATATCGGTAGGGGGAATTCGGATGTTCTCGTTTAGGTTCGTCCAGGCCCCACCTTAGAAAAACCTTTTAACCTTAAGATGTCTTATTTTAATTTATTGTTTTTAAGTTTCTAAAAGAGTATAAAAAGGGTGAAATAGTGAATACCAGCGATTTGTTAATTTAAAGAATTATTCTTTGATTAAAAATATTTTTAATATTTTCTTTCTCGAACTTTGAAAACTTTTGGAACTTGTAACTTTAATTATCACGCGATTTTGGACACTTAAAAATATTTTTAGTTTGAACACCAAACCAAAATAATTTTGGATTTTTATGGGTCGATTTCTATTTACACTGTTAGTGATAAATGTACTGAAAAATATTGTGTAAAAATATTTAAAGGACTTATACCTATAGGTTTTAAAATTTACACTAAGAGAAATACGAACAATAATTTGTGCTTAAAAATTTATCGTGAATTTTAACTATTCATCTTAAAACATACAATGATTTAACTTAGTAGTGTTTAATGGCAAACCACTATCTTTATAATATAATGGAATATTTATACGAATTTTCCACTACTTAACACTATTTAAATATGTTTCCTCGTCCGGCTTGGCCAAAAAACCAATGTGACCCGTTTTAGTTATTATTCTACATAAATATTATTATTATTAAACATTAATTATTCATAAGCTACTAATAAAATTTATTCAATATAATCGAATATTATAAAAATAAAGCAAACATCATTGATGAAACTTGACTCTCCTTCAAAATTTGCATAAGTTTTCGACACAAAAATTAATTTATTTCACTGAATTTTAAATGTAGAACGTAGAAAATGTTCTACGCAAAACTAGAGTCCAACAGAGGCAAAATATGTAGAATTTAGATAGATTTAGTTAATTTAGCATAATATGCTATATATAAATATATCAATATATTATATTGACCTCTCCACGACTTTGTATTACATAATTACATTATAGTATCTGTTATTTATTCAAAAATAAATATATTTGGGTACTAAATGGCTTTATACAGAACCTGTACTGTCTCCATTTTTCATTTTTTAAATATTTTCATGAAAATTGGTATCTAGGTAGCTAAAAATTTCTTATGCCCACCCCCAGGACCAACGAGGGAGGGGGACACTATTTTTACATGTTTAAAAAATTTTCATGAATAAATTTGAAAGTATTTTCATAAAAATTGGGGTTTTTGGTATCGTTAAAATCTAAAATATATAAAATTATAAAAAATCCTTTTAAAGGCACGCTTTTATTATAATATAGTAAAAAGTAAAAAATAATATTTCTAGCTGTTGCAGTATCTTCAGGCTTGAACTGAAATTAAAAGCGTGGCGTTTAAATAACGGCGCTTATAATTTTAGTTTAAGCCTGAAAAGTCTGTAAGAGTTGGAAACATTATTTTTTACTTTTTAATGCATAAACAGTAAGAGCGTGCCTTTTTATAATTTTTATTCTTTTATATTGTAATTGTTGTACATAAATATTAACAGGTCATGATGTATGTTAAAATGCAGCAAAAGAGAAATAATTAGAGGTGTTTCCTTGCAGACATTGAGGTTCGATAAAACACGTCGTGTTTTCATAAATAAATATCATCTCTAACGTGAATCTATCTTCTTTTATTGACTAATTAGTATTTTATTAAACCTACGTTCTAACAAGCCGTGAAGATATGTAATGCTTCGCATTTCTTAGTATACTCTTCACGGTGGATGGTATATTGAGTTTTCTCTCGATATACTTCCCAAAATTGAATTTTTTGAGCTCGTGCAGGCCCCTTATTTTGCTTTTCCATTTTAAAAAATTTCAAAAAGGGAAAGCGTTGTATTCGTGAAAAATTTTTTTTTGCGTAAAAAACAATATTTTTTTATAAAAATTTGAAAATTGCTATATAGGTGTTTTTAAGGTTGCTGAAATCGAACCTGATTATAACAACTTTGAGATAATAAATATTTTTAAATGTTTTCAATATTTTCATCCGAATTTGTATACGGTTGCTAAAACTGAATATTTTTTTTTCTAAATTATAAATTTTTGTGAAAATTGGTATATTGGGGTTTTTGAGGTTGCTGAAATTCGAATAAAAATAAAAATGGTCTAACTCCACCCCCTAAAGTGCTGGGGGAAAATTTACTTAAAAATTGGTATATTAGGGTTTTTGAGGTTGCTAAAAGTGAATCTGATGACAAAAAATTCATTTCACGCACGGTGGTGGAAAAATGGAAAAGTTTTTTTACTGGGCAGTATATTTTTAACTTTATTAACTCTGTGGCATGACTTCTTTGTTTATGAATCAAGTTATTGTTTTCTAAAAATTTGTAGTTTATCGAACTTTTCTTTTTTGTTTAAGAATGATTTTTTTAACTAGCATGGCTCTTTCTACAGGGTGGCCGATAAGTCACTTTACCATTTAAAAATTGAATAACTTTTTTCTTTGTCAATTTTGTTTTATTTATTTCTTTTACAATATAAAGTACAGGATTTTTTTTAACTATGTATGAAAAATCATGTCTTTTAAATGACGTTCGTTTTCCGCTTTGCTAGCACGGGCTCTTTTCACGACATTTTCCATGACGGCTCCTAACATGTCTGGCTTAAGCTGTTGAATAGTCCTGGGCTTGTTGACGATCCTTCAGGTAGCCCCAAAGAAAAAAGTTCGTTGCTGTCAAATCGGGCGATGGTGAAGGAAAATGAAAATCTGAATTTCGTGAAATTATTCCCTTTCAAAAATCTGTCTTAAAAGCTGCATTGTGGTTCTGGCCGCATGTACAGTTGCCATATCTTGCTGCCACCATGTCTTTGGAATGTCCCTCACTGCAGAGCGCAAAAAAATTTCCAGCATTGCGGGATATCGGTCGCCATTTTCCTAGCAGAAGTAAGGCCCGATTACCATTTGGGATGTTATACCGCACCAAAGCGTGACCTTGAGGTGGTGCAATTCACGTTGATACACGACCCTAGCTGGGGCCAAATACGTTAAGAGCCGTCATGGAAAATGTCGTGAAAGGAGCTCGTGCTCTCAAAGCCGAAAATAAATGTCATTTAAAAGACATGATTTTTCATACATAGTTAAAAAAAATCCATTTCCCTGTACACTAGATTGTAAAAGAAATAAATAAAACAAATTGACAAAAAAAATGTTATTCAAATTTTAAACGGTAAAGTGACTTGTGGGCCATCCTGTATTAATTTGAGTATTGTTTATCTAAAAATTTGAAATTGGTTAAACTTCTCTTTCTAGACAGTGAAACCGACGGACGGACAGATTTTTAATCTAGGGTTGACGATTTAGTACATTTGAAAACCATCGTATAATCCTCTTCAGTTGCCGCGTGCTGTGAATAGTATAACAAGGCAAAATTATAGTGGTAGACAAATGGGTGAAAAATACACTTTATGTAATCTTGTAATAAAATTTATTAATACTATTATAATGCAATAAATGCTTCTACGAGATATATTTATTAATATTATTATTTTAATAATTTAAAATAATTAGTAAATAACATAGCTGTATTAATAACGATAAATATAAGGAAAACCATAAAGCTTAATACAAGAAAATTTTCCAGCATATAAATTTGTAGTTTTATAGTTAGATATGCAAACAAATTATTATTATTAGGTATTACAATTATTATTACGTTTTACTTAATAAGTAAAAGTCGCGAAAAGAAATTTTGTTATTAAAAACATGGCTGGACTGGGGTTAAGAAAACCCCCAGCAAACCACCGTACGATAATCGGCATAAATAATTATTGGCCCATTGCTGGCTTGCCGATTATCGGCTAGCCTGTAAACGACCGATCTGTGGCCGACGATACAACGCCAATTTAAAATATGATCTTGCGTAGAAGGAGAAGAAGTCAAGATGCATGCGCAAGTTTTGCGCGGGTTGTGTTCTTAGGGCCGTTTGAGTTGAAGCTTGGAGCGCTCGGAGCATAGTTCTATCTCTTTTAAAACAAGTAGTTAGAAAGAGATATAACTATGCTCTGGGAGCTTCAACTCAAACTGGCCTCTTGTGTTGTGATTTTGCTGCGTCAGTGATAAAGTTCATTAATGAAAATTTTCTGTGGCATGTGTTTATTTACAATTCTTAATAATGATTTTTGAAGATAAAAAGTAAGTAATTACATTTTTTTTATTAAATACTAAATTAACAATTAATTCACTTGCATTTAAGTCGCATTTAAGATCCCAGGGCGGGAAAGAAGCTCGTTAAGGTTCCGTAGGTACTAAAATATAAAAACTTATTCAGAATAATATTCTAAAACGATCGATATTATCGTTCTTTTTTATGCCATGGTAAAATACTGATCCAACCTCCAACAAAATAATACTTTTCCCTATAGTTCATTACAAAGGTTTTTTCAAAGAATAAAAAAAAACATCGAACCATTTTTTTTAATACTTAATAAAAGATCTAAAGATCTTTTCGTGAAAAACAAAAAAAAAATGAAAAAACAAAATTTTTCGAAAAAAAAAAGCCGGCTTGCCATTACCGGCCCGTTATCGGCTTGCTATTACCGGCCAGTTATCGGCTTGTGCGACACTTCCATTACCGGGCCGGTAATGGCATGTCGTCAACGGACCGATGACTCTTTATCGGCTTACGGCATTGTGCCGTTGCCGGCCCATTGCTGGTGTGTTTGCTGGGCCCGTTTTCTATTGTTTTTTTTTTTGCTTTTCTCGACGTTTTGCATTTATTTTTATAAGTATATTTTTCAATTTTTTTTTGAGTATTTTTTTCTTTTATTTGAAGTTTATACTTTCGGACTACCTCAGAGAGAAAAAGTATTGCTAAGGCGAAAAGAAAGAATTGATGTCCATCCGTCCAGAGGCCTATAGGTCATACCGTTTGACAAATCAAAACCAAACTTTAAACTTAAGGTTTTTAGGAGATTGCTTAAGGGGGTTTTTAGTTTTTTTCTACTCCTTCTAATAAGAATAGTATATTGATGAAGACAAATTAAAAAATTCGATTTTTTTGAAAATGGCTCCAACGATTTTGTTCAAGTTCTGTGTTTTCTCAGAGAAAATTACATATAGGCGTAAAATATTTTTTTTTTCAATTTTGGCAAAACCGCCTTAAAAGATGCATTTGTGGTTACTTCTTCATAATCACCGAAAATAAATCCAGACATATAAAAACAAATACAAAATAATCGAAAACTTAAAACTTTTACTTTTAAAAAGCTAGGATCATACCAATTCGGGTGCGGTTCGCGTAACTGCGGTTTATACGAGAGCAGCATAATACGTTTTGGATATTAGTCACTTGGTTTTATTTTAGACACGGAGAATAGTTAGTATAATATACTAACTAACTATAACTAACTATATAGTGCTCATTTTCCACCCGTTGCCATGACAGCGATCGGGAAGTAAAAATCAGTAAACGTCAAACACATAACCTTAAATTGACAAATTAATTTTTGAACAATTTTTTTGTTTTTTGGATGTTTAGGTGTTAAGTTGTAGGAAAAAAAGTATACGCACCTCGACACAAACCATTTTCAGTGCACTTATAGTGATTTTTTACTCGGCTTCGCCTCTTAAAAAAATAAGCACTTTCGTGCACTGAAAACTAGGTTCGCGTACTCGGCGTTTATTTGCATTTTTTTTCGTGTTTTTTTTTTCTGTAAAAATAATCTGTACTGTCTTGTTAGCAACCGTTTTTTTTTGTTTGCTTCTTAGAATAATCAGACCTAACAACACCCACAATTATAATAATACCTATTCAATATTATCGATAACATAAAATTATAAAGTATAAATAATTATAATCTTTGTTTGGTCAATAATTATGCTGCTATAAGTATGCGAATTTGAATTATTCATATTGTTAAAGATTTATTCTTATTTTATTCCTGACCGGATTAGTTTAGAAAACTGTAACAGTACACACATTTTAATGAATTCGGTTGTTAATAATTTGTTTTTTTTTCTTTTACAAATCTTAAAAATTTATACAGTCGGTTTTTTTTTTCAAATATAGGTACTAAATCAATTCTACAGTCAAAAATATTTAAAACATCCTATAAAGGTTTGGATGGTAAATATCCTGGAATGCTATACAATAAGATTTCTATTTTATGGGAGGCATAGCGTAGTGGCTAGCGCGTATGCATAGCAAGTCTACTATCGTGAGTTCGATTCTCACTGGCGCCGATTTGCCTTTTTCAGTTAATTAATAATTGAAATTTGGCGAAGGCAATAAGTGAAACGGACACTCCCTAGAAACTGGTTCGAAAGTCAGTATAAGCCGGTGGTTCCCTCTACTACTAGCCCACACAAGTCCTGGACTTAGGGGATGCCTAATTAAGTAGAATAGTACGAGGTTAAACAAACAAACAAACAAACAAAATTTAATATCCTGGAATCCTATTAACTTAAAAAAATAAATTTTGCATTTGCACTAACATTGATACAGGCATACACAGTGTGTATTACACAATAGAGTACAAGAAATTGATTTTTGTATGTATGTATGAAAAATAATGTTCATTTTCTGCTTTTCAAGCACGGGCTCTTTTCAGGACATTTTTCATGACCGCTCCTAACATGTATAACTCCAGCTAGGGCGAATTGCACCCCCTCAAGGTCACGGTTTGGTGCTGTGTTACCCAAATGGTAATCTGGCCTTACTTCTGCGAGGAAATGACAATACAGTTTCTGTGAACGGCGACCGATAATTCTGGATAATTTTGTGAAACTGCAGTGGAGGACATGCCAGAGACATGGTGGCAGCAAGATGGGGCAACTGCTCATACGGCCAGAGCCACAATGTTGCTTTTAAGGCAGATTTTAGAAGAGCGAATAATTTCGCGGAATTGTGATTTTCATTGTCCTTCACGATCGCCCGATTTGACAGCCCCAGACTTTTTTCTTTGGGGCTACCTGAAGGATCGGGTTTATATCAACAAGCCCAGGGCTAAGCTTAAGCTAGACATGTTAAGAGCCGTCATGGAAAATGTCTTAAAAAGAGCCCATGCATGCAAAAGCAGAAAATGGATATTATTTAAAAGACATGATTTTTCATACATAGTTAACAAAAATCCATTTCCAGTTCTAAATGTTGTAAAAAAATAAATAAAAAAAATTGATAAACAAAAAAGTTATTCAATTTTTAAATGGTAAAGCGAATTATGGGCCACTCCTGTACTAATTTAACTTTTAACAAATTATTGTTTTTTTTTTTTAATAATTAAATATATTTATATCAAGTTTTTTTTATACCAGCAACAAGTATCTAGGGCAAGTATCACAAATAGAATATTTTTTCTCTGTGTGAAATTATCCTATGTTATTTTTATTGTAACTTTACCAGGAACGTGCAGACTATTTTGTCTCTAGATTTTTGACATGTTCTTAATAAAATATGATCTCTTAGTTAAAAATACATAATGTAACACCGTAGAGTCAACCCTTTTCAAGAAAATTTCTGTTAACGGGTAATTTCACTATTTGAGCATCAAAAATAGGAAGCCAATAAAAATTTGGGCCATAATTAAAAAACACATTTTTAACGATTTCTAATTTTCAAATAATTCTCTAGAAAAAATTTTCAGTATATTTTTAAGCTACGACTTAAACTCTTGGAGATAGAGACACGAAGAAGAAATAAATAAAAAAGCTAGCTACGATACCCTCAATGAGTAATCTAATTCGCACCTGACCAACTATTTTTAATTAGAGAATCCTTTTATGGAATAATATGTAGGTAAACATTCTGACGTTTCATTATTTTTTAAGAATAATGACTTTTTGCTTTCTAAACCATTTACCTACGATGATTAAAAAATCACCAGCTTAGCTAAATAACTTATTTAACATAAATTAATGAATGCAATTAATATTATTACAAATTCCATACATATTCTATTATATTTAATCTATTCTTTATTATCACCATAAACATATTATGTAAAAGTTACAAATAAATTAAGAATATTAAGGCCACCAGACACACATGTAATGTAAATATAGCATCGCAAAAGGATAATCACTTGTAAACCACCCATTTTCCAGGCGTAAACATACGCCATAAAAATTTGTGCTCCTGAATAAAGGCAAAAGAGGCAAAAAATATGCATATTCTCGGATAGCCAAGCAGCTTTAAAGGCACTAAGTTCATGTGCATTTGGGTCAAAGCTTGCCTGGGAATGCTACCAAAACCCTCAAACAACTGGCAGAAACCAACAAGGTTTCCTTGATGTGGGTGCCAGGACACGAGGGTGTTGAAGGCAATGAAGCTGCGGACTCTCTCGCGAGAGAGGGAGCATGCACTCAATTTATTGGCCCTGTGCCTCTACCTGTGGCTTTAACAAAAGCCATCAGGTAGAGGCAATAAAGGAATGGGAAACCAAAATCAAAACTCGATATTGGAAAGACCAAAACTTAAGACAGGCCAAAATATTCATAAAATATGAACCTGAACGAACAAGAAAGTTACTCGATCTCAGCAAGGCGGACCTAAAGACCTATACAGGGCTGTTAACCGGACACTGCCCGTTAAGATATCATCTTAAAAAAATGGGAAAAACTGAAATCGACATTTGCCGTCTATGCTCAGAAGCACCAGAAACGGCCGTACACATTATGTGCTTCTGCGAAGTCATTGCTCGCAAAAGGCTACAATATCTAGAACAGGTATACCCAAGACCTGCAGATATATCCCAAGTAGCCCCCAAAAAACGCTTAGGCTTCTTTGGAAGCCTAAAGTTTGATGTGGACTAAATTGCAAAGGGGATTCACATTATATCTTATTGGTCGCAGTGATTTGAAAGGCAGGACCATGCCTCACAACCCCACTTATTTTGTATTGTATTGTATTGTATTGTAACCGACTTCCAAAAAAGGAGGAGGTTATCAATTCGACGTGTGACTTTGTTTTTTTATGTTTGTTCCCGCATAACTTTGGAACGGATGAACGGAATTTGATGAAACCTTTTGCTACTGAAAGAGGACATTCCTGAGGTGGACCGTTTTAAATTGACGCTCGGATAATGCCGGGTAAGCCGGATAATCAAGATAAATCTAATCGTTTTAACGCAATTTCACTTAAAATCGGCTTAATTTGGTTCTAATACCAACCAAATTTTTAGAAAATGATCGGACAACTCGGATAAGTCGGATAACTTGATTAAGGGGTCACTCAAATATTACGACAGGCTAACAATCTTTAAATGCCGCTAAACTTGATTCTGTGGACCTGCAATATTAAAATACCGAGAGAAAATTATAAAATTTGTGATTATACCATAAGGCGTTTGGATTATTACTTAACGCTTAAAGTTTTACAGAGATTTTATTTAGTATTTCGTTTAAAATAAGTTTGGTTGGACTCTTGGTTGCTGAAATAAAAATACTACTATATTTATTTTTTATAAATTTATCTTTAAGATGATAACGCCACAACGCACTAATAGTGCGCAATAGCAGCTTGCCAAAATGGAAGGACAACTATAATTTAGCTTAGATGACCTTACAGATCTACAAGTTCTGTGTCTCTAAAAAGTAAAAAATAAAAACTTTTCAAAAAAAAATGAACCGACATCTGTCTCTAAAAAGTAAAAAATAAAAAAGAAATCGGTGCCAATTTCACAGCAAACAATCTAACAACATAAATAATTGTTAGTATTTAATTTAGGGAGTGGTGAAATTGGCACCGGCTTATTTTTTATTTTTTACTTTTTAGAGACAGAAGTCGGTTAAATTTTTTTGCGAAAAGTAAAAAACCATTTTTAGAAAAAAGATATCCAATTTAAAGCAAATAACTACATACTGCATATGTACGTATAAATATACGCATGTACACACGCTTAATCACTAATCCACAGTGGTCCCACAGAAAAAAGTGACAAAAGTCAATTTTTTGCATTGGGCCATTTTTTGCACCACTGATTACGAAAAAAATAGTAAAAAAAATAAAAAAAAACTTTGCGTCATTAGGGTGGTTCAAATTTTTTCAAAAATGTCCGATTTAATTGAAATTTGGTATAAAGGCTTCTTTTGGTAATCTTAATGCGGACCATTACCCGTTGCCTTTGTATAAAATTTCAGTTAAATCGGACAATTTTGAAAAAATTTGAACCACCCTATTATCTCGCAATTTTTTTTCTTCATGTTTTTTATCAGTGCACAACCAAACCACGGAAGTGGTACAAAAATGGCCCTATGTAAAAAACAGACATTTGTCACTTTTTTTTCTGGGACCATTTACAGTTTATCCAATATTTCTTAGGCGGTATTACTTTTTTATATTTTTTTTTTTATATAAAAACAAACAACCATGATTTATTATGAAAAAAATTTTATTAAAGTTAATTTTTTCCAAAAAACACAGTTAACAAAAAATCCTAATTTTAAAAATATCCGATTTTTTTTTCAAAGTAGATCTGGATTTTTAATTAATTAGTAAGCAAGAGGTTATGTTTCTTGTTATTCCTTAAGATATTGTTTTGCTCTTAATCTCGAATTTAATGATTAAGCAATTTTTTACGAATACTGTAGGAGCCCCAATTTTTGCAATTTAAATGATTTGCGCTGCCATTTAACAGGGGGAAGCTCTACCGTTATCATATTACAGGAAGGATTTAGTTTGACTTTTGGCTTCACATAAAAGTAGGTTTCTATTTACCTCTGCAGACAGTATCTTAGATACACCACTATTCGAAATTAGGAAACCGTCCGAAATTAGGCGTCTTTCCTATATTAAAATCCCTGTAATTAATAAAAACACCTGGGACGACATAACTTTACGGTAATTACTTGGATTCACATAAGGTGATTATTATAAAAGAAAAGAAAAAATATTCGGTATCTATTTGTTGAGAAATTGTAAGCAGCGGCTAGAAGAGTAATTACCCGTGTTAGAATTACGGTAGAGTTGGATTTACGACGTTTCGTAACTAGTAGCTTGTCCGAGTTATCGAGATGTTTTACGATATATGCAAAGTAAATAAATATTACTTCTTAAATAATTAAATTTGATACGTCTGTTTTACACTTATTTACAACAAATAACAATAAATAAGCGACGTTCCTTACCTTAATTTTAGCACTTTAACAAGGATATTTATACAGCAACACTAAAAAAACTCAAAACGCCGACATTGGTCCAGAGTTATTACAAAGTAGGACGCGCGTAGCGCCGACGTTTTACATTTTGTAAAGAGATGGAGGCACAAAGTGGTTATTTATTGAAGGCTATTTAGCCGAAAAATTTTCACAGGCCAGTATATTCTTTTTCTACGACTGCTTTAGAATGTAAGCTAATACAAACACTTTTCAAACACAGAATAAATCCATTCTAGCTCTAGATACGGTATGAATATTCCGTATCAAGTGTTAGAAGTGTTGTTTATAAAAGTAAAGAAAACTGTATCAAAATTAGCAAAAATATATATATTTTACCATGAAACATTGAATAATTTAATGCAGTTTAAAGTTTTGCGTTAAAATTACAAAAAGTTTATTAGTTTTTCTTAATATTTGACCATTTTTTATCAATTTAGTTCAAAAAATTAAAACTGCTCCATCTATTGTTAAATATTTAAAACTGATATCTGTCACAACAATCTGACATAACCTTCAATTTTTGCAGTATAAATTGTAAATATGTGCTAAAATTAAATAAAAATCTATTTTAAGTACTGATTTGATAAAATTATTAAAAAACATGAATTGCTTTATTTAAAAATATGTGTTTTGTTGCATTTACAATGTCGAGTCACAAAAAAACATTGTTTTTAACCTTGTCCGCAGTTTAAAGCCATACAGTGTTTCATATTTGCAGTCGAAAAAAGTATAGTCTACAACACTTATGGAATAGTCATTCCGCGCTTGCGGGACCGTCATACTCGCCTGCCGGCTCGCATGACAAACTATTCCATACTAGTTATAGAATATACTATATAAATACTGGCGGTGTCAAATTTAAGCACAAATGAAATTTATGGCATCTTGGCAAAATTGTAAGTTGCATTTTAAAAGTTATAATTTACATTTTGGACAAAGGTTTCAATTGTTGGATAGTTATTGACTTTTTAATAAATACAAATAAAATGTACTGTTTCTTATTTTTTTCAAGATTAAGGTGGTATTTAGTGTTAAGTATTTCACGTTTAATCCATAAATTCATGGATCTAAAAATAAATACGCACGCAAACCTTAACGATGAAAATCTGAAAAGTAATTTCCACTAACCTTTCTGAAAAAGTACATTTAGCGAAAAATTCAAGCCTTTAGGGGTTAAAATCAAGTAGGTATATGCATTTTTTAAACTCCATCTACAAGTTTGAATCTTATACATTGTTGATTGTTTTAAGTAAATTCAGTTGAAGCGACTAATTTCACTATTTTTTGTTAGTTTTTAACCATTCCAAAAACAGGGTTGAATTTTACATGTATCCAGGTGGAATTTGACAGTCTATTACTTATTTTAGGTTATTTTAACAAAGAACTAGTAAAATCGGAGATATAGTTATCACCACTTTTCAAAAACTACAAAATTGGCACGCAAGTGTTTTTTGTGTATAATACATGTTGTATTAAACTAAAATAAACACTAATTTTAACTATAGTTTAATTTGTTTATACGTGATAGTGACTCATGCTTAAAACGCCTTCCCGCAAAGCCTATACTTGCTCTACCCTCTTTATGTTTCGTTCCTCGAACGGTCCATACTTTCAATATGAGTCATTATCACGTATTAACGGATCATAGTGTAGTTCGATCATTAAATTTCGCTCACAATGTAAGCCTCATACGAGCCTCATATATGCACTATTTACATGCCGATTTAAAGGAATTTGGGCAAGTCTTCTCCTAGATTACATAGATTTAATTTTTTAGGTTTTAAAAACCGATAGAATTGTAGTTTTCTAAACCTTTTAGAACTGATGTGAATTTTGAGCGCATATCAAAACATTTCAATGACAAATAAAATTTATTTTATTTAATAATATCTGAAATATATAATTTCTGAGTTGTAATATTCGATTAAACATAACCTTTAAAATATGAACATTTAATCACTAAAATTTGAAATATACAATTTCATTATATGTAATTTTCGCCTTAATTATGAAATCGAATGACTTTCCGGGAAAAAGGTGGAAATCAGTTGCTGCCCCCGGAAAACCGCTGAAACGTGGAGGCGGCTATCGCATCGATCCATAGCCAGCTGTGATATGCTTTCGGTTTTTCGTTCCGTCACGATTGGCGTTAAAACGTCACATCTGACGTCAACAATCGATATTTATAAACAAGATAGACTTTTTAATCCCATTATTTTTAATTCATAAACAGTTTGCCAATTTTTTGGTTGAGTTTTGCTTTCTGGCGCTTTCGCCAAAATTGTAAATAATTATACCAGACAAAAAAAATACCCAATTTAATTTACATGTTTTTTAAGGAATACACCAATTATAGAAAACGTTTTAAATAGTTTTTCTATTTTGCGACTCTTATAAGCTCATAATCACATGCATTTTGCGTGTTCTCATAGGCCCATAAAAGGTCTGTACTTTTTGTTCTTTGGGTTGGCAACAGACCTGGCCTATCGCTTGACGTTTTCCGTGCAAATGTCAATGTCGCTTTAAAGTTGAATTTTCTACAAAATTTTGTGTTTAGGTTATTTTTACCATGTTAAAATTGTGGCTTGGTTAATTGCAGTAAAAAAGAGAAGAGATGACTATAAAATATATCAAAATATCATTTGTTCCTAGAATTTTAAACATGGTGTAAACTGTAATGCCAATCCAAAACAAAAATCCCTAAATCAGTCATGAATTTAAATGTAAGTTTTTTTTTTAATTTTAGAGCAAAATAGAAAAAATTGTATAAAGGACTCGTTTCATAATACGTTTTTAGCGCACTAGTACTTTAGAAAACTCGCCGCAAGCGGCTCGTTTTCTAAACATTTAAAATAATGGCTGATTTAGGGATTTTTGTTTCGAATTGGCATTACAGTTTTCGCCATGTTTAAAATTCTAAGAACGAATATTATTTTGATATATTTTATAGTCATTTCTTCTCTTTTCCACTGCAAGTAAGCAAGCCACAATTTTAACAAGGTAAAACATAACCTAAACACAAAATGTTGTAGAAAATTAAACTTAAAACCGACTTTCACAATTGCACGGCAAACGTCAAGAGGTACACTTTTGACGGTTGCCAACCCAAAAGAAAAAAAAGTAGAGACCTCTTATGGGCCTATAAGAACACGCAAAATGCGTGTGATTATGAGCTTATAAGAGTCGCAAAATAGAAAAACGTATGTTATGAAACTAGTACTTTAATATACTATTAAACCTTTTAAATATTATATCAATCTATTTTTTAATTATCGTACAGAGTAATATTAGTAGACTGACAAAATCTGTTTCTAATGAAATCTGGGTTTTACGGTGTTTGCAACATCCTATTGTTTTTGGAACAAAATTAGAAGTATTTTTAAATATTTCAAACAATTTTTTTCTGTGTGCAAATATGTTAGCTAAAAACAGGATGGTGTTAATTTACAATGGGCTTGATTAGCGGCAAAAGTGAAATTGGAATTTGCGACCACCTATGCGACTCAACAACCTATGACCCTACGAGGTGCACAATGGGAAACATAGTGGGCTCTATGCTAGCGCATTCTGTTCGAGAGAAAGTGTAAATTTTACAAGAATCAAATGGAATTATTTAACGATCGGTGCCAGATTTATTTCGATTAGGGGAGAATAGGACAGGAAAAACATAGTCTACCACTTAAAATAAAAAAAACGGTAAGGACATATGGCATATGCCATTATGTTCAGAATATGTAATTTACCAGTATTTTTTTATTATTTTCGCGAAAACTTTTGAATGGATTGACCTTGAGACTTTATATTTGGTAGATGTCTAGGCATTATCGAAAGTCATTATCAAACTTTTGACGCCTCTAGGCTAAAGCGTTCCAAAGTTAGGAAAGTTAAAAAAGAAAACAAAAAATGGGTAAATACTTGAAAACAATTTGCAAAACAATATTTGACGATAGCTAATCTAAAAATTGAGACATGTATGTAAGCCAAAATCTTCTCTTCATAAGACTGCACCCTGTATATACAATTAGAACCCCAAGTAATTTGCACCTTTATAAAGTATATCTTGCAGTGACTTTTGGACTTTTTCGAGATACAGATCAACGATTTATAAAATGCAAGGAAAACAGGCCTGTTTTTAAACGGTTATTGCACCAAAACGGTGGAATTCGGTGTGACCCGACCAGAGTAGCGATTGATTCCATATGATATGATATCACATCATGCCACTTGATCGCCATTGAACGTCGATAACCCGTTCACTGGTGATAATACCACAGCACGTCCACATGCATTTAAATTACTCTTCTGTTTTGTTTCGGAAACCAAGGACTACAACGAATCAAAGTTTTAGCCAAATCCATGGGACGACATTTTCTTCTGTAAATGTGCGGGGTCCTTTCCCATAGAAAGTATTCCTTAAATCAAGGACATGTGTCTCTCGATATGTTCAAAGCCATATTTTCTGTGTACAAGTATATGCACATGTGCTGCGTTTCTAGGAAAGCAAGGTAATTTTTACCTTGATTTTTCTCCTTCTACACTGTACACAAATTTCAAAAAATGACAGAAATGATCAGAAATATGTTGGGAAGGAGAGCTGCCTCAAATTAGTCTTGCGACTAAAAACCTGATAGTGTAAAAACTTAACAACTTGCCCCTGTCTCCCTTAGATGAAGATTCAAACTGAGAAAGCACAGCAGGAAGTCAGTGGTAATTTTTAAAGATAATATAACTATTCCTACAACTAAACTCAGGCAATTCAAGATTCTCCAAAAGAAAAACAATTCCTTCTAAAAGGTGATTTGCATATTTTTAGTTTCCTAGATTTACACAGAGAAACTGGTTTTAAAAATCATTACGAAAAATTTAGCAATCGTTACTTAAAGTTGGGTGACACGTGCATTTTTTTCGTTTTTATTCCTGAACATATACAGATCATCCATCCGTTTTGTATACACTCCAAAGTAGCATTTGTATTCTCCATGCTGGTCTACTCTCGGATAAAATCGGTACCTATCGTTCTGCTTTTGGAGCGCCAGTCGAGACTTATTATTTAATTAAAAAAAATTATGCAGGTGCAGGTGATACGAATTTTGCTTCCAAGTGTATACAAAATCGTTGGATTACATACAGAGAAAAAATAGATACTTGATATAAATATTTAAGTAAATAAAAAAAATATATAATAATTTGTTTCAAGTTGTTATTCAAGAAATTATTATTTGTAGTATTTTTCATTATTTTTAGTATTTAAAGACTCAGTATAAATATCTACTTGTCACCTTTCATTTAAGTTTCTTTAAAACAAGTTTTATTATTTTAGTCTAAGAGTTGGTTGCCATTTTTATTTAATTGTTTTCTCCCAACTGTATTTTATATATGTTTTAAAGTACATTTAAATTAGGATGTTTGTCAATCGCCAGGTCCTAGATTGGGTTCCTTTGGGTGCTAGAAGCTCCAAAGAGTTGGTGAAATGGGGTATACGAAAAATACAATTTTAACTTGCCGAGTCAAATACATACATTTATTACATTTAGATTAGTAGGTATATTTTCACAGTTTTACACAACTATTCAGCAGGCAAAGGGGAAAAAAAAGACTTTAAAAAGTTCATTTGACATATGTCAATACTATAAAGTCGATTTTTGTTTATTTAATCAAAATGTAATTTCATAAATTCTTATTTCTTTAAAAAATTAATTATACATATGTCAAAGGCACTTTTTAAAGACTGTTCTTACCCCCTGGCCCCAGAATTATTATGATAACTATAATAATAATAATAATCCTTTATTCCAGCCCAGAGGGCCATATACAAAAAATACAACAAAAAAAATACAAAACATACAAAATATCTACAAGAAAATTAATAATTAGCCAATATACAAAAGTTCAAAAGAGCTACCGTCCCCCCATTAAAACTCTACTCCAGGTATGCCATAGATTGGAACGCCATAGAATGTCACTCCTTAGCAGAGCCACAATAAAGAGGTTGGAAGATTTATACAGCCGATCGCGGAACCCAAAAGCCCGAAATCTACGAATAGCTAGGAAGCCATTAACACGAGCCGTAGCAAACATTTCACTTGCACTAGAAAATCTCGGTATGTTATTTAAGAGTCTAAACGCATTATTATAGCACACGCGCAGTTTATTCCACCATCCCAGTGTATAATTACACCAAAGTTCGGACATGTAGATCCCTGAGCAATATGTTTGAAATAACAGTTTTTTAATGTCAGAGTTACACTTGGAGAAACGACGGGTTAACATATTAGCACGGACGCAGAGGGCTTTGTACTGTCTCTGAATGTCGAGATTATCGGAGAGATCACAGGTTAGAATATGCCCTAAGTATTTGAATTGCGACACTATACTTATAAGACTACCGTTAAGTTTGATCGGGGGCACCACTAAGTCTTTATAATTAGAAGGTCTGAACACCATGGCACAGGTTTTGTTGACATTATATACAAGGTGGTGCTCTACAGCGAAATCTTCACATATCCTAATGAGTTTATACAGTCCCTCAAGGGAAGGGCACAGCAGAACCATATCATCCGCATAGCTAAGGCAGTTAATTAGCACTCCATTGATATAGCACCCAACACCGGAGAGTTTTAGACGAAGGTGAAGACTGTCGATGTAGGCATTAAATACATCAGGTGAAAGAAGGCTACCCTGACGCACACCATTTCTGATATAGAACGGTGGAGATAAACTGGAACCCCATCTGGCAACTCCGACTACGTTATTGTTCCAATGCGACAAAAGCCGCAACCAGAGAGAAGGCGCTCCTCGCTCCTTAAGAATCTTCATGAGGGTTGGATGATGTACTCGGTCGAAAGCCTTACTATGAAAATAGCTTAATCTAAATGTAATAAATTTAATGTATAGGCAAGTTAATAGATTTATTGGTAGCTCATTGACACAGCTATTGGAGCTTCTAGCACCCAAAGGAACCGCATCCGGAGGCTTGCAATTTGGAAATAGCTTAATTTAAATGTACTTTAAGACATATATAAAATAGAGCCGGGAGAAAATAATGAAATAAAAATGGTCACCAGCCCTCCGACTATTTAAACACTGCAAATTCAACTTTAATCAAGCACAAAATTTGATTTAAGCACCCAACATATGAATGTACAAATTTTTGAGCCACTTGATCCAAATATATACACTGATAGAAATGTTGTTGTAATATAGGGGCCAAACATATTTTGTAAAATGCCATAGCATAAATATGTTATACGATACAACAACCAGTTGTAGAATTAAGATGTAAACAACATACAATTGTTATAAATACAACAACAAATGTTATCTTATGTCCTAGTTAGTACAATTTGTGGTTGGCGCATATATAACAATATGTTTTTGTATTAGTAACGCTATTATTCTACCAGTGTACTATTATATTGTTAGTAATATTTTTTTTGTGTATTTTTAGAGATATATTATGAAGAAAACCATGATATTTGATATAAAATAAAAGGTGTATCACATACTATAATATCGCAAAAAAACTAAATACCAAAAATTATGACTTTGCAACAATAGTATTAACTGTTTATTATAACGTAATTTATGGGTGCCCACCCACTACATATCTATTTTAATCAACTTTTTTTCAATGTCAATACCTCGTGTACAACGATGTGTGAAATGTGTGCAAACTTTAAGTGTTTTCTTTCTTTGCGATGACAAATCTTTTCGTTAGGCTTGGTCTGTGTACAGGGGCGGCTTGTGTCCCTTGTACTAGGCAAAAAAAAATATATTTTTTTTAAAAAACTAACAGTTTGTTTGGACTTACAAACATAATTTTTTACGGAAATCACGTTTTTTTTTTTGTATAAAATTATCTAAAGCAAAAACAAAAATAAAGTAACGTTTTTTTTTTAATTATTTTTGTTAAAAATAATATTGTTTTTGGACTAAGCTCCGGTGACATTTTGCCAGTCCGTCCCTGTCTGTGTATCTGTATACAAACTGTGTCCAGAGGCGTGGGTGGACACTTGACTAACTTTTACAAAAAAGTCCACTGATATCGCTATTCTTGACCAGTTACATTATTTATTGTCAAAAGCAAGGACAATTTTGCCTTAAAAAATTATAGAAGCGGAACATTTTTGTTAGCAATCCCTCTCTTGAAATATCTTGCAGGATAGATAATATAAAAATATGTATACACAGTAAAAAATTATAAAAATCTGTATACATTTTTGTTTTTAAGCAAAGTAATCCACATTATATGAAGGTAAGATATTTTTTTTTAAGTAAAATATTTTTTAATCTTTATAACACAGCTTTGTGAAGACTTTTCATTGAACAGTAGCTCATAAGTTCCGTAGGGAACTTATGAACTACCTACTGCGAACTACTGTTAAGTTTGACAGCCACTGAGAAAAGCCCGTTGTGTGTGAAGATTTTGTACTTGTTTTTGTGTTTAAATAGTTTTTGCATTCTTTAATGATTTTGCATATAATGCACATTTTTTGTTCCACTTTTTTTATTAGTTTATTATCAATAAATGAGATACAAAAAAATACATCATATGGTTTTATATAAAAGATAATTATCTTAGACTATAATCTAAGTAACTATTTATTAATACATTTACATTATAGTATAGAATAGTATGATTAATTTTAAAGGAATATGGTCGTAAAGCTATCATGTAGCTTTTTGGGTCATAAAAAAACGTATGTCTTTTCAAAAGACTTTTTTAGCTAGACATTTATTACACAAAAGTTTGTTTTTAAATCTTTTGATATACAAATTACCTATATGATTTAAAATAAAGCCTTTATTCAGTACTGAATATTAATAATTATTATAGTATTTTAACAACTTGATGAAACAATAATTTCTCATAAAATTACATTGTTGTAAACTATTAAATCGGTTTTTTGCACATTGTTTCTTATTGTATTTCGAAGAGCTGATTAGATTTTGGGGGTAAACGATTGGGGGTAAGGGGGTAAGAATAGGGTAAAACTCCTATTTTTAGCGTTTTACTTTTATTTGGTTATAATTAAGGCAATTATTATTGTATTTTATTAATTTAGTACTCATTTGAAAGATAATTTTAAGATGGTCAAAAAATGTTACAAACTATTTTTTCCTAAAATGCGTTGTTTTCGAATAATTGGCGTTTAAAGCAGTTTTTTCAGCATAACTCACTTATTTATAACCCGCTTTCAAAAAAATATATTTTAAATGAAAGGTGTTTTTAAACCCCATAAAAAATGTTATAAACAGTTTTTTACTAGAATATAAAGTTTTGGAGATACACTTTTTAAAATTATGCAACACGCAGGTCTATTAATGGTTTGGACTTTGCCTATTCACACAACTTTCTATTTCATAACGTTTTAAATTAGTGCCTAGTGCCTATCTTTTGACAAGTTGCTTGCAACTGTTCAGATGGTCTTTGTGTATATGTGTGATAATAAATAAAATTCTCAAAGGGCTTAAACGAAATTTGTGAAAGTTACTTGTACGCGCAAAGCAGCAAGTAGCAGGAGTATGGAGAAATCACGAGGTCCATACTACCTAGGTGTAAAATTTACGCTGTGTGTGTTACTTGGGAAGAGCGACCAATATATTTCTTATATGTAATAGCCTAAAGAATGCTTTCATTTGAATAAATTTCATGAAAATAAACACGATAACTCAAGAACGATAACTCAAGAACGAATAAACTGTTCGTATTGAAACTTTCAGGAAAAGTCAAATTCTATGAGGGGAAGGTCCCTATTGTTTTTTAAAGTAATCCCCCCAAAATCAAAAAAGTTATGGGGGGTTAAACTTTTAAAAAAATCGAAAAATCCCGAAAGAAAATTCCGATTAACGTAATTTTTTCAGGAAAAATTACTTTTATTATAAGGATCAATTCTAAAAAAACTAAATTTTTGAATTTTTTTTTAATTTTCTTTGCAAATTTTTTTTTTTCGCAAAAAGGGATTTTAATAAAAAAATGTGAAAAATTACTATACTATTTACTGTGAATAATATATAATGGAATGCGAAGCATTACATATCTTCACGGCTTGTTGTTATAATAAATTCAATGTCAATTTCATGTGGTGTTATAGGAGAATATTAAACCAGGCTTAGGACTCATAACTTATTAGTGGTGAGGTGTATGTTTCGCTGCTCTTGGAAGGACAAATTGTTATTTACAACAATAATTTTATAAATTGAATTCTGAGATATCTGTAAGATTTCCAAGATTTTCGAGATATGTGTAAATAATTTTGACATTTACGGGATTTCCAAATAGATTTTTGAGATTTTCGTTGAAATCTTTGGACTTTTTTTTTGATTTTTTAAAAACACTGCCCGAATACTTGTCAAAATGTTCATACGAACTTTTTAGGGTTGAGGTAAAAAAATTTCAGCTCATCTTAAAATTTGACAGATAAAGGATAGACCGTCAAGTTACTTTTCAGCGCACAAAAAGTTTTAAGAAAAATAAAATAATTAACGTTTTTTTTTGTAGGCCTGTGTAATTTATAATTACTAATTGTTTACAGATGTAAACTTTTAAATAAATATAGCTTAATACTAGATATTAATAATAAAAAAAGTTAAATTTATCTATCATCTGTCAGTTTGAATTTGTTTTATTTAGTAGTCAATTAATTAAAAATTATTTTTTAATTAATCAAATTAATAAAGTGAGAAAATAGGATTGATTTAACGTTTTATTTTAACATCCGAGCTCGTTCTTGTATCATAAACTACTATTTCGACTGGTCTGTGTCAACAGCTGGTATCCCATAAAAAAACAACTTTACAGGAATGGGTTATCATTGTTTTGTCATTAAAAAATCTTGCAGTAACAATTCTCGCTGTTAGCTGAAATAATAGTTATTTATGGTACTAGTGGGTAAAGTAAGATATTGCCCATGAGAAAATTAACCTGCGAGGAGTCAGCCGAGCAGGTTAGTTTTCGAGAGGGCAATATCGGTTTACCCATGAGTGCCATACAAGGTTTTATCCAATAAATAGCTTAGGAACTCATATTTTTATTAAAAATTTTAATGACATTTACAAGAAAATAATTTGACAAGTGACAGTTGAGTGGGTAAAATAAATAATTATCCACTCAATAAAGTAAAAGCCACGCGGGGGTTATTATTGAGTTTATCTATTTAAAATAAAGCTGGTAATTGTCTCATTATCTGTATGTATTGGATAAAATAATTTTAATGATAATTGTGTTATTAAACACACCTAAAGTGATTTTGTTTCTTTATTTAAGAAAAATGTTTATTCTGCACATAAAAGTTACGAGCTTTTTACACAGACCAGTCGATTTTCAAATCTACTGCGTGACATAGACCTTTAAAAAAAGCATTCGTATGAAAAAAATAACTAACTTTTTATAAGACAATAATTTTTGCTTAGAAACATATGATCCAAATATTTTTTTTCTGAAAACGTTCTTCAGTTTACAACATTTCCGTGCAGAAATCAACTTTTTAGCATGGAAAAACGCAAAAAGTAATAAAAAAACAAATTTGAATTAAATGAAAATATTTTTTACAACAATAAAAAAAAATTAAAACTTACCCAAAGAGAAAATTTTCTCAAATTTCCCCAGCACCGTTTTCTATCAAAACATATCACTTGAAACTTAATTTTTTCAAATCAGCTGAAAAAAAAAGCGTCTGCCTGAAAATCTAACCAACTTTTAACTACGACAATATACTTTCTCTGCGACCTCGGCGTCGCGCTTAACCCTAGAAAAGGACGCCGTCCAGACGCCTCGCGTGAGTCCGAGTGAGACGCAACGACGTTGTGACGTCACCAATCGATGGCACTACCGTGACGTCATTGTCCGCATGGGTGTGAGTGGTGACGCAAAACGTTACGTCACGGATCATTATTGTTGAGATCTGTATGAAGTGAGGCGGCGCTATTAATATCGACGACCGATGACGTCATAGTCACGCTCTTTGTATCGAACATGTGGGTGAGTTTTGAATTTTGCGGACAATAAAAGCGATAGAACAACATTTTTGTTATTGGTTT
Source organism: Brachypterus glaber (assembly GCA_958510825.1). Lineage (NCBI taxonomy): Eukaryota > Metazoa > Arthropoda > Insecta > Coleoptera > Kateretidae > Brachypterus > Brachypterus glaber. The sequence continues at coordinate 49,790,611 of OY294046.1, forward strand.
TTTACGTTTCTTGACATATGTAAAAAATATGGTTTTCGTGAATAAAAATCTGGCCTGTTTGTCGATATGTCGTCTGTCCGGGAAAATTTTTGTTTACGGTAACTCGAGAACGCTTTGAGAGAAAGACAAATTTGGAACATAGGATCCTAAATAAATACTCGGCTGGGATTGTTTTTCATTAAAATTTGGCGCTTCTCGCCTTTTACTTGTTCTGTCGAAATTTTTTATTATTTTTTTTTTCACCAAAAACATTTTTAGTGTGGTCTAGGGTTTAACGCTAACGCTAAGCGTTACATGGAGAAGGGGGGTCAAAATTTTCGTTTGGACTTTTTCGAAAATTTTCTTTACGCATTTAACCTCTTCAGGGACATAGTCACATATGTGTACGTTTAAAAATAAATTCCGCAAAATGAAAATCACCAAATTCCTTATTGCTCAGTGACTATAGCTGTTGCCATTTGCTTTGTTTCCAACCACAAGTGACGTCCAATGGCCAAGATTCGCACATCTTCAGTTGTTTACTTATTTTGACAATAAAAAGCATTTTTAACTTTTCCTACTAAATTAATTTAAACAAAAAAATCGTCCCTGAAGAGGTTAAAGCATGACCTCTTATAAAAAAAAATATTATTATTTTTTTTTTCAAATTTCAAATGAAGTGGGGCCCTAATCCTTTATTTAAGCTGAAATTTTGCACAGATTAAGGTTAAAATTTTCAAAAAATAGTGTTTTTCGAAATACCCTAATGTATATTACCTAATTATTTCACAACATTGTTCGAGATATTGGCAACCGTTCTATAAAAAAAATCGAAAGCATGATCTCATACCAAAATATTACGAGTCACATCCTTTTTAAAATCGCATTTTCCGACGCATAGGTATGAACTTTTCCTTTTAATCAGTCGACTGAAAATTTTAAAATAAATCCATGTGCCAAATTAAACTGATGCATATTTTCATCTGCATGCCGTATACCGTCTTATCTCATCTCGATTTTGAAAAAAAAATCAGGAGAAATGGTCAAGACCAGATCAATCTGTTTACAATTACAATATTAGGTATTTTAAAATTACGATATAAAATTTGAAAAAAAATAAAATATTCTTTTAAAATTCTGGTACCGATAGCCGGCTATTAAACTGTAGGAATTTCCAGTACTCGCATAGGCGCCGCGTCGACTCTAGCGTTGAGGCGAGGTTTTAAATATTTACATTTTTATTTCTTTTGATCTTAATTTTTTTTAATGATTTAATTTAAACGAGTAAGGTGGGAAAAAAGTTATCGACAAATAAAAATTAAAAACTTTCGTATTCTTAAAAGATAAAAATCGAATGTATGTATAGTTAATATTGTTGTGGGTAACAAATTAGTCGTCAAATGTTTCGATTTATAAAAATTTCCCTCATAATTCGGCAAAATTATTCCGTAAGCCTATGTTTCTGTGTTTATTTTCAACGTTGATGAGTTATAACTGAGTTTACGCCAACTACTGCTAATATGTACCATGCTAAGGCTATTTTTTTCTGTGTCTAAAGTTCCACAAAAACGTTGTCTATTAATATAGTGACGTTGAGAAATACTATAAATTTTGCGACCAAAATAAAGTAAATGTAAGCACAGCTAGAAATGACAATGCATAGTTTTACTTCAAGCTATATCACATGTCACATTTTTCATTTTGCTAACGTTCAGTTGTTTATTTTGAAACGTTTAAATCACAAGATGAGATAAATTAGCAATTGTTCTTCGAGATAAATTAAAATGCACGGTATGTATCTCAAAAACTGCAAGCAGAAAAATAAAAAATAAACTTTTTCTACGACTGCTTTAGAATGTAAACAAATACACACACTTTTCAAACGCAAAATGAATCCATTCTAGCTCTAGATACGGTATGAATATTCCGTATCAAGTGTTAGAATGAGCACATGTAGTGTTTTTGTTTATAAAAGTAAAGAAAACTGTAGCAAAATTATCAAATATATATATTTTACCATGAAATATTGAATAATTTAATGCAATTTAAAGTTTTGCGTTAAAATTACATAAAGTTTATTAGTTTTTCTTAATATTTGACCAGTTTTTTATTAATTTAGTTCAAAAAATTAAAACGGCTCCATCTATTGTTAAATATTTAAACCTGATATCTGTCACAACAATCTGACATAACCTTCAATTTTTGCATTATAATTTGTAAATATGTGCTAAAATTAAATAAAAATCTTTTTTAAGTACTGATTTGATAAAATTATTAAACAACATTAATTGCTTTATTTAAAAATATGTGTTTTGTTGCATTTACAATGTCGAGTCACAAAAAACATTTTTTTTAACCTAAAGCAATACAGTGTTTCATATTTGCAGTCGAAGAAAAAGTATAGTCTACAACACGTATGGGATAGTCATTTCATACTAGTTATAGAATATACTATTCAAGATTGACCTAAAAAATTTTCATTCTTTTTAAAGATACTGGCCACAAAAAGCGGAAAAGAAGTCTTGACTTTAACTTCTAAAATCCATATTTTTATTTTTTTTTTAAATGAGTAACGCCGCCCAACCCCATTACAAATATTGGTAAGTTGAAGAAATAAATGAAAAGTTGGTAATTTCTCATTAAAAATTGGGTAAAAACGCAGTTTATTTTTTCTTTTTTTGATTACTTGCTGTTCTGGAAAAAAGTTGGTTATTTTTATACGATAAAAGGTTGGTAATTATTCGATCGAAAAGTTGGAATAACTTTGCTTGATCCCCACCCCCAAAATTTTATTTGGTTCCCTAACTAAGAGTTAACCAGTGATTAAAATAATGACTGTAATTTCTAATTGGAAAATTTTTGGTAATATATACTAAAAAAGTTTTCATTCTATGAACATTTATATGGTCCCCATAATACTGATCCTTTAAAATATTTTTACACGAACATAAAAATATATGACTTCCGAGATTTTGGAGCTTTTCAATAAGATTTCTGAAATTTTTGAAAAATCTTAGAAACCTTGTCGAATATTATCCAGATTATTCAGGTTTTCAAAAGACTTTGTTCATAATAATCATTTAACCACCTTATATTTAAAATATACCGCTCGGTCCAAAAGTCCCCCTCGCTCTTAACTTTTGAACAAGTTGAGATATCGACTTATTAAATAAGACTTAAATAAGAAAACCCAAACTATCTTTTCAAGTATATTTTATATTTTTAGCTCTTAACATGTGGGCAAGGGGGCGTGGGGGGGATTTTTTTTTTAAATAGAAAGTGAGTTCGCGTGATACATCATTTTAAAGCTTATAAAATTTTTCATTTAAGCATATATTTTTTAATTAAAAAAAAAATCTGGGGGTTTAAAATAAGGTTAAAAATGCGTATTTTCGTAAAAATTTCTTTAAAAAAAAACAAACGATATTTGAAAAATTAATTATTTCACGTTACAAAACCGTAAATTATACTTTTAAACTAATTTTAATTGATATAAATAAAAATAACAATTTTTTTTAAAAAGTCACATTTTTTAGCAAAAAATGAAAAATTAGAACAAGTTTAAAAAATTAAAGAATATATAGTTAAATAGAGAATTTTATAAGCTTTGAAATAATGTATCGTACGACCCCTTTCTATTTAAAAAATGTCTTCCCATGCACCCCTGTCCACATTTTAAGAGGTATTTTAAGAAGTATCAAATATATGCAAAAAAAAGGTTGGGTTGTCATATTTAAGTGTTCTAAATTTGAAGTCGATATCTTAACTCGTTCAAAAATTATATAATGCATTAAGTATGTGGTGTAATTAAAAAAAAATATGTAAATAAAAAGATTAAAAATAATTTCACCAATTCAGGAAAGACTTATGAATTTGCATTCGTAACATAAAAACAAAAAAAAAGTAATTTTACAGGACTTTTTAATTGCAAAAACTTATTTTTTTCTTCAAGGTTAATTAAATAAATTAAATAAATTTAATAATAAATTTCGGTCTGGAAATTAAATTCGCGAAATGGTAATAAATTTTGAGTTCGCTACAAGGACGAATTTTGTGACAAATATACAAAAAAAAAACAGATTTATTAAACTTTTCGGGTTTCATTGCAGCTGGTTACCATTAAATAAAAATTATTACAATAATTAAAAGAATAAAGCAATAAAAAAATTATTGTTGAGAATAAATGCAGTACATAATAAATACGTTTTATTTCCTTGTTAAGTTATGGGCAAAATTTGATTTTGTCCATGAAATGGATTCTTAAAAAAAACTTGGTTATAATCCAATAGTTTATGAACTGTACTGTTAAGTATACAGCATCGGGGCCGTGAAGAGGGGTGGAGTCAGAGGGGATTCCTGCGGACCCGGGGTGTTTAAAGGGGCCAGACAGGGCCCGAATATAATGCCAAACCATTATTTTACATTTTATAGGGGACCGGGCAAAGTTTCCTTAGGACCAAATTTTCTCTCGTTGATTCTACCGTATAGAGTCAAATTCACAGCTATTCGGACTGACACGTCACAAAATACTATCAGATTTTGCATAATATGATACAAAATACTATCAGATTTTGGATAATATGGTATTATAATACCATATAATGATAATTATCATTCATTTAACCATGGTAATTTGCTTTTGCGGATCATACACAAAAATTATATTGTAAAATGGCTAAATTGTAAAAAATATAAATTCGAAGATATTTAGGTACTTTTTTTAAACTGTCAGTCCCAGTAGGTGTGATTTCAACTCCATTATTAGAGGAAAACTTAATCATAAACAGCAGGACTCGCAGACTCGTGGATAATTTTCTCTTAAAATTGCACAGCAAGTAAAAATTATGCAATGACGCGTTTTATTAAACTTGTTAAAAAAATAAATATATATTTCATCTTTTTTATTATCGAAATTTTCATATATCATTAGACAAGAGGCTGAGAATTAGCTGATTTTATGAAAATTTGCTGTCTGGACATATTTACGACCGGGGCGATGCCCCTGGAGTAATTATTTCCTTTGACAGCAAATGTTCATGAAAACTGTGAAAATGGACTGTAATTTTTGTATCAGTGGAAAATTTTAAAGGCTTGAAATCTTATTTTTTTCTTTTTGAGTGTACAAAATTATGTGCCAAATTTTAAAATAATCAAGATTCTATCAGGGGCCGAAAATCCGCCAAAGTTGTCCCTAACACTTGAGGAATTTGAGGAATTTTCAGCATAAATGCGAGAAAGGCTACAAAAGAAATTAAAAAATATATCAATCTGGACTTAACTTAATTTTATTTAATGAACATTAATAATATAAAATAATTCAACAAAAAAAAGAGGCGATTAGCTTAATTAATAAACGAGTTAAAATGTCAATCTCAATTAACCAATCAACGTCGTCTATTTTTTCGAACTTGTACGAAAAAATCAAACTTTTTGTACAGATTTATTATACCAAAAGTGGACATTTTAAATACAATCGAACAAAATACAATACAATATGATACATGGTCGAAAATTATTAATTTAAGGGCGATAACGGCCCTAAAAACAGTTTTTGTCCCTGATCATAAATATTTTTTATTTGATTGAAATAAATAGATTTGTAGACTTGACAAAAAAAATTGACGTTTAAGTTAAAATGTTATCAGTTTAAATATCAATTAACAAATCAATTTCGACTATTTTACAATTTGCACTAGTGCGAAAAATCTAACTTTTTATACAGATTTATCACATAAAAAGTGGAGCTTTTAGATACAATCGAATAAAGATACATTTAGTTTCTCTAGTATTCATATTTTGTTGTAACTATTTATTTTTATTCTTGGGTATTGGGCACATTAAGACGATAAGTTTCTTTAGTATATCATATTTTTAAGATTCTAACGTTTCGCAAGGAACGGAGGACCATTGCACACCCAGTATTTTGTGCGCAGAATACGTTTATGTCCAAACCAATGTAGAAACATGAACGTATTCTGCGCACAAAATACTGGGTGTGCAATGGTCCTTCGTTCCTTGTGATGTCCCATATACAACTCTGAAGAAGCTCAAGCATGAGCGAAACGTTAGAATCTTAAAAAAATAATATACCCAAGAATAAAAATAAATAGTTAAGAAAAAAGCACAAGAAACACTAAAATAAATATTTTGTTGTAACAGCCTATCGTTTTGGATCAGTAATTGGCTTAGTATTTAGCGACTTTAAATTAGTACCTATTTGAAATATACGGTTCTTTGAAATTCGAAAAACATACGTTAGAAATAAGTTTCTGTCAATTAGTTGTAAAATATTATGGACCGGTAGTAAATTCTGAATTACTGAATATTTATTGTATTGTAATAATTTTACACCTGTACTCATAAAATGCAAATGTTTCACGCATTATAATTCCTATTACATACTTATTTTTACACTTGATAAAAACAATAAGATAAAACTTTTAATAAGTTAAAATCACACTTTAAGTGTCTCTTCTAAAGGCGAAATTACCATGTTTTATTTTTTAAGCATTCCACCAATCACAGATAGCTACCGTCAAAACATCATAATATATTTTATTCACGGCCGTGATTAATAGGCCTATTAATCACGGGTCTGTAAAAATAAACCGTTTATAACGACCGTTAAAACGACCGTGGATAAAGTATAGAATTCTACTCGCGTATAATAGCTATTAATCATTCGGGTGATTAGGTCACTCGCCTTTTGGCTTGTGTCCCAAAATTCACCCTCATTGATTAATAGCAATTATTATATGCTCATTGAGTAATATACTATTATCCACGGCCGTGATTAATGGGCCTATTAATCACGGGTCTGTAGAAATAAACCGTTAAAAATTTAAAACGACCGTGGATAAAGTATAAAATTCTACTCGCGTATAATAGATATTAATCAATCGGGTGAATAGGCTACTCGCCTTTCGGCTCATGTCTCAAAATTCACCCTCATTGATTAATAGCAAATATTATACGCTCATTGAAAAATATACTATTAACCACGGCTGTGATTAATAGGCCTATAAATAAAATAAACCATTTAAAATTGAATACGGCCGTGTATAAAGTATAGTATTACACTCGCGTATAATAGCAGTTTATCATTCAGGTTATTGCACCACTCGCCTATCGGCTCATTGATTATTAGCAATTATTATACGCTCGTTAAATAATATACTATTATAGGTTAAAACTGTGGATTTCTTAAAAACTGAAACTAGATTTGCGAATGCCTTAAAAGTTCAAAATTAAAAATTAAATTACCTTAAAAGGTAACTTAAGGTTACTAACTTTACTATTTACTTTACTTTTAATACCTATAACAATAATTCCGTAAAAGTTTATTTTATTCATAAAATACGTACAAAATTTTTATTTTTGGCCAGATTTTAATTGAAAAGATAGAAAAGGAAAAGCCCAGTCTTTTAGACATATTCGCGGGCATACTATTCTAGAACTAGCTAATATTTACAGCTTTTACTCGTTTGCGTTTATTATTAGTATAAAGGCACAATAAGCACATAAAAAATAATTTTTTTTTGCTAAATAAAGTTTTTGACTAAGGGCATACTAATAGTATTACTATAAAGAAAACTCTAGTATAGTATTACTATAATACTCATAGGATTAAACAAAATTTAATGAAAGCGCAAGTGACTCTCTGAGTTTGATGTTTAAGTACTTTAAAATAGTTATTATAGTATATTAAAGTACTAGTTTCATAACATACGTTTAGAGCACGAGTACAAGTTTAAAAAATGAGCCGCTTGCGGCGAGTTTTCCAAAGTAATAGTGCGCTAAAAACGTGTTATAAAACGAGTGCTTTATACAATTTTTTCTATTTTGCTGTAAAATTAAAAAAAAACTTTGATTTAAATTGATGACTTATTTAGAGATTTTTGTTTTGGGTTGGCATAACAGTTTACACCATGTTTAAAATTATAAGAAGAAATGATATTTTGATATATTTTATAGTCATCTTTTTCACTGCAATTAAGCAAGCCACAATTTTAACACGGTCAAAAATAAGAAAAATTTGTAGAAAATTAAACTTTAAAGCGAGATTGACATTTGCACAGAAAAGTCAAGCGATAGGCTTTTTTCTGTTGCCAACCCAAAATAAAAAAAAAGTACAGAACTATTATGGGCTTATCTTATGGGAGTATAAGAACACATCATCAATAGTTTGTTTGGGTCTTTAAGAGACAGGCGCAGCCTATGGCTCATTTATCTAAAAAAATATTTAATCTGAATTGAAAGTTGGGGCAGTGAGTCTATGCTCACTGATGCGAGTTGCATCTGTCATAATTTGGGGGGAGTGAGTCTCTGCTCACTGATGCGAGTTGCATCTGTCATAATTTGGCGCTGTGGAGTGGGTGGGAGGGGGATGGGGAGGGATGTGATAGGGAGAGGAGGGATGTGCGGGAGGAGTGAGACTATCTCACTGATGCTGGGAATGCATCTGTCCTGTATTAGTGGGTACCATTACTGGTTGAGGACGTTCTTGATCTTTTTGTGAGTGTTGTGTATTTCATGATCGTAATCTAGAAAGTTTGAAATGAGGGGGTTTGGGTGATCTAAATTGTCTTGTATAAAAGACGTGCTGTAGCGGATGATTTCCGTTTTTAGGAGGGGCATTTCGAGATCTCTGTGTATCTGGTTGTTCCTCATGAACCAGGGGGCATCGAGGCATATTCTGAGTGCCTTGTTTTGGAAGGCCTGAAGTTTTGCTGAGAGCGTTTTGTTAAGGGTGATTTTATTCCAGGCTGGGGCTCCGTAAAGAAGTACCGGCTTTAGGGTTTGGTTGTAGAGAAGAAGTTTGTTTTTAATGGATAGGGGACTCTTTCTGCCTATTAAGGGATAGAGTTTGGAGAGGCGGCAATTTGCTATTTGGAGGGTGTTTTTGACGTGCTGATCCCACGTCAAGTTTTTGGAGATTGTAATGCCGAGGTATTTGGCATGGTTTTCCCAGTTAATGGGGTGGCCATTTATCTGAATGGGTATAAGAACACGCAACATGCGTGTGATTATAAGCTTATAAGGGCCACTTGCACCAACTTTTGGTACGGGATTATCTCAGCCAAACCGAGTTTAAGTTAAAAATGCTGCGTTCTGATTGGTCGGCCGTCAATTTAATCCAAGTTTAAAGTTAAATCATCATTGGTGCAAGTGGCCCTAAGAGTCGCAAAATAGAAAAAATGATTAAAATAGGTTTCTACACTTTAATTTATTGCTTCAAATTTTCCTCTTTTTTTATGTATGCGCTTACTCATTATGGAAAACTAGCTGAACTAAACCTAAAATATAACTACACAAAACATATTGACAAACATTAAAATAGACACTTAATGAAAATTGAAAAAATAACAAAATCACTAAAAATCTAAATTGAATTAGGTTTTCGTTTCTTAATATTAACAATGTTAATAAACTGGCAGGATGTTACCGTCTATTAAGTCACCAAGAACGTTTTTAATTTGTATTATTTCTCTAACTTCCAAATTTTAAAAAGCCGCAGAAAAAGTTTTGCATGCAGCTCTGATTGAAAATAGTTCAGCACGCCTTTGCGAATCAAAGAAGGTATTGAAACAAAGAAATGAATTAAAAATCAGAACTTTTTTTAAGTTATGATAAATTATTAAGGGAAGCTTAAAAACTGTTAGTACATTATACTATTTGACGGTTTTGGAATCACATATCAATAAAACTAGATTAGGTTTTTGACTATAGTCAACCTAGTTTGCGGCGGTTGTAGCGGTTTGGACTTTACGACGGGTGACGCCGATATATAAGAGTAAATCTAGTTTTTGGTGTAATCCGAATCAGAAAATAAAATCGGGCCGTTTTAGATGTATTTTGCTAATGCTTATCTTCTTTCCGTATGATCACTAAACGGCCCAGATTAAAATAAATTTTTAGAAAAATACTGCCGGCATGCCCCTAAACTTAAAATTTAACTGCCGATAAGATAATTGTGTTTTTTAGATTTAGCACCTTAAATTTTAGAAATCTACAGAAAGGAAAAAAGAGCTAATTTTGTGTACTTTTAAAGTACATTATCATAATTTTTTAATGAAATTAGGTAATAAAACTTTGCACTCTTTTTATTTGAGATGACGTTTGGGCCTAATGCGTGATATAACAATAATTGTCAATATGCCTTATCTAGTCAAAAAAAAATAATAAAAAAAGCTCTACATACACTTATCGCTGCTACTACTGTTGACTGGATGATGGTAACCGAACGAAGAGTTATTATTGCTGTCGACAATTTGCTGCTCAGCCCTAAACTCTTTACCATACCGCTGTCGTCTCACATTTAGAGGACCGGATGGCATCTCTTTCTTTAATCATCATATATCGTCCGAAGAATGTTTTTAAAAACTACTGATTTCTAAAGTCTATATGTCCATGCATTTTCGACAATAATAAGAAACAAAAAAAAAACATCGAAAGAACAGATAGTACGACAGACAGGGCTAACCTGAAGACTCTCCGAGGAATGGTTCCTCCTGGTCCGGTTGACTTTCCTGCGAAGAATCCACTTCGAATGATAACAACCTCATGGAGGAGACATGCCACTAGTTAAAATTCGAACACTAAATTGTCATGTAATCCACAGTTCACAGTTAATTCTCACAAAAAACAGTTTTTTGCACTTTTTAACCCAAAGTTTCTTTGATGAAAATTTGTAATTGTGTTTCTTCGAAGAGGAACTTCTTAGTTTGTTTGAACCGCGGCGCGCTATAGAGAGAGTGATCTGCTCCCAGCTGTGTACGAAGTGACAGTCATCCCTGCTACGCGCAATCGGTTCATTATAAAACTGCGGTTCTCGCTCCGAAACGCTGATGACGTCACACATCCGTGACGTCACGGTGCCGTTGGATGCATCGTCGCCGCACGCCGCACCGTTAGCCGTGACGTCATAGATGTGACGATGCAGTTGTGACGTCATATTGCAGTCGGAAAATGGATCGGGGTGGCTTTTCATGTGCGTGGGAGAGAGATGGATGTGCTGTGTGGCCGGTTTAATCGATAGTTTAAAGGGATGAATGTACGCTTTTCAACTTGCAAAGGAGTTATTAGTTTAGCAATGAAAGCTTTTTCAGCAATTATAACCAAGTATCTACTTGATACTTGGGCTCATGAACAATTTCTTGAGCATTGGGCTTTTAAGGTTTAAGTCAATTAATTTTTTTTTACTCACAGAGCTCGAAAATACTTTTATTACTTAGGGAACGTTCAAGTATTACGTAACGCTCCTTGGGGGGTGGGGGTCATTTTGGAGTGTTAATGGTATAGAAAAATAGAGTTACAGGGGGGGTAGGGGTCCAAAATGATCAAAATTTGCGTTGCGTAATACTTGAACGTTCCCTTAACAGAAAAAAGCGTAGCGAAGGCAATTTACTGAGGGGGTAGGATTAAATTTTTACAACTTTTCAATTGGAAAATTACTTTAAAATTTACTTGAACGTTCCCTTAACAGAAAAAAACGTAGCGAAGGCAATTTACTGAGGGGGTAGGATTAAATTTTTACAACTTTTCAATTGGAAAATTACTTTAAAAATTACTTAAAAAACAACTCATCGACTCAAATTTTTAAATGAAGAATTGAGTACCTTTTTTTATCCTTCGAAATTTATTTGAACTCTAGGGGCTTTTCTTTTAAATCAAATGACGTTAACGCGGAAACAGAATGGATCAGCAGGTATGAGAGTATAGCTTGCTATACAGAAAACTCTTATAACTACTGTTATAGGCATTTACTCTTGCGCTACTAGCAACGATGGAGAATCATAACCAAAAATTTAGCAGCTTTTTTTCTAAACATAAAGTTATTAACAAGTTTCCATCTGTCCTATGTTACAATTTCTTTTTTGTACTATAACTCAAAACTGAAGTGTAAATTTTTAGATAAAATAAGTTCGTTAAGGACAAAAAAGACAATTAAGTAATAGAAAAGCCTGCTTAAATTTAAATTTTATTATATTATGATATTATATCGAAATTTTCTTAACATTTTGATACAACAAAAAACATACCAATTAAAAAACATTTATAAAAGCGAAAAAATTTAATTTTTAGGAGAATTTTGAAAATAGAAGAAAAATCTACCACCAGGGACGGGCTTAATGGGCAGCCAGCCACTTTTTTCCATCTTGGAACATTATAATAAATCCCGTCTCGATATTCGAGTTCAGTTGGGAGGTAGAAGAGTGATGAGCTTTTTTGTCATTAGTTTTATGGGAGGGATAAAAAATATTTGGCAGTTGGCAACCTTTTTTTTTTGTTTTAGTTATTAGTTTTATCGAAGGAAGATTTTTTTTCTAGCAATTGGCAAGTTTTGTAGACGGATTGGCCAATTTTGTGTCTTGCCCCCAATATTTTCCCTAAGGGCCACTTATTATACTATTCACAGCTCGTAGCGCTAGAATAGTATTATACGGTAGTTTCGAATTTTTCAAAATCGCCGAAAAAAGTCCTAGACAAAAAATTCTTGGATACAAATGTGTTCATGAAAAAAATAAGAAACTTTGAAAATGTCCGTCTGCCCGTCCGTCCGTCTGTCCGTCCGTCAGTCTGTCTGATGTCACGGTTTTTGTAGACACTATAACTTAAGAACGAATAATCCGATTGATTTGAAATTTTCAGGAAAAATCAAGTTCTATGGAGGAAAGATCCCTATTGTTTTTAAAAACCAGTGATGAGGGGGTTAAACTTTTTTTAAAAATGAAAAAACTACATTTTTAATTTGGTTTTTTTAAAATGTTTCATTTTTCGCAAAAAAATAAAAAAAAGTTTTTTTTTGAAAATTTTTCTTTTTCAAAAATTTTTCGTTTTATAAAACATCTTTTGTTTTGTTGTCAGGAAATATTGTTTTTTTAAACTTTTTTTTGAAAAAAAAAATGTGTTTGGACTTTTTTTTACGTTTTTCGCAAAAAGAAAATTAAACTAGGTTTTTTTTTGAAATTTTTTCAAGTATTTGGGAAAATCAGATATACCATTTGCTGTAAATAGTATACAATGGAATGCGTAGCATTACATCTCTTTACGGATTATTAATAATAATAAATTACGTAATATACCGGGTGAGTTTTAATTATGTCCACCCCTAAAATTAAGATTAATCTTCATACAATAAAAACGAAACTTTGGTGATTTATATAATTTTACATTGACTATGGCGGATTCTATTTGTTTTTCACTTCCGGTTACGCCGGAAGTGTTATAAATATGTGTTTTTTTAATGAAACACCCAACCTAAAATTCAATGTAAAAAAACAGTAAGAAAAACCAAGGTAACTTATAAGTTACACATAAATGTGTACCTCGTTTTTATACTATAAAAATGAAAACGAAAAAAAAAAGTAAAAAAAAAAACAATTAGTTTTTTATATATAGAATTATCCGCTGAACTAAAAAATTACACGGTGTTCCAATAAAAAAAAATATTTATGCCACTTCCGGCGAAAACGAAAGTGAAAAAAAGCCAATGTAAAATTATATAAATCACCAAAGTTTCTTTTTATTGTGAAAATTAATCTTAATTTTAGGGGTGGACATAAATAAAACTCACCCGGTATTACGAATGAAAGGTTTTCCATATATTACACCTTATATCAAAACAGAAATAGCAAACTCGGGTGGTATAAAAACCGGCATGTTTGTCATTGACAGTGTTTGGTGTGATTAACGTCATTAGAAATTAACAGTGTATTGTAACGTGTATTAAAGGAACATGGGAATAATCGGCACAAAAAAAAACACTTACATTGTAGCGAAATAAAACTGCGAATTTGACATCGTTTTCCAAAATAACAGAAAGAAATGCTTAATTTTGTTATAAACAGTACGTAATACACTTTTTGTGCTACTTTTTTGGCCCTTTTTTAGGCAATATAGAGCAGATCACACCGAGAGCTTTTTACGTTCTAGTATAATTATAATAGAGCTTTTAACTTTTAGCATTTTAACTGTGCAATATTTGTATGCTGACCTTTTACAACTTATCTAGTACTGAAATCGATATCTTCTAACAAAGTACAGGCATTTTAAATATTTCTACCCGCTGTCGCTAATTTACGTTTACAGAAAAAATATTTCATCAATCTATTTTCCAATCATCGTGTAGAGTAGTATTGGTAGATTTCAGTTTCGGGCTACTTGCCTCCAATAGTCAACCCTATAGTATAGGGCCTATACGCTTACTGAGAAAAAGTTTACACTTTATTTACTTCATAATTGTAATAATATTCCATCAGTCTATTTTCCAATCCAATTCCAATATAGAGTATTATTGGTAGACTGCAGTTTCGGGCTATTCGCCCTCTTTATTTACTTCAGAAGTCATTAAACTGATGTAAACTTGTGCGCCATGTATTTTTAGACAACTACTCATTCTTCTCCTAATTTGAAGACTTTGAATGGTAGCCACTTAAAGACTTGCATTAGGCCAAATGCTTCGCACTCTTGAATACGTCTAAAAGTGCCTTCTCTTAACATGAAAATATAATTCACTTGCCAAGATCTTTCTGATTCTTTAACTTAAAATTCTTTGATCTTGTGTGAAATGCAAGTGATCTTGTCTCAAAAGAAAAATTCTTGGGCCAAAGTATTTAAAATTATTTAATTTTTAACAATTTTAAAACAAGATAAATGGTTTTTGCCTTAAATGAGCCAGGTTCAAGCGAATTTTAAAAATATTTCTTGGGACAAGGTAAATACTTTTGTTTGCGGATACAGTGTATCTGATACACATATTTTAAGCTAAAGGGCCTATCCAAACCCTCGCATAACACGCATAAAACATAAGAATGCGATGCCGTGATTGGCTTGATGTGTCGTCATGTATCTTGTAAGCCAATCAGGGTATCGCATTCTTATGTAGTATGCTTGTTATGCGCACAGGTGTCTTGAATCAAAATAAAGTTTTTTTTTCTGGCGCCAAAAACTCTCTTCACAGATTGAAAGAGGGTTGTCTGAAGAATAAAACCTGTTAATATTAAAATCCTCCCCCGAGTCCTTTTCGAGAAAATGGGGATTAAAAAGGCTTAAATGGGCCTAAATTTAGTTTTCTAGGGATTTCATAAAAATGGCTAACTCGACGAAAAAAACTGTTCTAGTATAAAAGATAGACAAAAAAATTATCTACAAACCACTTTTTTAATGAACTCGCTAGCTCAAACTCTTACCGTTTTATAGCTCAAACAAAGTTGCATATTAAGATAGCTTATTGTCAATCATTTTTTAAGCATGCATATTTTGGGTTTTTGTAAAAAAACTCAAAAACCACAATTCCAACAACAAAAATAGTTATTACATAAAAGATTCTTAGTTAAATTCAACACAAACCAACATTTTGTTTATCTTAATAGCTTTAATAGATCAAGAGATATATAGCTTCAAATGTTATCGTTTTAAATTTCATGTTACAATTTTTTCCTTGATATGCAATAAATTGTTTTTTTGTAAATATCTTAAAATCGAGTAGGTAAAAGAAAAAAAATCATATAAGTGAAAAAATAGCTAAGAAAATTATCTAAAAAACGCTGTTTTATTTATTTACTTAGCTCTTTTGGTTTGCAAACTATAGCTCGTGAAAGTAAGAAAATATTGTAATAATTTTGTATATATATATATAATTTTTTATAATATTAATATGTAGCAAAATGTTAATTCTTAACTTTGTTTGTAATAAAAATATTATAAAAAAACTCCTAATTGGGCCATGTTATGCAAAAAGCAACCAACCCACAATATTTAAATATTGTGGGTAGGAATGTAGTATGGACATTTCTAGATCAGTATACGACATTATCTCTTTTTTTTAATATGTTGGCTACTTTTTGCATAAAAGTAGCCAACATATTAAAAAAAAGAGATAATGTCGTATACAGATCTAGAAATGTCCATACTACATTCCTACCCACAATATTTAAATATTGTGGGTTGGTTGCTTTTTGCATAACATGGCCCAATTAGGAGTTTTTTATAATATTTTTATTACAAACAACGTTAAGAATTAACATTTTGCTACATATTAATATTATAAAAAATTATATATATATATACAAAATTATTACAATATTTTCTTACTTTCACGAGCTATAGTTTGCAAACCAAAAGAGCTAAGTAAACAAATAAAACAGCGTTTTTTAGATAATTTTCTTAACTATTTTTTCACCCATATGATTTTTTTTCTTTTACCTACTCGATTTTAAGATATTTACAAAAAACCAATTTATTGCATATGAAGGAAAAAATTGTAACATGAAATTTAAAACGATAACATTTGAAGCTATATATCTCTTGATCTATTAAAGCTATTAAGATAAACAAAATGTTGGTTTGTGTTGAATTTAACTAAAAATCTTTTATGTAATAACTATTTTTGTTGTTGGAATTGTGGTTTTTGAGTTTTTTTACAAAAACCCAAAATATGCATGCTTAAAAAATGATTGACAATAAGCTATCTTAATATGCAACTTTGATTGAGCTATAAAACGGTAAGGGTTTGAGCTAGCGAGTTCATAAAAAAAATGGTTTGTAGATAATTTTTTTGTCTATCTTTTATAATAAAACAGTTTTTTTCGTCGAGTTAGCCATTTTTATGAAATCCCTAGAAAACTAAATTTAGGCCCATTTAAGCCTTTTTAATCCCCATTTTCTCGAAAAGGACTCGGGGGAGGATTTTAATATTAACAGGTTTTATTCTTCAGACAACCCTCTTTCAATCTGTGAAGAGAGTTTTTGGCGCCAGAAAAAAAAACTTTATTTTGATTCAAGACACCTGTGTGCGAGGCTGCGAATACGCACTAACGTGTGGAGGAATTTTTTTATATTATTTTAATTAAAATTATAAAAATATTAATTAAATATCACGTCTAAAAATATATGGCGCACAAGTATACATTAATTTGATGAATACTTAACCCTTAATTTGGTAATGTGTAGTATATGATACATGAATTTTAAGATAACAAAAATAGTTATTTACAGTACAAGTGAGGTAAGTGGGATATTATTCACAAAAAAAAAGTTGACTGGGAAGGCTCCTGGGTAGAGTGGGTTAATTTTTGAGTGAATAATGTTACTTACCCCACGTTTGCTTTACAACATTTTATCCAATACCTCTTAAAAACACTTCTGAATCAAATTTCCAAATGACATTTCCACAAAATTTACTTGATTTCAATATAATGTCACTTTTTGGTGATTAGAAATTTCATAACACAACTTGTTTACAGGATGATTAAAATGTCATTTTCATTGATTAAAATGTCAAGTGTAAACTAACATTATTAATAGGTATTGGATAAAAATTATTTGGCAAAAAAAAATATTTGGCAATGTCAGTCATGATACAAGTCAGTATTAAATCACGTGACTTTTTTTTGATATTTTTTTTCCATAAATGTTTTACATTTATGTATCTAAATTTCCCCTTAAAAGATTTTTTATATACTTCATCCCAAAGAATGTTTGCCAAATTAAGGGTTAAGTAGCCGCTCTTCCACTGTCTTCCAAGCTGAGGTCTATGCCATACAGGAAGCGGCAAATTGCAGGGAAATAAGGCAGCATGGGGGGAACGATATATACATCTGCTCGGACAGTCAAGCCGCTCTAAAGGCATTGTGCAATCCCAGCACTAGGTCACTCCTAGTCAGGGAGTATGCAGAAGCCTTGGAAGAGTTAGCAAGGACCAAAAACGTTCAACTGGTATGGGTACCGGGTCATAGTGGAATTCCCGGAAACGAGAAGGCAGATGAACTTGCAAGACTCGGATCAGGGATGACCTGCACGGGGCCGGAACCTATATTAGGTGTTACAAGGAAGCAAGTAAAGACCGCTCTCGATGAGTGGGCTTATACTAAGCTAAAGGAGCAATGGAGGGCGGTCGACGGTTGCCGGCAAGCTAGGGACTTCCTGGCTGGCCCAAGCAAATCAAAGACCGACTGGTTGCTGGAAAAAGGAAGAACTGCACTAAGACAACTTGTAGGGGTCCTCACGGGCCACTGAAAGCTAAGGAAGCACCTGGCAACAATGCGGATTCTAGAGAGTCCGCTATGCCCAGACTGCGGAGAGGATGAAACATCCTCCCATTACTTAGCCGAGTGTGTCAGATACGACAGGATCAGGTTGCAAGTCTTTGAAACTCAAAGACTCAACCAAGAGGAACTAAGAGATCTCCCCTGGGCCAATATCCTGACCTTTATTGAAAGGACGGGCAGGTTCAAGGAAGACTCAAATTAGTAAATGGCTGGGATTGCCTGGGGTGACAAAAAGGGCCAGAGATGGCCTAGTTGTCCGGCTTTGGCCAACCCAAAAATTTACTACTACTACTACTACTACTAAGTAAATAAAGACTAATTTTTTTCTCAATTAGCATACAGGGTTGACTCTTGGTACTAAACAGGGCCAGTAGCCCGAAACTACAGTCTACCAATAACGTACGATGATTAGAAAAAAGACTCATGGGATATTTAATTATTATTTTATAATTTTGATTAAAATTTAAAAAATCTGTCCTTATATTATTCACAGCGACAGCGCGCTGCAGAGCTAGAATAATATTATACGGTAGTTTCGAATTTTCAAAAAAAATCAAAAATAGTCCTGGACAAAATATTCTTGGATATAAATTTGTTTCATGAAAAAATAAGCAACTTTTTTTTTCAAATGTCCGTCCGTCCGTCTGTCCGATGTCACGATTTTTGTAGACAATTTTCAGGAAAAATCAAGTTCTATGAGGGGAAGATCCCTATTGTTTTTGAAAGTAATCCCCCCAAAAATAAAAAAGTTATGGGGGGTTAAACTTTTTAAAAAATTGAAAAATGCTGAAAGAAAATTCTTTTCAGGAAAAATTACTTGTGTTATAAGGATTAATTCTAAAAATTTTTTTTTTTAAGGTTTTTTAGATTTTTTTTTTGAATTTTTTTTGTTTAATAAAAAAATTCAAAAAATAAATAAATAAGTTTTTTTTTTAAGACAAAAGTATATATTTGGGAAAATTTTGGGTTATTATCCGTCTCGGCAATTTGGCAGGGCCAAAAATTAAAAATGTTGAAATTTATTCCCTTTTTGCCAGGCAAAATCGATCTAATGCATGTAGGCGTTATCTGAAGCACATATTTGCAAAGGATCACATCAAAACAAAATTTAATTTTTCAGTTAAGAAGAGGGTTTAATTTATTTAAAATGACTGACGCAACAGAAAGAAAAATAACTGTAAATATCAACATGTATTTCGAAAATGGCCAGATATATATACAGGTAATTCAATGATTTAGTATACACTTCAAACTGGAATTTGTATGCACACCTTTTACTCAATTAAATAAAAACTCGCTAATGGGGTCCTAAATGCAGAGCGATTAATACTGAGTTGATTTGAGAGTAGCATGACCATAATATGATACAAATTCTACTTTAAAGTGTATTCTAAACGGATAAATAATCTGTATTTTTTGGAAAGATTTTAAACCCATGTAAATTCATGGGATCAAAAAAATTTAAAAACCAAAACCAAAATCGATGTTATTTAGTTTCATCAAAAAATACGAGATTAAAAAATATATATATTTTTTACATCTGATTTTACTTCAAAAAATGAGAATAAAAGTTTTAATTGAACTATTGTGCTGAATCGCTTCCTAAAGGACCTAGGGACCTTTTAAAGGTCATTTATAATATTTTCTTACTCAGCTGATCAGGAACCGTTTACCTTATCGGTATGAAATTTTCATTTAAAGTTAAAATAAAATCGAAATTTTGACCGAGGGATCAGTAATTGGGTCTTCCCTAATTGAGTCGGTTTTTGCTAAAAGGGCTTAAGTCATTAAAGTAAAACTTTTGGGAATTTTACAAAAACTTCCTATTTTTTTTTATTTATCACATAAGTTGGAAGAGCCGTTTTTATGTAAATCCCTAAATTTGTAAAAAACGCCCTTTTAACAAAAATCGAAGGAAATGAGAATATTATAAAACGTCAACAACAGCTAATTTTCTTCGCCGTCTCCCAGTGTTTCGTCTAGTGTATAGCTAACTGGACAAAATTACTTTAATTGCATAGAATTGTACATTATGCAATAACAAGGGCATATCAGAGAGAACAAAACATTATTTTCATAAAAAAAAAGATTTTATTTTTTACAATGAAACAATACGAGGATAAGACAATAAGGTAAACGTAAAAGTGCAATATCGAATGAAAATTAACAAAATTAAAACAAAATAATAAATCTTGACATACAAGCAAAGAAATTAGTGGGCTCTGCGCTATACATTATAAGATATTTGGTAACAGTGGCAAATTATAGTGATTTAAGCTATAGATTATAAGGGACACAATAACTAATAATGTTAAAAATAAATTGGAAACGATTATATATATTACAGACACAATTATATTTATTACAGGCACTATTATAAATTTACAGAAATTTTATTATATTATAAAAATTATTAGCACGGACAATAATTAAATCTATTTAAGCTATAAATGCCATACTATTTGTTATATTTTATTATTCACTAAACAATTAAAGTATTTCATATAAATTTTTACACTGACTGCCATAATTGTAAGAGAAAGCCTTGTATTTATATAATAAGCGATTATAATTTGCTTGGTATGTGTGTTATAGCGCTCCTAGCTATAATTTTTTTTTCCGTGTACTATATAAATTATTAGTCCTAAAACATAACAATTAAAACTAAAAATCATCCGATGATGACTCGTCATCATAATCAATTTCCGAAGAATGACGACTTGTTCTAAAAAAAAACACATAATTTTAGTTGCGGGCCAAAATGATTACTGGTAATTAAACGTAAATATAGGGCATTACACCATAAAAAAAATTTGCCTAAAGGCAGGTCTAGATTAAAAGTTGTGGTCTTTGAAAATTAGAGATTAAAGAAATTTTCAAAAAAAGTATTTTCAGTTACATACAGTGCGTCTGACTCAGGTTTAAAGTCACTGTCAGGATATTTAGCATATGTTGTAGGCCAGTTTGTTATGACATCAAAGTACTCTTTGTACTGACCAGGAAAAAAAAAAGAAAATCAATGTGTCTATCCTGTACCATAATAAAACTGTATCTAACCCAATTTTGAAAAAAAATTGACTTACGCCCTTTTAACAAACACCAATTCAATTAATATAGCTGTAAAAATTATAAGTTCGCCCCAGGTTGAATATTCATTTTTGTTATGGCATGACAGGATAACCCTTACTATAGTTTGACCCACGGATCTGTGGCTACAGGAAATATGTTTGGAATGTGTGTGCAAGTGGGAGGCCCGTTGTAGGCAGGCACGCCTTATAACGCTCTTGACGAAAATAAGAGAGCGCGAATAATTCCTCCCCCTTTTCGTCGGAGACTTTCTTTCATGCGAAGAACTATAGTAGTAAACCATATTAACAATTTTATCATTGGTTCATGATTTATCTGGGAAAAATATGATTAAAAATGGCCCTTAAAAAAGCTCATAAAAATTTTAATTCTTATTTTATGACCTAAAATAAGCTATTAAATCTATTTTTTTTTAATCTCGTATTTTTTACTGGTACAAATGAAAATTGTTTTTTCACTAGTAGCTTTAGAACATACCATTATTTATCATGATTTCAGACTGTAAAATCGATTTTCTTCACCTATAGCAATAATAATTTTTTCTCTCCTAGTAGGAGGAAATTTTATAAACAATTGATTTCTGTCACATTAGAGGTTTTAGTTCTTTGTGAAATTTTTACTAATTAAGAAAATAGCTTTAAATAACTTTTTATTTATTAAATATAATTAATTATTATTATTACCAATTAATACAATCAATAATTAGCTAAATAATATAAAAAAAAATAAATAAAAAACAAAATTTTTAAACGTCAGTTCAAAGTAATTATTTTAGCAAATGTCATTGATCAAGGCTACATGATTTTTATGAAAATTTCAAGAAATATCAGTTCTGTTTATAATTTATTTTATTATTTGAATAAAACTAGTTAAATAGTGCTAGTAGTAAAAAAACCAATATATAAACCACGGTAGAGAAGACTATTATAGCCTCGCAATCTTAAATCCCTAGCTGCTACGCAGCTCGGGATTTAATACGCTCGGCTATGAAAAATGTCTTCTCTCCCTTGGTATATAATTACTATTTTGAGCCTTACAGCTACATAGAAGATTTTGAATTTAGTTTTATATTAAAAGGTACACCTTAATTAGTAAAAAGACTGGATCTCGTCAAATATATATTTTACTTTTTAAAAGCTCGCTAAAAATGAAATGTGAATACCTCGTTTGCTAGTATTATTGGTATCAGCGGAAAATCGAGATTATCTGTATTATTTGTAATTCCCTTTTCGCTTCTACACTTGTAAAATCAGTCTAATTCACGTTACATAGCCGCCTGCAAAAAGGGTGAATCAAAACGTCGATGACGTCATTCGAAGCGTACACATCACGTGGGTGTTATCTGTTGTCTGAGGCCCAAATAGCTCCAGCAAACAGGTGCCCGGATTCTCCGGGCGTGGGAGATACACAGAGGTGGACTGGGTCTTAAAAGCAGCTCGGCAATTGAGTCGGTGTAACTAGGACCCGAATTAACCCATCTACAAACAAAATAAAAAAAAAATAATAATAAAATTTTGAGGTGATTAAAGGAAAATTTACATTTACTCCTCTTTATTCCTACAGATGAATTTGGAACAGAATTTTTGCCGAAGCACCAGGGCCTACATTTTTTTTTTTAATCTGAAAGGAATTAAGTATTATTTATGAGAAAAGTGCAATTTATAAAATTAGTTAAAAAATCCTGGACTATTACACTAGGCAAAAAATCTCAACTTTTTTTTTGCCCCGATCGGAAAGTAAATTTTTCTTACTAATTTAAGGGAGAAGAAACCGAATCTGACCTTAGAAAAATTTCAGCACATAAAATTTTTGTGTCCAGGAAATATTTAACGTTTTTTTTCAAAATCTTAAAAAAAAAGAGTAGGATTTTGAAAATTTTAGGGTATATTAAAAAAATACGAGGAACTCAAAAATATATATGCCAAGGACCTACTAGCAGAGTAAGTACGCAAAAAAAATAAAATGCTTAAAATGAAAGTGCAGAGTTTACTTAATTGCTCTTTTGTGGAAAAACTATTAAATCTGTATAAAAATTTTATAGGACTTAATTTGTAGATTATAAAATTCTCTACAAATATATAAATGCCAATTTAAAAATAATTTATAAAACAAAATATTGTGTATTTTTTTTTGTTTTTTTTAATGGTTCTACATTATAAAAATGTTACTTTATTACATAAGAACCATATAACGTAGCATTTTTTTAGCTCATTTTTGACCCCTAGTAATGATTTTTGACAATTTTTAGCATGAGTACGTGGCGATAAGCTTGTTCCCTTATGCACCCTTCTCCTTACCCTCCACCCCTACTTAGTTTTGTCACATTATCCATTTATTTTTTATTTTTTTTTTCGTTCTACCTATGGATTTAAAATTTCCATGTTTTAAGTTGGGTATTTTTTTACTAATATTGAGTCCCCGAATCTAAATTTGTCCTCGGAATATTTTAATCTCCCATGATTTTAGAACAAAAGAGGGATAAAATAATGATTTTTTATCATTTTTATCTTATTTTTCTCAGAAAACTTAGGTAACAGAAATATTAAAAAGTCAGATTCGGTTTCAGCGACACAAAATTAGTTAAAAAACATAGACTCCAATCAGGACAAGAAACCGTGTTGCCTAGTGTTATTAATCAATATTTTAAAATAAATTTGGGCATGGGGCACCGTCTATATATTTTAAAATACAGGGACCCGAATATTTATTAAACTGGACGAGGGTCTGGAAAACATAGGAGATTCGGATTACAAGCGGAATCAGAAATATGTTTAAACATAAATTATTAAAAAAATGTAAAGAAAAATACTGTTTATAATTATTATAATTATAATTAATAAAGGGGTTTTTAGACTATTATTATTTATAAATAAATTTGGGCATGGTTTCCCGTCTAATAAAAACATAGGGATCCAAAGTGGATGATAATATTTTTTTATAAAACTGGACGAAGGACTAGAAGACAGGATGTGCCCGGGCCGATCCGCCACTGGAGATACAGTATTCCGGAACGTTTCAAAGCCCAACATAGGGGCTATAATTACAACATTTCCGCCTAACAGGTATCCTAAGTTGCGTACGAAGGAGCGTGTTTTGTCATGTTTTTATCAAAATCAACTCTGACGTACATAGAGGACTGCTCTTAAATTTATCAGATCTAAATATAAAGATACAGCTTCCAACAAAGTAATGCTTTCTTCTAAATTTGATAACATAAAAAAAGAAAATCCACAAATCGTAATTAAAACAAAAAATAAAAATAAAATAAAAAATCCCCATCCAGATTTGTATTAATCACAAGCGCAGCTCAGATCTTTGGATAAGAAACCTATGCGTACAAAAGTGTGTAGCCAGGGTTTACGTTGAGGGGAAGGAGTAATGGACTAGGCGCATTCGCCATTTTTTGCATAATATATTTTATGTATTTTAATGTTTTAAATATTTTATTCATACCTACGGCGATTTTTTTTTGGGTTAAAAAAAAGGTAAATTTCTACGTTAATAACACAGGCCTACAAAATAAAAAAAGTTACCTGATCTTTTGATAAGAAAGATCTATTTTTATGTATTTTTCATCGCTGAATCAAAATCCGAAGTAAGATTACACACAGTGATTTTCGAGATAAAGGCAAAAAACATGACTTTTTATGGTTTTTGTATGTTTTTTTTTTGGAATAAAAAAAAAACGAAAAATTATTGAATTCTACGGATTAAAATACATCAAAAATCATATTTTTTTCACCACATTTTGACCTTTGCAGGGCTTTGAAAACTGTAGCAGCGCAAGATCAATTTTGGCGATTTTGAGGTGTTTTTTTGAGGTTAGGGCCAAACCAAGACCCGTTGGGTCAATTCTGGTGGCGGATTCGGATTCACTGTGTCAAAATACATAGAAATATATACCTCTCTAGTCTCTAGATCAAGATACTTTTTTGTTTGTTCGGCTGAAGCGCTATTATGCGCTGCTACAGTTTTCAAAGTTTGGTAAAAAAAACTAAATATGGTTTTAGATGTTATTTTGATTTGTAGAATTTTAATTTGAAGTCAGATTAGTTTTATCTTTTTCCGTTTTTTTTTTATACCAAAAAACCATACAAAAACCATAAAAAATCATGTTTTTTGCATTTTTCTCGAAAAATCACTTCGGGACCCCCTATCTATAAATATCTGACTTCGGATTTGGATTCAGCGATGAAAAATACATAAGAATAGACCTGTCGCGTCAAAAGATCAGGGTACTTTTTTTATTTTGTGGGCCTGTGTAATAATTACAAAAAATACATATTTTCTTTGTCCTATGTGAGGACGCACTTGCATGTTAATTCTCATAAAAAAAGTATTTTTAAAAGAACGAAGTCTGGCGATAATTTCGCAATAAAACTTCAGCAATAAAACTCTTTGACCTATCTCAATCTTAAGGACAGAAATTTTTAATTTTAATCAAAATTATAAAAATATTAATTTATTATTTCATCAATCTATTTTCTAATCATCTTACAGAGTGATATTGGTAGACTGACAGTTTCGGTACTGAAGAGGGCCAGCAGCATGAAACTGTCAGTCTACCAATATCACTCTTTACGATGATTAGAGAATAGATTGATGGAATAATATAACTCAATCTTATTTTCAGGTATCTGGAATGTGCTAACAGGTCGAGGTTGCTTGGATTTATGTAATAAAATATTTGAAAAATATTGACAATTGCATGGGATTTATTGTTTTTCTTCTACAGGCATGCACGCCCCGAGGGGGGGCAGACCCCCCCCTGGATTTTCAGATATACATATTTTTTTGATTTATTTATTATTATTATTATTTTTAACAATTTTAAAGGATTTGTTCCTGCGGCGCTGGAAATGGTTACGGAACGCAAATCTATAAGAAAATATTTAAAATTTAATAATAATTTGCTTTCAAAATTCTGAGGTGATTTATAAAATTATTCGCCTGCGGAACAATAACACGATTACCGAGCCGAGTACGAGTGCAGGCCATAGATTATAAATAAAAGGTTTTTTAAAACAATTTTTTTTATTAGGTGTTGTAATGTGTTATAATGTGCTTAGAAAATGAGTGTCGTTAAAAATTCTAAAAATTTTAGCCTGCAACGCTAAAATGGTTAACAAAAAGGTGTTATAATAATTTTAATTAATATATTATATTCAATAATTGGCATGCCCGTATCTTTGAAATGCGCACCTACATATTTCTAAAAATTTTGTTATCTTTTTAGAGGTTTCCCCTGGCTATTTGAAGTTTTATAAATAATTTTCTTTTTAAATTGTTGATGTTAGGAAAATACGTAAACTTGAACATTAAAATAAAAGTTTCCTGCGGCGCTTAACTTGATATCACGATATTAATTAATAGATTTTATACTGCATATGAAATTCTAAAAAATACAATACTTAGGATTTCTAAAAAAATTCGCCTGCTGCGCTAAATGTTGTGTTGGTGATGCCAATCAATATGTTTTTTATTAATCCCCCCCAGGAAAAAAGACTAGCCATTTTTGTAAATTAAAAAAAAAAACGTTTTGTTGGTAAAGTTGTAAACCCGAATAGGCTTGCTCCCCCCATCAAAAATCCTGCGGGCGCCCCTGTCAACAGGGCGATTTAAAAACAGGTTATACTACTCTAAAGGTTGATTACACAACCAAAAATGAAAAACAATTTCAAAGGCCAACAAATTTTCAACTTTTGAAATTGATTTCGATCTGACAGCTGAGTTTGGCTAATTTAGTTATGCTGATTTCGAATATAACTTTTTGTCCAACACGTAAGGGTTTTGAACAACTGCACAGTGAACCAGAAAAAAAACAGGGAAAAATTCTGAATTATTGCATACACGGTAAAAATAAATTACATTAAATTACATAGTCCGTAAATGGTAATATGATGCCATAGACCGGAATGGTAAAAATTACATAGTCCATAATGGTAATATTTTTTGCATAGACCGGAACGGTAAAAATTACATAGTTCAGACTGGTAAATTTTGCATAGACCGGAACGCTAAAAATTACATAGTCCAGAATGGTACAATAAATTATAAAAACAAACGTAAAAAAAAACGAATAGCTTGAACGATTTTTTTTATATTTGCCTACAATACTTATGGTGTGCTTAATAATTTTTAAAAAAATTAACATACAGTCATATTAAAAGTGCTTTTAAAACAACTTAAACACTACGATATTTCAAGAACGCTTTGATATAGAAACTTGAAATAAAATATTTACTACTTAGAAAATGTTTGTTCCAAATTAAAAGTTAAAAAGTCTCTGTGTCAAAGCTTTTTTGAAATATCGTAGCGTAAAGTTCATTTGGTTTAATAAACCAAACGATTTGCGCCCTTAATACAAGTATAAACTGCTACATCTTTCTTTAAAGATCTATTGGTTGATAAAGATCGTAATTTATAATGAATGTAAATTTTAGTCCACAAATAAAGCATTTAAATATCGTACATAAACAATACTTACCTTTTTTTACACTTTTAACACTTTAACCTAGCAGCATGCGTCGCTATCTCTCTAACAATAACAATATTAAACGGTCCGTCTCATGATGCGACGCCTTCTTGGTTTGGACTTTTTGTCCAAAGCGCACGCGCGTCTTAAAATAACATAGCCCGACATTGTAAAATCATGTAAAAATATGTAAATCAATGTAAATATATTTTTTTACATTCTTTTACATTCTTTTACATTCTTTTACATTATTTTACATTCTTTTACATTATTTTACATTATTTTACATTCTTTTACATTCTTTTACATTCTTTTACATTCTTTTACATTATTTTACATTCTTTTACATTATTTTACATAAATTCATGAATTATGCATAGTCCAGAATAGTAAATTTATTATTCCGTACTATGTATTTTTACATTATTTTACATGCAGTTTGTGTTTTTACAGTGTACGACTATTTTTGATACCGCTGATTTCGAATAAAATAACGAAAATAAAAAAAAAATCCGCGCCATTAGGGTGGTCCAAAATTTTATTTTTGTTTGGATCTTTCTAAAAATGTGTCAAATGCGCCTCGCAAAAAAACGCACTCTCGTGCACTAAAAACTAGGTTCGCGTACATATATTTGTACATACTACGAAGTTTGAACTTTTTAGGTTCCTATCTATTTCGTGTTTAGTTAAAATTAATTTAAAGTGTGTGTTGTTTTAATAGTATTTACGCGCCGAGTACGCGAACCTAGTTTTTAGTGCACGAGAGTACTTATTTTTTAAGAGGCGCAGCCGAGTAAAAAAAGCACTCTATGAAATGGTTTGCGTCGAGGTGCCTATACTATTTTTCCTACGACCTAATACCTAAACTTAAAAAAAAGCAATACAGGCATGATTGATTGTTATGTTATAACAATAAATCAATCAATTTTAAAAAGGTAAAATAAAATAAGTTTCATTTTTAATAAGCACAGTTTAAAGATATTTGTAGTAAAAATTTTATCATCTATTCATTACAGAGCCATACAAAAAAAAAGATATGGAGACCATTTTTATCCAATGGCGCTTAATCCAAATTTTACGTCAAAAAAGCACCTCAGCCGATTAGTTTTGGAAATAAAAAAAAACGTTCTTTTCGAGGTTATCTCCAAAACTAATCAAAAAGGTGCTATTTTGATCTCGAATTTGGATTTAGGGTCCCATAATACATATAATAGTAATACAACGCGTTGCAACGGTGTCCGAAAAAAATTTGGACCTTTTTTTGTGTGGTTGTGTTATAGCCAAACATGGCGTTTACCTTCTTATGCAAGTTATCCTCCTTAATTAATGTATCTGCGTGATATTTTAAAAGTATGATATTTTGTTTATTTACGCAGGCGGCGAAAGGGCAAGTTAATATAGGTTTAAATAGCGATAATCTGAAAAAGAACTTTTTTTATACTCTTCAAAGCAGGTGCTGGAAAGTATTTTTATGTTTTTTAAATTTCCCAGATCATCAGAAATGGTCACCGATACAATAAGTTAGACAAAATAAATTTGTTACGCCGCGTTACATGGGGGAGGGTGGGGGTCAAAAATGGCCAAATTTTGCGTTAAGTAATACTTGAACGCTCCTTTACTCTTCTGGTCCCGAGATAAAAACAAGCCGTGAAGATATGTAATGCTACGCATAGTATTCACAGTAAATGGTATATTGCATTTTCCCAGTTAAAAAAAAATAATTGTCAAAAAAAAAATAAAAAAATAACATTTTTTTTAAAGATCTTTTTTGAAAAACGAGAAAATTCTGAAAAAAAAAATGTCTAAAAAAATAAAAAAAACCTCTTTTTTTGAAAAACGAAAAAAATTGAATAACTTTTTTATTCAAATTTATTTATGCGAATAAAAAAATATATTTTTTTTTATGTTTCAAAAAAAATAAATAATTTTTTTTTTTAAATATATTTTTTTGAAAAACGAGAAAATTTTGAAAAAAAAAGTTATTTTTTATTAAACTCTTTTATGAAAAACGAAAAAAATCAATCAATCAATCAAAATTTTTTATTTTTTCAATTTTCTTTTTGCAAAAATAGAAAACTTTCTAATATTTAAAAAAAAAAAAATCTAAATTTTTCAGTTTTCTTTTTTGCAAAAAACGAAAAAATTTTGAAAACAATTTTTTTTTAATGATATTTTTTTTATTTTTTTTTTTAATGTTTATGTACCGCAAATTATAGGGGGCGGTGTTAGGGGGGCAGCCAAAATGAAGTGTATGAATTTTGGTCAATTTGCGTGACTTTTTTA
This sequence comes from Brachypterus glaber, assembly GCA_958510825.1. Classification (NCBI taxonomy): domain Eukaryota; kingdom Metazoa; phylum Arthropoda; class Insecta; order Coleoptera; family Kateretidae; genus Brachypterus; species Brachypterus glaber. The sequence goes on from OY294046.1 coordinate 49,820,485, forward strand.
TGGACGACCTAAGGGGTGAATTTTCTTTCAGCTTTTTTCGATTTTTTTAAAAGTTTAACATCCTATAACTTTTTTTTTAGGGGGATTACTTTTAAATAATAACAATAGAAATCTTGCCCTCATAGGACTTGATTTTTCCTGAAAGTTTCAATTCGATCGGATTATTCGTTCTTGAGTTATCATGTTAACAAAAATCGTGATATCGAACGGACAGAAAAACAGACGAACGGACGGACGGACGAAAAAAAAAAAGTTTATTATTTTTTCTTGAAAGAAATTTATATCCAAAAATTTTTTGTCCAAGACGATTTTTGAAAGTTTTGAAAATTAAAACCACCGTATAATACTATTCTAGCGCAGGCACTGTAAATAGTATAATAAAGTGGGCGCAAGAGCTCGAGGAAATAGTATTTTAGGAAGTATATCAAGATAAAAAGCAATATACTATCCACTGTAAAGAGTGTTCCGTAATTAATACGTTCACTGCCAACGGCTAGTTTTGACAGCGGAGCAATGGGTATGGGCAAGGGAAAAATAGAAAGAATTGATTAATGTTGTTAGGGGCGCCAGTTACTTTAGCTTTTACTCCTTTAGGTAAGTAACAACCTAGTGTAAATACTTAAGCTTTTCAGTTTGAGAAAATATAACCCCTAAATAAAATAAGATAATTCATTTGAGAAATTTATTATAAATAAACTTAATGAAAGCACATCAAGTAATGTATTAATATATATATAAAAAATATGTGTAATTATATTAAAATATAATTAAAGAAATCTTAATAAAAATTACTAAATTCAGAAATCATTCGACTTAAATGTATAAAGAAAACATGAAGTTCAGCAAGCACCAAGAAATGTATGTAAACAGCAATCATTTCTTGCAGTGTATAAAAGTCATGCTTAAATTAGAAATCATTTAATCAAAAGTATGATATTTAATAATTAATAAATGAGATTAAATGTTTAAAAAAAATAAGTACCTAAAAATGAACAAAAGCCAGAAGGGCATATAGTATTAAACAATACTATATCAGATCTGATAAAGTTTACAGTTATAAGAATATTGAAATAAAAGAATTTTAAATATGAAATATTGCTTTCAAAAGTTTTCAGAATGAGTACTTAGCTGGTTTCTGCAAAATCCATGAGGTATGAATTCCATCGTCTCCATCTGTACAAGTCTCCCCTATGCTGATGTATTCATTTCTCAAATAAAAAAAAATAGGCTGTCCCATCTACTTTGGAAAAATCATCTTCCAGGATAAAATGTATTATTGAAAATGTTGTCCGGGATAAAATATACTTTTGAAAATTATGTCCAATATAAAATTGTCTGCTAGACGGTTACATAGAATTTATCTATGCCGAAAATTACAGAACCATGTTCCAACAGAACATCACTCCATGCGGAGAACTTCTATATCAAATATACCAAAATAAACTTCAACTTAAATTAATGTAATTCCATATTAATGGTATAGAAATGGTAATTAATTAATTAATGGTCTAGTAATGTAGTAATAATGGTGCTAAAACAATAATTATATCTCAGAAATATTCTAAGAAACAGAAAAACTTAACTTACGTGTCATACTAAGTCTTCGATGTCCATCGAAACGTTATAAATGCGTAATTGTAGAAAATAACAGTTACAATATCTTCCGCATTGTTTAAATATTCATTTTCACTAACTTTAAATAAAAATACATGAAGGATTACTTCGATGATTACAGAAAATAAACACTCGTCAAAATGACACCACCATTGTACAGAGTTGCTTCAAGAAGAGCGAAAATCGACCTTATTCACTAGTATGAACCCTTCAGGTAAATAAAATCCTATTTCTGAACTATTAGCGACATCTATGTAAGTCATTATCAACTACAGTTTTACCGTATGGGATTCCTAATAAAGGTAACGCAAACGACAAAACAAAAAGAATATTTCCTAATAAATCCGTATTAGTGATATCTAACCTCAAAATATTACTCTAAGAAACAAATATAAACAATACTTATTGTTTATCAGCAAAACTAATAAAAATACGAACAGAATACTAAGTGTCCTGTGAACTAAGTATAAACAAAATACTGAATCTAAGTGAGCAGTTCCAGCAAACTATTTTCAACAAATTCTAGATTATCCCGAAGGAATAAGCATACGAAACTTTCCAGGAGAGACAAGCTACAGGTGAAAGCCAGTGAAATCCAACCCTCAATAGACTCTGAAACATATAAAAACCAGGTAAGTCCATAGACAAATGCACTATGAGAAATAAGTCATATGATTCTTTATTATTAAAAATCATATTCTAATTATGTTTTCTTTATGTTATTTTCAGGTAGAACTATGGAATAGAGACTTATATGGTTAGAATTCAGTTCCTGCTACAAAATAGTTCTGTACGTACGTAACTATTTATATACAAAATAAACATAAATTATAACGTAAGTAAACGAATAGTTTAATTAACCCTTGCTATATTACAAAGTGACGATTTATGTCGTTACAAGAGTATACCATGGAATGCGAAGCATTACATATCTTGTTGTTTTTTTTTGTTATGAATGTTTTTGTAATTAGGAATTTTCCCACTGCGTAACTGTTTCATATAACTGCCGAATGTTTTTCCTAAAATTTCTAGGATGGAATATTTATTTGATTTAGGTTAAGTTAGACTTGCATTATGCAATTTCGGAAAGATGAAATTAACCTATTGAATGTAGGCGCGGATTGGCTTTTTGAGGTTTGCAAATTGGAAAAATAAGGGCCCGGGATAGTCAAAACAGAACAAATTGCCGTGAGAGGGCCCGTTTAGTGGTGGGGCCCGGTCGGAATTTGCCGACTTTGCCTTATGGAGTGAAATACCTTTTTTTTCGACGTAAAACTATTAGGTAAAAGATAAGTCAGGTTTTTATAAAAATAAAATAAAGGTCCATAAAAAATAAAATAAGATAAAGTTAAAAAAAAATAAAATAAGGGCTTTTAAAAATAAAATAAGGTCCGTAAAAAATAAAATAAAATAAAGGACCGTTAAACGGTTCAAAAATAGAAAAATTCCATTAGAGGGCCCGTTAAGTGGTGGGGCCCGGTCGACATTTGTTGACTTTGCCTTATGGAGTGAAATACGATTTTTTTTCGACGTAAAACTAGTAGGTGAAAAAAATTGCATTTTGAGACAAAGATAAAGTATGCAAAATCTGGGTTTCCTGTGACGTCCTCCTGAAGCGTCAGTTTTGCTTCAATAATTAAGGTTTTTAAAAAAATTAAATAAAGGTCCATAAAAAATAAAATAAGATAAAGTTAAAAAATAAATAAAATAAGGGTTTTTAAAAATAAAATAAGGTCCGTAAAAAATAAAATAAAGGCTAAAAAAAATAAAATAAAATAAAGGACCGAGAGGGGTGGGGTGGGGCCCGGTCGACATTTGTCGACTTTGCCTTATGGAGTGACGTAAAACTAGTAGGTGAAAAAATTTCATTTTGAGGCAAAGATAAAGTATGCAAAATCTGGGTATCCTGTGACGTCCGCCTGAAGCGTCCATAAAAAATAAAATAAGATGAAGTTAAAAAAAATAAAATAAGTGTTTTTAAAAATAAAATAAAGGTCAAAAAAAAATTGAATAAAGTAAAGGTTAAAAATTAAAAATAAAATAAAGGTTTTTAAAAATAAAATAAAGGTTTTTAAAAAATAAAATATAGGTTTTTAAAACTAAAATAAAAGGTTTTAAAAATAAAATAAAGGTCCGTAAAAATAAAACAAAATAAAGGTTTAAAAAAATAAAATAAAGGTCTTTAAAAATAAAATAAAGGTCCTTAAAAAGTCCATAAAACGGTTCAAAAATAGGAAAATTAAGGGCCCGGAATAGTTAAAACAGAAAAAATTGCCGTGAGAGGGCCCGTTTTGTGGTAGGACCCGGTTGGCGTTTGCCGAATTTGCCTTATAAGTTTTTTTCGACGTAAAACTGGTATGAGTTGATGCAAAGTCTGGGTTTCTTGCGACGTCCTCCTGAGGTGTCAGTTTAAAAAAAAATTAAATTCAAAAAAATATAACCGATCAACTTAAAAATTTGCACACTTATAGATCTCAATGGACTGATTCCAAAACTATACTATACTTTTAAGGTTTAAGGAATTAGGGTTGAGTAGGGCATCTCAAAATTTTACGGTACAGTGGGTTAGGTTAAATGTGACACCCAGGGTAATTGTGATATGTCCTGTTATAATTCTTCTAAACTAGTTTATATCCAATCCAACCCTGGCATTAGGTTTTTGACAGTATTAAATATTTCGCGTAAAATTTCGATTTTATTTAAACTTGTTTAGAAGAATTATAACAGGACATGTTACAATTGGGTGTCACATTTAGCCTAACCCACTGTAAAATTACAGAAATAAAAGCACGAATAGAATAAAACTTTACAGTTTTTAACCTATTAACAACTTTTAGTAAATCATAGTCTTAAAAATAAACTCATAAAAATTGGGTCATTCTGGAAAAAATAAATAAATTGGTCTCACTTCCTTGTAAATAAGATGGAAAATATCATTACCACAATTTCAGGAACAGCGAATTGGAAAAATTAATTGAGTGCTGCCAGTTGCAGACGAATTTCATATAATATTTTATCTACGTTCTTCAGCCCTAAGCTTCAAAAACCAGAAAAAATAACAAGCCGCAAAGATATGTAATGCTATCCATTCCATTCAGGGGTGGATTTATTTCATTTTAAGGGGGGGGGGGGCATCCATAAGGAAAAAAATTGCGCTTTTACCAAAAATATAATTTTGGAGGTATTTCTATGCTAATATATCTCGGGGGGGGGCTGGCCCTTATGACCCCCCTAAACCCGCCCATGATTCCATTATATATTGTTCACAGTTAATTGTATATTGCATTTTTCCAAATACTCAAAAGAAATTTCTTAATAAAAATAAATTAAAAAATACTTTAAAACAATTTTTTTTATTTCCTTTTTGCGAAAAAAAATATATTTAAGAAAATATAAAAAATTAACATTTTTTTTTAAATATTATCTTTTTTTTGGAAAAAAAAATGAAAAAAAAATCTCAAAGATTTTTTCAAAAAAAGGAACTTAAAATAAATTTTTATTTTTTTTTTCTTTATTTTCTTTTTGCAAAAAAAAAACAAAAAATTATTATTTTTTTTTATTAAAAAAAAATTAAACCCCCATAACTTTTTTGTTGTTGGGGGGTTTACTTTCAAAATTGGCAGAATTGATCCTTATAATAAAAGTAATTTATCCAATACATACAGATAATAAGACAATTACCAGCTTTATTTTAAATAGATAAACTCAATAATAACCCTCACGTGGCTTTTACTTTATTGAGTGGATAATTATTTATTTTACCCACTCAACTGTCACTTGTCAAATTATTTTCTTGTAAATGTCATTAAAATTTTTAATAAAAATATGAATTCCTAAGCTATTTATTGGATAAAACCTTGTATGGCACTCATGGGTAAACCAATATTGCCCTCTAGAAAATTAACCTGCTTGGCTGACGCCTCGCAGGTTAATTTTTTCATGGGCAATATCTTACTTTACCCAATAGTACCATAAATAACTATTTTTCCTGAAAAAGTTACCCTAATCGGAATTTTCTTTCAGCTTTTTTTGACTTTTTTAAAAGTTTAACCCCCCATAACTTTTTTGTTTTTGGAGGGATTACTTTTAAAATTAGTAGAATGGATCCATATAATATTATTAAAAAGTAATTAGAAAAAAGCTTTTATTTTACCATTTAACATAACATATCAGAAAAACTAGGTACATGAACAATTTTAAGAATAATAGTTAAGAATTTGGTTTTTAATAGTCACAGTAAGAAGCACTCAACTAACTTATTTAAAATCAATAATTCTATTATTTTTTAAATTTTATCGGAAAAGACAAAGAGTTTTTGTGATTTTTATAAAAAACATAAAAGTGAAAAACAATAAAATGGATATATTTTGACACCTAAAATTGTTATTTATGTACCTTATTTTGATTTGCCTAAGGTTTAAATTCTGGGGGTGGGAGGATGTGGTAAATCTTAGGGGACTTAGTCATCTAATTAATAAATAAAATCACGAAATATAACCTTCGATTTTTAGAATATTTTCTCGAAGACATAGATATTCTGGGGGGTAAGTAAAATAATAGGTTCCAAGCTCCCTTAGCTTTCCTTTCGGCTTCAACTGTTATCGCCAATGATAGTTTTTTTTATATATGTTGAAACGTCTATATTAATTATTACTTCAAAAATCCCAAAAAAGCGTGGTTTTCGAACTTTAAAAGCAAAATTGTGGTTTTTCCCTTATATCTCGGGAAAGAAACGTTCGAATTCAAATCTGTTAAATGAGTATTGGACATTTAAAAAAATGTTTTGGACTTTTTTTCAGTTTTTTGCACTTTTTTTGAAAACCGTTAAATCCATCTACAAAAACTAAACATTTTTAAAATATGCGTGAAAAACTGCATCTTTTAGATATATAATGTTCCTAGAAAAAAAAAATTTAGGGCTGAAAATAATGATTTTTTTTAAGCCAATAGCATTTATCTCAGAACACAGACCTGATGGCACCAAATGGAGGTCAAATTCGTGTTCAGCATCAGACAAAATTGAGAGATATGTATTTTTTGTCAACCATAGTCAAAAATGACTTTTTTTGAAGTTATCTCGAAAACTAATCGTATGAGGTGCTATTTTGACCTCAAATTCCGATTCCGACATAGGAATGCAATGGTTTCAAAAAAGGTATATGACTTTTATTTTTTTTGTGTAGCTGTGTAACAATCGAGTTATATCAAAAAAAGGCCAAAGGGGGTGAAATTGTTTTTTTTTTATTTTTTAGCCAAATTATTCGTCGGAGCATAAAAGTGGTTATAAGCAAACTTGTAGCTCTTGAAATTCTCAATAAGTTTTATTTATTATAAATTTTCAGTACGGTTACAAGGGGCGCTGAAAGTCGAGTTGCAACCGTACAAAAATACCTATCAAAATTCATAATATATAAAACTTACAGAGAAGTTCCAGAGAACTTCCAGAGCTACAAGTTTGCTCAAAACCACTTCAACGAATGCTAATTTGATGCTAATTTGATTTTTTCGATTTTTGAGCCAAATTATAATTTAGCTGAAACATCGTAAAAAACAATTTCACCCCCAACATGGCTATTTTTGAATATAACTCGATTGTTATTATAATAAAAAAATTATCCAAACAAAACTTGTTGGAAAGGAGGATGTCAGGAAACGGAGAATTTTGGCCTCGTTGCGGAACTTTTTTAACCCTTATAAAATCTTTGTTTGGGTCCTTATAAGACAGAAAATTACCATAGTGAACTTGGAAAGCCAAAAGTCGGTGAAAAATGTGAATTTTTGAATACGACTATTTTTGGTACCACTGATTACTGTGTACATTCTATGAACCGACACCTCTGGGGAAGGTTTCTTGTGATGGCTTATGTGTGTATCCATACCCATAAGTTTAAAACTCAAAATGGCTTAGGAAATATGGCAAAAGAAGTTTATTAAACAGAGGTACAAAAAAAACAAAACTATTTTTTTTTGTTAAAATCGGTCTAGTAGTTTGGGCTTAGGTGGGAACAAACAAACCAAAAATATATACAAAACTCTCGTTTCGCGTTGCTGTGGTCGAATTAAATAGCCGAATTGCTGCACACGTGCGGTAAATAAACAAGTAGCAAAAAAAAATGGACAAGACAATGTTTATCTGACTATTTAGATAGTAATTTCGGCGGGGTTGGGTTGAGGGGTGGTTTATTAAAGTCCAAAAAGGTTAATTTTAACTTATCGTACGTGGGGAGCAATTCTGCAATGTAATCCTACCATAACAACGCAAAACAAGTGTTTTGTATGCATTTTTGTTTGTTTGTTTGTTTATTTGTTTATTCCCAAATACAGCCCAAATTACGACGATTGAGGCATCAATCATCGTCTTGATTACGGGAGTGGCATAGGTAATATAAATGTTTATTTTTGTTTTTTTGTCGGCTGTTTTACCACCTCGGTTTGTTTAATAAACTTCGTTTGCCATATTTCCTGGAGAAGCTTTGTTTACGACATCTGTTGACGTCGAAAAATAGCCTTTTTTTTACCGAAAACAACAAATTTTGGGTCGTTGAGACCGAATCTGTCCTCAGAATACTTCTATTACCTACGTTTTCTGAGAAAAATGAGATAAAAATGTTAAAAAATCATTATTTTATCCCTCTTTTGTTCTAAAATCATGGGAGATAAAAATATTCCGAGGACAAATTTAGATTCGGAGACTTAATATTAGTTAAAAAATACCCAACTTAAAACAGGGAAACTTTAAATTGATAGGTAGGATAAATAGGGATATTATGAAAAAAAATATTTTAAAAAAATGGATAATGTGACAAAACTAAGTAGGGGTGGAGGGTAAGGAGAAGGGTGCATAAGGGGACAAGCTTATCGCCACGTACTCATGCTAAAAATTGTCAAAAATCATTACTAGTGGGTCAAAAATGAACTAAAAAAATGTTACGTAATATGGTTCTTATGTAATCAAGTAACATTTTTATGATTTAGAACCATTAAAAAACAAACAAAAATACACAATATTTTGTTTTATAAATTATTTTTAAATTGGCATAATTGCCTGTACTAAAATTTAAAAAATAAGACCTGCTGGATTTTTTTTAATGTAAAATTTGGTTTCGGCGCCTTTAAATTAATAAGAAAAATATATTTTTTGGGCTCGGAAAAAAGTTTACACTGTGTACTTTAATTTTGTTTCTTTTTAACTTATTTACTTTTTAAGAACAAACTAAGTAAAATAAAAAAAATATTTGTATAAATATTTTTGTAGAGAATTTTCTAATCTACAAATTAGGTCCTATAAAATTTTTATACAGATTTGATAGTTTTTCCACAAAAGAGCAATTAAGAGACTCTGCACTTTTATTTAAAGCTTTTTATTTTTGTTTTTCGCGTGCTTACTCTGACAGTAGGTCCTTGGCATATATATTTTTGAGTTCCTCGTATTTTTTTAATATACCCTAAAATTTTCAAAATCCTACTCTTTTTTTTAAGATTTTGAAAAAAAAGTCGTTATTACCTGGACTCAAAAATTTTAGGTGCTGAAATTTTTCTAATGTCAGATTCGGTTTCTACGCCCTCGAATTAGTAAGAAATTTTGGTTTTATAAATTATTTTTAAATTGGCATAATTGACTGTACTAAAATTTAAAAAATAAGACATGCTGAATTTTTTTAAGGTCAAATTTGGATTCTGCGCCTTTAAATTGACAAGAAATATATATTTTTTGTGCTCTGGAAAAAAGTTTAGACTGTATACTTTCATTTTGTTTCTTTTTAATTTATTTACTTTTTACGAACAAACTAAGCAAAATAAAAAAAATATTTGTATAAATATTTTTGTAGAGAATTTTATAAATTATAATCTACAAATTAAGTCCTATAAAATTTTTATACAGATTTGATAGTTTAGCCACAAAAGAGCAATTAGGTAAACTCTGCACTTTCATTTTAAGCTTTTTATTTTTTTTTTCGCCTACTTACTCTGATAGTAGGTCCTTGGCATATATATTTTTGAGTTCCTCGTATTTATTTTTTCTAATATACCCTAAAATTTTCAAAATCCTACTCTTTTTTTTAAGATTTTGAAAAAAAAACGGCATTAAATCCAGGACTTATATCTCAAAAATTTTAGGTGTTGAAAGGTCAGATTCGGTTTCTACGCCCTCGAATTAGTAAGAAAAATTTACTTTCCGATCGGGGCAAAAAAAAAGTTGATTTTTGTTGCCTAGTGTTTTTATCTCATCTTACGCTAATGTTCCTGTAAAGCTGTACCGTAATTAATACGTTCACTGCCAACGGCTAGTTTTGACAGCGGAGCAATGGGTATGGGCAAGGGAAAAATAGAAAGAATTGATTAATGTTGTTAGGGGCGCCAGTTACTTTAGCTTTTACTCCTTTAGGTAAGTAACAACCTAGTGTAAATACTTAAGCTTTTCAGTTTGAGAAAATATAACCCCTAAATAAAATAAGATAATTCATTTGAGAAATTTATTATAAATAAACTTAATGAAAGCACATCAAGTAATGTATTAATATATATAAAAAATATGTGTAATTATATTAAGATATAATTAAAGAAATCTTAATAAAAATTACTAAATTCAGAAATCATTCGACTTAAATGTATAAAGAAAACATGAAGTTCAGCAAGCACCAAGAAATGTATGTAAACAACAATCATTTCTTGCAGTGTATAAAAGTCATGCTTAAATTAGAAATCATTTAATCAAAAGTATGATATTTAATAATTAATAAATGAGATTAAATGTTTTAAAAAAAATAAGTACCTAAAAATGAACAAAAGCCAGAAGGGCATATAGTATTAAACAATACTATATCAGATCTGATAAAGTTTACAGTTATAAGAATATTGAAATAAAAGAATTTAAAAATATGAAATATTGCTTTCAAAAGTTTTCAGAATGAGTACTTAGCTGGTTTCTGCAAAATCCATGAGGTATGAATTCCATCGTCTCCATCTGTGCAAGTCTCCCCTATGCTGATGAATTCATTTCTCAAATGAAAGAAAAAAAAATATAGGCTGTCCCATCTACTTTGGAAAAATTATCTTCCAGGATAAAATGTACGATTGAAAATGTTGTCCGGGATTAAATATGCTTTTGAAAATTATGTCCAATATAAAATTGTCTGCTAGACGGTCATATAGAATTTATCTATGCCGAAAAATACAGAACCATGTTCCAACAGAACATCACTCCATGCGGAGAACTTGTATATCAAATATACCAAAATAAACTTCAACTTAAATTAATGTAATTCCATATTAATGGTATAGAAATGGTGAGTAATTAATGGTCTAGTGATTGTGCTTAATTAATGTAGTAATAATGGTGCTTTATGGTGCTTAATTAATGGTGCTAAAACAATAATTATATCTCAGAAATATTCTAAGAAACAGAAAAACTTAACTTACGTCTCATTCTAAGTCTTCGATGTCCATCGAAACGTTATGAATGCATAATTGTAGAAAATATCAGTTATAATATCTTCCGCATTGTTTAAATATTCATTTTCACTAACTTTAAATAAAAATACATGAAGAATTACTTCGATGATTACAGAAAATAAACACTCGTCAAAATGAGACCACCATTGTACAGAGTTCATCAAGAAAGAGCGAAAATCGACCTTATCAACCGGTATGAACCCTTCAGGTGAATAAAATCCTATTTCTGAACTATTAGCGACATCTATGCAAGTCATTATCAACTACAGTTTTACCGTATAGGATTCCTAATAAAGGTAACTGAAACTACATCAAAAATAATAACTAATTAAAAGAATGTTTCCTAATAAATCTGTATTAGTGATATCTAACCTCAAAATATTACTCTAAGAAACAAATATAAACAATACTTATTGTTTATCAGCAAAACTAATAAAAATACGAACAGAATACTAAGTGTCCTGTGAACTAAGTATAAACAAAATACTGAATCTAAGTGAGCAGTTCCAGCAAACTATTTTCAACAAATTCTGGATTATCCCGAAGGGATAATCATACACAACTTTCCACAAGAGAGACAAGCTACAGGTGAAAGCCAGTGAAATCCAACCCTCAATAGACTCTGAAACATATAAAAACCAGGTAAGTCCATAGACAAATGTATTATAGAGAAATAAGTCATATGATTCTTTATTATTAAAAATCATATTCTAATTATGTTTTCTTTATGTTATTTTCAGGTAGAACTATGGAATAGAGACTTATATGGTTAGAATTCAGTTCCTGCTACAAAATAGTCCCAGATACAAAATAGTTCTGTACGTACGTAACTATTTATATACAAAATAAACATAAATTATAACGTAAGTAAACGAATAGTTTAATTAACCCTTGCTATATTACAAAGTGACGATTTATGTCGTTACACATGCCCCCTCCAAAAATAATAAAAATATTTAATATACAAAAAATATTTTTATACCAAACTCTATAACTATTTAACTTAAATAGCTAAAATATATACTATATTTTATTTAATAAATCAACAAAAAAATACAATACTTTATGTAAATCATTTGAAATACTACTTGATAATTAACAATAGCTAAGCTTGATAACTACGTGTATCATCCGCCTACTCTTATGTAGAACATAATTTTGGGACTTTATCGGTGTGTGTCATAAACAGGTAATTGTCATAATCAGGTAATTGTCATAATCAGGTAATTGTCATAATTAATTTTGTTTTTCTTTTTAGCTAAGTTTTATCAAGATAAAAAAATAGAAATAAGACTTGACTACGCGCATCAGAATCCTCTTCTACAAAAAATATATTTATATATTTTTTTTTACTATATACAAAAGTTTTGGGTACCCTTTAAATATTTTCAATACATTGATATTTTTTTAAATATCATTCCGAATAATACTAAGAATATATTCTTATTTAATAAAATCTAGCCAACTGAAATGTCACTATTCGATCCAAAATATTTCTTTAGATCTTTAACATGCCAGTCGCCTCTATGACCATCTGCATTTTCCAAAATATACACTAACTTTGACTTTTTCGCAACAACTTTGCAAAGTATGTACTTTGGAGCAAGTTTTGCAGCAAAACTTTTACTAGCATCTGAGAGTACTTTGTTTCGTCTCCAAACTTTTTCACCTATATCAAAATTTACTTCACGCTTGCGCAAATCATAAGTACGCTTATTACGTTCATAAGCTTCATGTAAATATTTCTTTACATCAACAAAAATCTCTTTAAGATTTCCCAAGTCTTGCCTATACGAGTCTCTGTCACAAGGTTCTAATTTAACACCATCAGTCGATGTCATTTTGCCATAATAAGTTCCTGTGATAGGTACATTCCTCCCAAAATTAAGAAATGCCGGCGTATACCCCGTAACTTCATTTACAGACGTTCGTAAAGCTAGACCTATTTTTGCTAAATTTTTACACCATTCTTTTTGATTATCTTTTATATATGATCTTATAGCAGTAGAAATTGTGCGATGTTGCCTTTCCGTCGGATTATTTTGACTATGGTAAAGTGCATTAAACCAAATTTTCTGTACATTATATTCATCTGCTAATTTTTTAAAAACTTTACCAGCAAATTGTTTTCCATTATCGACAATTAAAAATTGACAGACTCCGTAAACTAAAAAAACTTCATTCTCAATGAATTTACATATTGCATTTGCAGTAGCTTCCCTTAAAGGATGTAATAATGTATACTTTGTAAACCAGTCTGACACAACTAAAAGATAACAAAAACCTTTAGAACTTCTGGGAAATGGTCCCTGCAAATCACATGAAATAACTTGCCACGGATAATTTACTTCTTTTTCACGACCCATCAATCCAAAACGTGCAGAATTACTAACTTTTTGTGATTGACAAATATTACAACATCTTACATATTTTAAAATATCTTTACGCATTTTTGGCCAAAAATATGTTTCTGAAATTCTATGAAAAGTTTTAAAAAATCCCATATGAGAAGCTAATACATCGTCATGACATTCTTTTAGTACTTGTTTACGACATTTTTGAGGCACTAACAATTTCCACTCTACAATATTACTTTTTACTTTTGTCTTGGTCGGTATGAACTTATAAATATTATCATCAATAACTTTAAATTGCGGATATGAATCTGGACTTTTAACAATTTTTTTCCTCAACTGAATATAATATTTATCACTATTATAATCATTTACATTAAAATTAATTAAATTTACATCTGGAAAAATTGATTTTTCTGGTTCTATTCTATCAAAAGCTCTGGATAACCCATCAGCTACTACATTTAATTTACCTCTACGATATACAATATCCATATCATATTGCTGTAATTTTAATGACCATCTAGCCAAGCGACCAGAGGGATCTTTCATATTACTCAAATATTTTAATGAAGAATGATCTGTAATTACTGTGAATTTAACACCTTCAATATATGGTCTAAACCTATCTATAGCAAACAAAACAGCTAAACATTCCTTTTCACCTACAGAATATTTTATTTCACTACGTGTTAAAGCTCTACTAGCATAAGCTATTACTTTTTCTTGACCATCTTGCGTTTGTGTTAATATGGAACCGAGGCCAACTAAAGAAGCATCACATTGTATAACAAATGGTAAAGAAAAATTGGGACTTGCTAAAGCTGGAGCATTTATTAAAGATTCCTTCAACAATAAAAAAGCTTTTTCTGCATCAGTATTCCAACTAATGGCTTGTTTTTTACCTTTGCCCTTCAAAAGTGAATTTAATGGGCTAACAATTGTTGAAAAATTCCTAACAAATCTACGATACCACGAAGCTACACCTAAAAATCGTTTTATCTCTGTACTATTTGTTGGTCTAGGATAGTTTATTATTGCTTCTACTTTTTGCGGATCGGTTCTTAAACCAAAATTATCAATTACAAAACCTAAATACTTAAGTGATTTTCTAAAAAAAATACTTTTTTCAAAATTTATTGTAAGATTAGCAGATTTTAATTTTTCATGTACTATTTGAAGTAATTTAATATGTTCCTCAAAAGTTTTTGATACTATTATAATGTCATCAATATAAACAAATATATTTGGATAAAAGGAGAAAGGAAAAAGTTTATCCATTAATCTTTGCTGACTTTGTGTTCCATTTTTGAGTCCATAACACATTACATTAAATTCAAATAGTCCCCTACCAGGTACGGAAAATGCAGTTTTTTCTTTAGCAGTTTTTGTAAGTGGAATCTGCCAAAAAGCATTTTTTAAATCTATACTTGATATATATTTTGCATCGCCTAATAAACTCAAAATGGAGTCTATCCTTGGTAAAGGATGTGAATCACCTTTTGTAATAGAATTTAATTTACGTCCATCAAAACAAAAACGGTATGTACCATTAGCTTTTTTTACTAATAAAACTGGTGAATTAAAATCAGAATAAGATGGTGAAACTATATCATCTTTTAACATTTTATCTAACTCTTTATGTAAAATTTCTATTAAATAAGGTGACAAAGGATATTGACGCATTTTAAAAGGTTTATTATTTCCTGTATCTATATCATGTTCTATTAAATTTGTTCTACCTATTTTTTCGCTATATAATTCTTTAAATAAACTAACAAATTTATCTGCTATCTTTTTCTGTTCGTCTGTCAAGTCACATAAGCCTACTGAATTATCTTTATTTATATCCTGACTATCACTGTTACTGATCACATTCAATTTATTAATTTTATTATTCCAAGATTCATCAGAAAAATCCAGAGTCATAGAAAACAATTGTAAAAAAATCACACCAAAAATAAAATTTGTTTCCAAAGAAGGAACAACCAAGACTTGTAAAATCTTAACTTCATTATCTACTTTAATAGGTAAATAAACAACACCAGTTACCAACTGTTTAGATTTATCAGCTGTAGTAACATGCGGTATAAGACATTTATCAATTTTTAAATTAAATTTTTCTAAAATTTTAATCGCGTGACCACCAGCCACTGAACAATTTGCACCTGTATCAATCAAAGCTGTTATATTTTTATCAAAAATATTTACTTTAATATATGGACGGTTATCTCTAGGTAATTTAATAAAAGAACTTTTATTAATTACAGACAAACTATACGGTTTATAAAAATTTTTAACTTTATTCAACCAATCTTTCCATTCATTCAAATAAAAGCGTTTATTTGTTTCTGTTACACTTGATTTTTGTAAAGAATTGATATTATTTTTATTATAATAAATGTTTTTACAAAAAGTAGTTTTGTTATCCTTTTTTACCTGACTGTCATTATTATTTTTAGCCTTTTTATTAAGTGAATGCCGACTAAAATCATCCACTTTCCTATTTAGTTTTTTTGTACAGGAAGGGCAATTTTTAAAAACTACATCTTTATATCCACATTTATAACAAAACTTTGTTCTTTTAGCTAAACATTTGCTAAAAATATGATTTGGTTGGTTACAGTTATAACAAATTATTTGTCTAATTTTATTATTACTACTATTCTGTGTATTATTAAAGCTTTGATTGGTACTTTGACTAATTTGAGAAACTTGACTACTATTACATACTGAACTTTGACGAGTAGAGGAAGATGGGGTAAGTTTGGACACTGTGGTATTATGACTACAATTACATTTACTACTAAAATTTTGATTTATATCCGAACTTAGGACATTTACTTTATTAACTGCTTTATTTTTTGCCACACTTTTACCTGCTATGCTCTTTTGTTTTAATTGATAAGCTTCATCTATTCTTTTACAACTGTCCTTTAAATCTTCTAAATCATTTATTTCTATAAGTGATAATGGTATAAAATAATGTGGTAATATTCTTTCTCTAATCGTCTTAAGTCTAGTATATAAACTTGCAGCATGAATTAAACGTTTAAACAAGGTTTCCATAGCACCTATAAAAATTGCGATAGATTCATCGGGATTTTGATATCTAGAACGGATATCATCCCATGTTCTATCATCTATGTTAGCTGGAAGAAAATCTTTTTTTAATGCTTGAATTATTTGAGACCACGAATTTAAATTATCTTTAATTGAGAGAAACCATGACAATGCTGGTTCTTTGAATAAGTCATATGCGGATTTAAATAACATTTCGTCTGTAACATTTCTACTTATTTTCATATATTCAACTTGCTCAATAAAATTTAAAACATTAGACTTTCCATCAAAATTAATATTCCATTTATAAACTGGTACTGATTTTAAATAATCATTATCTTTTTTACTAGAAACATTAGGACTAAACTGTGTACTATTATGTAATGAAATATTATTATTTACTTGAGTAAGATCTGAATTTTTACCAGATTTTTCATAAAGATCTAAAATATCTGCTTCTATTTCTAAACAAGTTGCTTTTGTTATTTCTAAAAATTGAATACGTCTAACTTTATTTTCTTCTACTTCAGGAAAACGTTGCAGACGATTTGTTACATGTACTAAATAAGTTTTTAATTTTCTTAAATCAGCTAAACTATAATCACCATGATATTCTACAATTTCTGAAGATATACTATCTAAAATTCTATTAATATTTTCCACTTCACTGTTAAAATTAAAAGTCGGATCTACATATTTTACTTTAGGATCTTCCCTAGCTATGGCTCTACCTAAAACTTTAATTCTAGATGCTCTATTATTTTTTGCTGTTAAATGTCTTATACGAAGTTCATAATTTACCATTTCTGCAGTCAAAAATCTAATTTCCATTTTATCTAAATCTTCCATTTTGAATATTTATTTTTCAAAATTTAAATTCAATTTACTCAAAATATTTATTTTATAATAAAATATTTATACTGTACCACAAATTATTTTTTTTTTGTGTACACTGTTCAACAAAGTTTTTGCATACTTTGGAAAATTTCCCAAATATGTCAAAAAAATACTAAATTATTATTTATCTCAATTGGACAAATTAATAATTATAAATAGTCTCCAAAACTACAAAATTAGCTAATATTTATTCATATCCTTCGCATAAATAAATACCCTATTATCCATTTATTTCTATTGAATAAAAGATAATTTCTAGAAAAACTGAACCCACGCCAAAATTTCTCTATTCCATGTTATTCCATAAAATTCAGAATAAACATAAAAAACACATATCTGATATATCTTATCAGATTAACTCTAATTTGACTTAATTTTCAACAAAAATTATTTTATTCAACAGTTATATGTAGTTTTTCTCAAAATGAACTTTAAGTTACACTGAAAAAAAAATAAGCTTTAGATTTTTATAAAAAATACACTGAGAAAAATGGAGTAAAATTAAAAAAACAAGTGTTCTATCTATCCAAATACCACGTTCTTGGGCGCCAATATTAGTGTACCGTAATTAATACGTTCACTGCCAACGGCTAGTTTTGACAGCGGAGCAATGGGTATGGGCAAGGGAAAAATAGAAAGAATTGATTAATGTTGTTAGGGGCGCCAGTTACTTTAGCTTTTACTCCTTTAGGTAAGTAACAACCTAGTGTAAATACTTAAGCTTTTCAGTTTGAGAAAATATAACCCCTAAATAAAATAAGATAATTCATTTGAGAAATTTATTATAAATAAACTTAATGAAAGCACATCAAGTAATGTATTAATATATATAAAAAATATGTGTAATTATATTAAGATATAATTAAAGAAATCTTAATAAAAATTACTAAATTCAGAAATCATTCGACTTAAATGTATAAAGAAAACATGAAGTTCAGCAAGCACCAAGAAATGTATGTAAACAACAATCATTTCTTGCAGTGTATAAAAGTCATGCTTAAATTAGAAATCATTTAATCAAAAGTATGATATTTAATAATTAATAAATGAGATTAAATGTTTTAAAAAAAATAAGTACCTAAAAATGAACAAAAGCCAGAAGGGCATATAGTATTAAACAATACTATATCAGATCTGATAAAGTTTACAGTTATAAGAATATTGAAATAAAAGAATTTAAAAATATGAAATATTGCTTTCAAAAGTTTTCAGAATGAGTACTTAGCTGGTTTCTGCAAAATCCATGAGGTATGAATTCCATCGTCTCCATCTGTGCAAGTCTCCCCTATGCTGATGAATTCATTTCTCAAATGAAAGAAAAAAAAATATAGGCTGTCCCATCTACTTTGGAAAAATTATCTTCCAGGATAAAATGTACGATTGAAAATGTTGTCCGGGATTAAATATGCTTTTGAAAATTATGTCCAATATAAAATTGTCTGCTAGACGGTCATATAGAATTTATCTATGCCGAAAAATACAGAACCATGTTCCAACAGAACATCACTCCATGCGGAGAACTTGTATATCAAATATACCAAAATAAACTTCAACTTAAATTAATGTAATTCCATATTAATGGTATAGAAATGGTGAGTAATTAATGGTCTAGTGATTGTGCTTAATTAATGTAGTAATAATGGTGCTTTATGGTGCTTAATTAATGGTGCTAAAACAATAATTATATCTCAGAAATATTCTAAGAAACAGAAAAACTTAACTTACGTCTCATTCTAAGTCTTCGATGTCCATCGAAACGTTATGAATGCATAATTGTAGAAAATATCAGTTATAATATCTTCCGCATTGTTTAAATATTCATTTTCACTAACTTTAAATAAAAATACATGAAGAATTACTTCGATGATTACAGAAAATAAACACTCGTCAAAATGAGACCACCATTGTACAGAGTTCATCAAGAAAGAGCGAAAATCGACCTTATCAACCGGTATGAACCCTTCAGGTGAATAAAATCCTATTTCTGAACTATTAGCGACATCTATGCAAGTCATTATCAACTACAGTTTTACCGTATAGGATTCCTAATAAAGGTAACTGAAACTACATCAAAAATAATAACTAATTAAAAGAATGTTTCCTAATAAATCTGTATTAGTGATATCTAACCTCAAAATATTACTCTAAGAAACAAATATAAACAATACTTATTGTTTATCAGCAAAACTAATAAAAATACGAACAGAATACTAAGTGTCCTGTGAACTAAGTATAAACAAAATACTGAATCTAAGTGAGCAGTTCCAGCAAACTATTTTCAACAAATTCTGGATTATCCCGAAGGGATAATCATACACAACTTTCCACAAGAGAGACAAGCTACAGGTGAAAGCCAGTGAAATCCAACCCTCAATAGACTCTGAAACATATAAAAACCAGGTAAGTCCATAGACAAATGTATTATAGAGAAATAAGTCATATGATTCTTTATTATTAAAAATCATATTCTAATTATGTTTTCTTTATGTTATTTTCAGGTAGAACTATGGAATAGAGACTTATATGGTTAGAATTCAGTTCCTGCTACAAAATAGTCCCAGATACAAAATAGTTCTGTACGTACGTAACTATTTATATACAAAATAAACATAAATTATAACGTAAGTAAACGAATAGTTTAATTAACCCTTGCTATATTACAAAGTGACGATTTATGTCGTTACAAAGCATAGCCGAGCTAATCCAATAGCAAACGTTCCTATCTTTTTTTTCTTTAATGTTTATACTAAATATTTTATAAATATTACTATTTCTCACATTTTTTCCAAACTTTCTGTCTAAAAAATTATTGACCCATTCCCAACTTTTTTTCGCGTCATTGCATTCCATCCCTCTGTGCCTCATCGTATCAACTAAATCAAATCTATTTTTGATCAAATAAAACAAATATTTGTTTAGCGGAATGAATAAAATGCTGTCACAATCACATGAAACTGCGATTTATTCGAAGCCGCGGGAATTAAATTAATTACTAAAATATTACGATCGTGCAGTTTGTTCTCCAATTCTCCATGCACGTTACACATATAAATAAAGAAACTCCGCGGGAAATTAATAGGATTAGTTAACATCGTAAATACATCTTTTAATATTAAATAAAACTAATACACAGTATCACAAAATATAACATAACATAACTTTATTGTATCTAAAGAATAAATTCTTATTACAAGAAGTTTGATTGAAAAAAAAAATAATAATGAATTAAACCTAATATAAGTGTGCATCATAATTATAGTATTACAAAAAAAAAGAGGAAAAAAAAGAGGAAAAAAAAGAATTAAACCTAATATAAGTGTAGAGCATAATTATATGTATTACAAAAGGAGGAAAAAAAAAGGAAAAAAGCGCCTAATGAAAATATGATATAATAAGTTACTCGTTTAAGATAAATGAGCGAATTTTAAGACAATTTCTAACAAAACCGCAAATCATTTTAATTTTAAGAGCATTTAAATTGTTTAGGGCAAAAACAATACCATCAAGATCTATAAGACTATCTATGTAAGGTTCCCTCAAGGGCTTGTAAATAGGGCATTTAAAAAATACGTGTTCCAAAGTCTCAAATTGGTTTAAATTACATATGGTGCACCGATCATTTGGATTGATTTTATAAAATAAACCATTGTAGGAAAAAGTAAAGCTAAATGAGGTGACCATTCTTATTTGCATTATTATTCGCAAGTTGCCAATATTTTCGCAGGAACGTAGGTATTTTTGTGGTTCTCTGGAGACAAAAAAGTTTTGATAAATTGTTGCGTTAGTCGAGTTAATTAAAGAGTTTATATCTTTATTATATAAATATTCTTTAAATTTATTTAGTAAAATCGGTCTGTAATTTTTTAATTTTCTTACTGAAATTTCATTTAAAAAAGTGGGTTCATTTATACAGTCAAGCATTGATTGAAACTGCGCCACCCAATTATATTTCGAGTTACCGTTATTAAAATAAACAAGTCTGTCAAAGCATAGTATATAATATACGCACATTCAAATTTACTTTGTAAATTTTAGTGCATATTAGCATATTTGTTGCAAATTATTTATTATTTATATTGTGAAACTTAAATGCAATAAATATTATTATTATTATTATATTATAGTCTAGGATATCTATGAGAAGGCATCCTAAGAAGTTTTTCTAGCCATGAAAGGCACATTTTGAATATTAAAAAGGATATTTTAAGGGTGCCAGTCTCTAGCCTAACCATATAGTCTGGCGTGTTACGAGGTAGTAAAAACAGCCTTTTAAAAAATCCTAGTTGGACGCGTTCTAGCTCCTCGATATTTCGCAGAGCCCAAATGGAAGAGCTATATAGTAGAGTAGAAAGAATTATTGAATTATATAAGGAAATTCTGGAATCCCAGGTATTTATTGTGGAACTTGCCATAAGAGACATGACAGTACCAGTATCACAAAATATACATATGTAGATTCATAACAAGCCCTGCAGATATGTAATGCTACGCATTTCATTATATACTATTCACACTGAATGGCTTACTTTTTACAATACAATACTCTTTTTGTGAGAAACGAAAAATCAACAAAAAAAAATGAAAATGATAGACATTTTAATAAGAAATAAGTAATAAGTAATAAGTTTAACCCCTCATAACTTTTTTGGGGTGTTTACTTTTAAAATTTGTAAAATTGATTCTTATAATAAAAGTAATTTTTCCTGAAAAGGTTACGTCAATTGAAATTTTCTTTTAGCTTTTTCGATTTTTTTTTAAATTTAACCCCCCATAACTTTTTTGTTTTTGGGGGGATTACTTTTAAAAACAATAGGGATCTTCCCCTCGTAGAACCTGATTTTTCCTGAAGATTTTAAGTCCATTGGATTATTCGTTCTTGAGTTATCGTGTTCACACAAATCGTGACATCGGAAGGACGGACAGACGGACGGACATTTAAAAAAAAAGTTGCTCATTTTTTCATGAAACAAATTTATATCCAAGAATTTTTTGTCTAGGACGATTTTTGAAAATTTTTGAAAATTCGAAACTACGAACATGACAAATGTCTAAAAAATGTCCTCATTTAATTTGTCACTTAGTTTGCAAATTTGCAAAATTGAAGTAACCAACTAAAAAGTTAAATTTTTCCAACTCGAAATTCGCTGTTTTCATGAAAATTTTCTGTTTGGAAATAATTACGACCTGGGCATCGCCCTGCCCCTGGAGTAATTATTTCCTTTGACAGCAAATTTGAATAAAAAATGTGAATTATTTTCCGATAATTCGAAGAATCATGTGTAATTCGGAAGATTATTTTTTAACGATTTATATGTCAAACCTACTTTTATATTTTTTTTCATCGCAAAATGATATAAATTGTTATATTATTATTTATCTTAATATTTTTACAGGCATGTTCTTTGATTCGATTAATTTAATTTCATTCTCAATTGCCAAGCTAAAACCCTTTTTTGTCCATTTTTAAATTGCAAATTATGATTTTGTCAATAGTTTAGTCACAATAATAAAGTTATAACAATAATTATAAATAGTAATATATTCATATTTAATTAATAATTAGTTTTAGGTATGAAACTTTGTTGTCAAAGAGAAATACTGAAAAACAAAATACTACAGCGATTCTCACAAGAATGTTCTACAGTAGAAAATTCCCAATATAACTGTAATATAATTGGACAGAAATAAACACGTGGTCAGAAATATTGTTAAATTATCAGCCAATCGATAAAAACGTTAAAAAAATAATCAACAAAATTCACTCTCATAGCAATACGAGCGTTGAATAACATACTATTTTTCCGGGACACCCTGTGTTTATATTAAATTACCTGCCAGTCGGATAAATTAATTTTTAAAATTTTAAATAAAAATACCACACAAGTTATAATAACTAATTTTATTTTTTTAAATTTTCAAATGCAATAACGATTTTGCAATGTATTTATTTAATTATAATTATTAATTTAAATACCCATACAGGGCGTAATAACATATTCTGATTATAATTTAGATATATCTATTACACTACTAAAATATGTAGCAGTTTTTTAATAATTTGGATATAAGAAATTAATTGAAAAAAAAAATGGAAAGGAAAATAAAAAGCAAACATACAGTGCGGTCCAAAAGTCATCCCCCCCTTTTAACTTTTGAACGAGTTGAGATATCGACTTCAAATTTAGGACTCTTAAATAAGACAACTTAAACTATCTTTTAGCATATATTTGATATTTTCAGCTCTTAAAATGTGGGCAGGGGGGCATGGGGGGAATTTTTTTTTAAATGGAAAGGGGGTCGTGTGATACATCATTTTAAAGCTTATAAAATTCTGTATTTAAACTAACATTTTTAAATTTTTTAAAAATATTTTTTAAGGTTTTGATTTTTCAATTTCTTGTGCTAAAACATTCGATTTTTTAAGTTTTTTTTATAAATTTTTATTTATGTCAACTAAAATTATTTAAAAGTATAATTAACATTTTTTTATGATGAAATTAGACATTTTTAAAAATTATTTGTTTTTTTTAGAGAAGTTTTGACATTAATACCCATTTTCAACCCCATTTAAACCCAATTTTTTTTTTAATTTAAAAATATGGAGTTAAATGGAGAATTTTATAAGCTTTAAAATGATGTATTACACGACCCCCCTTCCTATTTAAAAAAATATGCCCCCATGCTCCCCTGCCCACATTTTAAGAGCTGAAAGTATTAAATATATACTAAAAGATAGTTTAAGTTGTTTAATTAAAAGTTCTAAATTTGAAGTCGATATCTCATCTGGTTCAAAAGTTAAGAGGGGGGGGGGGTGACTTTTGGACCTCTCTGTATAAAAAATAAACTGAAGAAATTTCTGTAAAACGGTAGGGTACCAACGAAAAGTAAATAAATGTAAATTTTTACTCGCCTTTCCTAAAATTGCAAAAAAAGCAATTTAACTTCCTTATGTGATTTTTTTAGGTGACACAGAAAAATATTGTCTTAAATCAAGAATTTGGTGATTTGTATATAACGAAGAGAATATATTCTTCTTTTATGCATACCATATTCTTATCCTTTCATATTTGAGAATATTTTCTTCTTTCAAGCAAACCATATTTTTATGCTTTCATATTTAAAGCACAATTTTGCTTTAAAGGAGAATATCGATGGTCTAGCGTATTTAAGTATTTAGGGAAATTGTATGTACTTAGCACCTTTGTTCGCTAGACCATCGATATATTCTCTTCGTTATATCCAAATCACACATTCTTGACAATATTTTACAATATTTTTTTTGTTTAATAACTTAAAAATTATAATATTTTATAATTATATTATTTTTTCGCAATTTATTGTTTTTATTGTTCTTGTAATTTATTAACTTTACATTTTAACTCTTGGTTTATGCACCCAACTAACTAAAAAAAAAATAATTATCACTCCAGTGCACATGTTTCGTGTGTATATATATAATATACCTAATCACTAAGCATGTGCACTGAGGTAAAAGTAAATTTTACTGAAATTTTTTTAATGACCCAACAGTTTTTCCCGATATTTAAATTATTATACATATGAAAAACCAGCACTATTTTTTAATAAGGAGTTAACCTTTTTAATAATATAAACCAAGAAAAGATACAAGTAGCGCAAAACTCCATATTAAAAGTTATTTTAAAAAAAGATAGACTTTACTCAACTAAGGATTTGTATAATGAAGCAAAAGTTTTTAACGTACGTGGTTTATATGTTTTTAATAGTTTGGTTTGGATGTACTCAAACAAAACTACGTTTTTTAATAGAAATTTGTTTTACACTAGAGCCACAAACAATAATTTAATTTTAGTTCCTTTTTATAGAAAAGAACAACTTAAAAGATTTGTTTTTTATTATGGTCCAACACTGTACAATAAATTACCTCTTATGTATAAAACAATATCAAGGTTAAAAAAGTTTAAAATTGATGTTAAACAGTATCTGATGATCCATGTTAACAACTTAGTCTTATTATTTTAGCTAATATTATAATTAATAGTTTAATTATTCTTTTTATTTTTTACTTTACGTTTTTATTGCATTTTTTTTTCCTCTTTTCTTTATTATGAACTTTAGCAATAATTAAAAATAAATTTTGAAATTTTACTGGTAAGGCCAAGTACAATACAATCATTTATGATTAGGTATAGGTCTTAGCGGTTGATTTCAATAATTTAGTATATAAAATACAATGAACTTGAGGAGTGGAGGAACAGGAATGGCGTCTGAACAAGTGGCTAATATGAATGGCAGCCATTAACCGCATTCTTTATTCTAGGGGGTTCAAATTTTTCACACTAGGTGGTGCGATTTGGTAACTTTATAGGGAATTTTCATCTTGGTGCTTTCAGAGACCAACTTATCTCTGGTGCTTAAAGCACCGTGCTTTATTGACAATGAAGTTTTTAGGGTTATGTACAATGTCAGTGGATTTAAAAACGGTATAAAAAAACATTTATTTCTCAAAAAAACATATTTCTATTTAAAAAAATTACAAAAATGTATAAAATTAAAAAATAATGACAGAATTAAAAAAATAACTAATAAAATAAAAAAAACAAGGTAGGTCATATAGCAGTTGAATATTTTCTCAAACCTTCATTCTTAGTACATTTTGGTACTGACGTGTAAATTGTGTTAATTAGGGTCACTCGGTCAGTTTTTGCTTTGTCTAGTTGGTGTGTTAGTGTGTTTTGGTGTTTGGTCGATTTGGGCTTTTGATTTGAGGTGAAAACTTCCACAAACTCAAACGGCTAACCACCAAAACACTAGACAAAGTAACAACTGATCAAGTGACCATAGTCTTAATAATTTTATTACTTTTTTTATTCAGTGTCAATTTTGATTAAATTCATCATAATTTAGTAATAAAGTAGCATTCACTGATCTAAAATTAAAGGAATTTTATAAAGGGAGCTTCGAGTCATAACTTCCAACCAGTCAAAACTCTAGCTCTGGGGCTAGGGAACGTTCAAGTATTACGTAACGCAAATTTTGATCATTTTGGACCTCCCCCCCCCCCGTAACGCTATTTTCCTATACCATTAACATGGGCGTAACACTCCAAAATGACCCCCCCTACATAATACTTGAACGTTCCCCTAGTATTCCAACCACTTGATTTTAAAAATTTTAAAGCTTTTAAGGTATATTTTGGTCAGAATTGTATTCTCCCCATTTGAATGGGGACTATGCCCCCGTTTAAATGGGGGCAAGGCATCAAAAACACCAAACAGGCAAAAAAAAATCTGACCTACACCAAAAAGTTAGGTTACGTTATGTTTAATATCTATAGATATACAACAGTGCAAAATCGGTCGGAACTCCAGACACTCTATTGTATAAATACTTGTAATAAAAAATGTACATATGAAAATCTTATTTTTGAAATACACACCCTATTTTTTCAGGTTCGAACTCTGGCTTTCTTCAGAAGTACTTTCTCTTTTCCAAAAACCATCATATTTAAAATGCCTTGAGCAAACAAATTTATTCTCAGAAAAAGTATACCTACGTAGATTTGGGTATTTTAAAAATATCAAGCCATTGCTCCAACAATGCTTTATCTTTTGGAAACCTGTAAAATAGAAAACCCTGGCAATAAATTAAATCTCACTAAATTTGTGGTTTTATATACATATAAATGCAAAATGTACAAGTCAATATAATCCCAACTTAAACTTACTTAAAAAATGAAACTTTCTCCAGATTTATTCTTTTTACACTGCGGCAGCCAATGACACAGCAAGACATAATTAGAAAAGTTTTTCTTGTATACTAATCACTGACTAAAAAACTATATACACATTTACACTACGGAAATTAATAAAAATAAAAAACTACCATTTAAAAGTCTCAAAAATGCTCAAACATATAATAAATTATTCACAGATAAAGATATCAACATTTGAACCGCAAGTATTACCAGGAAAAACTAGTACGATAACAGAGACTACAATTTCTGATGATAAAATTCCTTATAAAGTTACCAAATCGCACCACCTAGTGTGAAAAATTTGAACCACCTAGAATAAAGAATGCGTTTAATGGCTGCCAACGTAGTGTCACTACTTATTTGTATTGGAATCCTGTTCCCCCACTCCTCAAGTTCATTGATAAAATATGAAAAATGAAAATATTATTGTTATTATATTTAAGGTACTATGTGATTATGATGTCTTGAATCACTGAGTCACTGTTTAATAAAATTATAAAATTTCAGTTCGATGTTTGACTAACTTATTATGATAATTGTTAATTCGTGTGCGAACATTTAATAAAATTTAATTCGTTATAATAGTCTGAGCTGGTGAACAAGTTATTTTTTCCCGACAGAATTTTATAATATTTTCAATTTGCTAGTCTCTGGATCCGGTTTCTTTGAATACTAGAACCCAAAAAAAAGGTGCTAAAAAGAGGTTGCCTTCAAAATTGGCTTCTAATTTGTATTATCAGATTCAGTTTCAGTAACTGCTTAAAAAACTTTTGGATACAAAGTTTCACAAAAGTAAGTTTGACTATAAATACGGCTTTTTAGGTATATATCTGGAGAATGGACCAGAAATTAAATACCAGCTTTATAATTTTGTTGTAATTTTTCAATTTTTTTCTTCTTTATTATTTCTTAACGCACTCACCAGAGTTAACTCGATCACAGTATGTTGGCTCTTTTCCGCTTACCCGAGTTAACTCGGGCGGACCTAGAATGTAGAAAATAATGTTTTTTTAGTTTTACCAACATTATTTGTTATTTCCCTTCAGTGTAGACTAAAAATTACAAAAAAAAAAAATGGTGAAAAGTAACCACTTTTCCGAAAAAAAGTGACGCGACAAGGGGCTAATAAAGATTACGTTGATTTAACTTTATTATTTTCTTACAGAATTACAAAGTTCTATGTGCTTATCAAAAAATATTTTCAACAATGAAAAAAAAGTTTATTTGCGTCAACTAAATATTTGGTTGTCAAATTTTTTTTATTTGGGTCAAATAAATATTTAGGTCATGTAAACAAATAATTTTAATTTCAAAATGATTTATTAATGGGAACAAAATGTTTTATTTGACAGAAACAAAATTTATTTGTCACAATCAAATATTTATTTGTCCATAACCAACCAAATATTTAGTTGACGCAAATAAACTTTTTTTTTCAGTGAATACAGTTACAAAGTCCTATGTGATTTCTAAATTTAACTTAAATAAATAAATAAATACGTATTTTAAGAATTTTTAATAAAAACTGAATAAGACTTAGCTAAAAAAGCTTATATAATAAGATAAGCATATCTTTATTTAGTGTAAGGAAAGTAGAGAGAGAATTTTTGTTTTTCGATTTACTCGTGACGTGCTGTTAAAAAAAAATAGAACCTTGTAACTCTAACCTGACGATACGTCATATCGATGTTTGGTTGTAATACCTCCTAAGTGTGAAATGTCAAATTTTTCAGGAGCGACGAAAAACAGTTCTTAGGTTGCTGTTTACTCTATTTTTAATATTTATAGCAATATAAATAAAGTGGTATAAGGTTACTTACATTTAAACTATTCTAGCTTATATTGTAGTTATAACTCATATAGGAGGTATTGGCCATCTAAGGAATGGGGTGGACTTGGCTGCGCATTCAGGGTCGTATATTCATGAGATATTGTACCTATTTTTTGGGCTTCTAGCATTAAAAGGAACCGAATCCAGAACCTGTTAATTTGGAAATAGCTGAAGAATGTAATTTAAGTTACATGTAAAATTAAGCCGGGAGTAAATAACATAATGGAAAGCTAGCCGACTATAATAATACGTTGACTTGCAAAGTACCTACTTCTAGATATTGTTTTGCAGCCTCAAGCTAATAATAATGTTTGAGAATTTTAATTTCGTAGATATTTTAATTGTAAATTATTTAAAATGTGAAAAAATATACTCTTGACCTGGATATTTTTACAATATCAAATTAGCAGAAAATCCTGCAATACTTAAATGCATATTGCTTTTTAACGAATGAACTGTGTATCGAAATGGATACGCAGGATAGGCCAACCCAGTGACGCGTTACATGGCAGCCTATAGTTCACTAAAACTAAGATTTTCCACAAGGCAATACTAGGCAGTTTCATAGGGCGGCAGATTTTAGGAGGAGGCATATTAAAAAAAATAATAATATGTCGAACTTAAATCTCTGAATGCTGAAGTGTGCTGAGCACTTTGGTCAGTTCGCCAGAGGATATTTTATGAAAAATTTCACTGATGAGACTGGGGTCTTCACAACTCAAAAAGTACTCAGATTTACCTGTACTGTATAAAAAAATATTATAATTTATATTTTTAAGATTAATCTCCTGCGAAAACGACGATTTTATCAGAAAGGTGTCAAAGGGGTACTAAAGCTTCTCTGCAGTTAATTGCAAAATCTTATGATGTTACTTTTTTTAAGCTACCCTACTTGCATATAATGGACAGTTTTTT
Organism: Brachypterus glaber; assembly: GCA_958510825.1. Classification (NCBI taxonomy): domain Eukaryota; kingdom Metazoa; phylum Arthropoda; class Insecta; order Coleoptera; family Kateretidae; genus Brachypterus; species Brachypterus glaber. The sequence continues at coordinate 49,850,348 of OY294046.1, forward strand.
TCAACTATCTTAATATTGGTTTTAACCAACAAAAAACAAGGCATAACCATAATGACGGGATATTCTCGCCACGAATATACCACAGAAATTCGAAAATATGCCACATTTCTAGTTCTTTGATAAAACAAGTTTGATAATGATAACAAAATATCAACTAAAATACAAAATTGAGGTAATTTTTATTTCATGTTAGCTTATTTTTATTGAATATTAATAAAGTTTAAGGAATTAAGGTCTTTTTTATTTCACAAATTAGAAATTTCAAAGATGAATTTATTGTGTTGAAATAAATTAACATCAAATTAATTATTAATATTTATTTATTTAAATTACTTTTAAATAGTCCTGCAAATACACCTCCAGATTCGGTATATTTTGGAAACATTATTTCACGAAGTGAAAATTTCGGATATATCGAAAATACACCTCTCTATAGGTGTATTACGTATAATAATAATAATTATAATATTTATTAGGTATATCCATCCGTACCTATCAAATTACCTATAGTATATATGTATATTTTTTTATAGCAGCTAAAGTTACACATTTATGGGTAATACGTATTAACTCTTAGCAACTTTCCAGTTGGAAGAGTATATTTAGTTTCTTTTTCCAATTATAAAATATAAATAATGGCGTTAACGACCGAAATTCATATTTAAAAAATACGATAAATTTCCATTCAAACGGTTTTTCACACTTTAAATTTTGGCTACGAGATATTAAAATTCAAAAATTCAGCTATATTATAACGTCAGTTGATAGCCATAATGGTATATACTTGCACTCAGGGCCGTAGCTATGGAATGGTGGTAGCCTCCCCCCGCATATCTTAAAATTCAAAAAAGTTATAAATTACATGGGTTAAAAATATAAAAGTTGTAATTTTAGCAGTAGTGGGAACGTTTTTTTTTTAGTCGTTAACTTTTTTGTCGAGGGGATAAAAGTTGTTATTTTAAAAAAAGTTTTGATTTTTGACCTTTTCCCTCCCCACCAAATTTCCTCCGCTACGCTTACACTGAAAAAACGATCTGATTGGAAGAACAACTATTTTTCTGGTTGCTGCAACCAGATATCTGTTAAAGCAAGTAGCTCTGGGTAACAACACAACTTTTTGTTGTTTCCAGAAACAAAACCTAAATTTTAAGGATCTGGAAAGACCAACTATTTGTCTTGTTATCTTTACCAGACTTCTGCCCAAAAAACCAGCTTGACAGTCTAGTATATACCATCCTAAACTTGCTTTCATATAGCAAGAAAAATGAAAGAAATTATTGAGACGTTCAAAATATTTCTCAAAAGTTGAATGAAAAATGGACTCTATAATTGTACGTCTAAAAGCACTCATAATTATATCGAAATATGTATGCTATTTTATGTTTATTTAAGGTCTTGTTATTAAAGGTTCCATTTTTAATACTAAATGCTTCCTAGTTTTAGACGGTAAATTAATAAACTATTTTGGGTCGATAATATACGCCTTTATTTGATAAAATTTAGGACGACCTAATAACGATCAACTTTATGAAGAAAATATATAGTTTATATTGGTTTAACATGCTATAAATGAACTATTTTAAGTCCAAAATATACTGCTTATATCGTCTCAATTTTGCTCGCTAATAATGCTTCTATTTTTCGCACTAAATGCAAGCAAATATTTCAAAATAGTATTTATTTTGTTTCTTTTTCCTTAACAGACGTGACTTTTTCTCCATCTGTTGACTTTCACGTGTTATAGAAAGTTTGTCATCTTACCCAACTCGTCATCTTAGAGCCCCTTCCCCTACAAAGAGTCTACTCTAAATTACTAAGCATTGAACATCTTCACGGTGTATTAAATCTAAACATTATAGCCACCTACTATATTAAAACCATACACACCGGACTCTATTAACGTTAAAATCAATTAAAACAACTTGCTAATAGTCCAGTAGACAGACATTTTCATTTCGAAAACGAAAATTTATTTAACCCTTGTCCAAAAAGTGCGTTAAGTAATACATTTACTTACACACATAGAATAGTATATTCTATAACTAGTATGACATAGACAATATTCCGGAATGACTATTTCATACTTGTTGTAGACTATACTTTTTCTTCGACTGCACATATGAAACACTGTATGGCTTTAAACTGCGGACAAGGTTAAAAACAATGTTTTTTGTGACTCGACATTGTAAATGCAACAAAGCATATATAAAGGATTTTTATTTAATTTTAGCACATATTTAAAAATTATAATGCAAAAATTGAAGGTTATGTCAGATTGTTTTGACATATATCAGGTTTAAATATTTAACAATAGATGGAGCAGTTTTAATTTTTTGAACTAAATTGATAAAAAACTGGTCAAATATTAAGAAAAGCTAATAAACTTTATGTACTTTTAACTAAAAACTTGCATTAAATTATTCAATACTTCATGGTAAAATATATATATATACATATATTTTTGCTAATTTTGCTACTGTTTTCTTTAGTTTTATAAACAAGATATGGCACTAAATGTGCTCATTCTAACACTTGATACGAAATATTTATACCGTATCTAGAGCTAGAATGGATTCATTCTGTGCTTGAAAAGTGTGTGTATTTGCTTATATTCTAAAGCAGTCGTAGAAAATAAATATTCTATTATGAAGTATTTGTAGTTGTATTTACAGGCACTTATTGCAAGTACAAAATTACTTTTATAATAGTAAATTTACTTGATATAAGTTCGCGTCTTGGTCCAAGTAAGATACGCATTCAACTTCAATCAAGCAAAACATTTGATTTAAGTACTTAAAATGCTTGCTGATATACAATTTTCTAGCCACTTATTCTGAATATTACTTTACTTTTTATAATCATAGTACAGTTTAATTTTGTCAATAGTTGGAGTTTAAAACTTTTATACAACTACACGGTTCACCTGGGCGATTTTAAATAAAAATTTCGTGGACCCCTACATTTTTTGTACTAAAACATACCTGATGACATAAGAAATCAATTTCCATTTGAAAGAAAATCGTAAAAGATACACTTTTTTAGAAAGATAAAAAAACGTTTTTTTGAGTAATAGGGTGTGTCAAAAAAATCCGATTTGCGATATCGAAAACGCTATCTGGCTCAAAAGTTGCTCCTTAGTAAAAAACTGTGGCCACTCAAAAATGAGCCAAATCGATTAATGTTTAGAGGTAGCTCAAAGCACTCAAACTTTGAAAAATATCGGTACCTGTTTTTCGGATAAAAAGTGATTGTATATAAAATTAAGGAAATTTTGGAGGGTTTCTTTGGTAATATTTAGAAACAATACTAATTGTGAGAAAACTAAAAAAAATATATTTTCCCTTCCCTTAAGTTAGAACATAAAAAAATCGCCAATTATTTGAAGATTTTGCGAAAATTTATTGAAAATTATTACTAAAATATTTTTTTTTTTGCTTTATATTTTTTAATTTTTTTATTTTTGGTTCTTCATGCGTAAACATTTACTTTTAAATGCATTTATCTTTAAAACGGTTAAACCTGCGATGTTAAACCTCAGAAACTTTTTTGTGTATTTTAACATAAAAAAGTAGTATTCCAACCAAAAAATCAAAAAAAAGTACACCGAAAAAATTTTTAGGCAAAAAACAGAAAATCCACCCGATTTCTAATCGAAATTAATTTTTTTTACTCAAAAAAAATATGTTTTCTGTATAGTCATGTAGGTTAACATGTATATATGCTTATAAACTAATATATAATTTTACAGATTTTTTATTTAAAACTATTTTTTACGCACTTTTAAAAACTTGCAAAAATTAAATTTTCGCGAAATCTTCAAATAATTGGCGTTTTTTTCATGTTCTAACTTAAGGGGAGGGGAGGATATAATTGTTTTAGTTCTTAAATTTAGTATTGTTTCTAAATATTACCAAAGAAACCCTCCAAAATTTCCTCAATTTTTATCGGTATCAGTTTTTATGCGAAAAACAGGTACCGATTTTTTTTTAAGTTTCAGTGCTTTGAGCTACCTCTAAACATTTATCGATTTGGCTCATTTTTGAGTGGCCACTGTTTTTTACTAAGGAGCAACTTTTAACCCAGAGAGCGTTTTTGATTTTGAAAATCGCGATTTTTTGACACACCTTATTACTCAAAAAAACCTTTTTTTATCTGTCTAAAAAGGTGTGTCTTTTACGATTTTCTTTCGAATGGGAATTGATTTCTTATGTCATCAGTTATGTTTTAGTCCAAAAAATGTAGGGGTCCACGTAATTTTTATTTAAATTCGCCCAGGTGAACCGTGACTACCAACTCACTTGTGAGTGAGGGAAAACAATAATTCTTAAATATATTTGAGAATTTAATATATTAATATTAATAATATACCTAAATAAAATATTTTAAGCATGGAATTTTTTTTGCCATGGAAACCAAAAAAACCATAGGTAGAGGAAATGCGCCTAATTTCGGATGGTTTCCAAATTTCGGATAGTAGTGTATTTAAGATACTGTCTGCAAAGGTAAACAGAAACCTACTTTTATGTGAAGCCAAAAGTCAAACTAAATCCGTCCTGTAATATGATAACGGTAGAGCTTCTCCCCTTTAAATGGCAGCACAAATCGTTTATATTGCAAATGGCAGTTTTGTGCTCAGTTGCATTATTATGCTTGTTTATTTTATAAATAATCGTTATAAAAGTTCGTGATTCTGTCTTGGGTAAGTTATGATGTTAGTTAAGTTGATCCACTATTCATAATTAAGCAATTTGAAAACGTAAACATTCTACAAATTTCTAATCTAAAAAGCAGAAAGTTGTCTAATTTTGGATAGACCATTTTTGTGCATTTGATTCCCAATTTCGGATATCCGCAAGGTAATTATTATTCAGGATAACCAACCATTAATTATTATTTTTATAATGATACAACAAACTAAGATAAACAATTTTGAAAAAACGAAAATTACCTAAGATACTAAGATATTCGAAATTGGGAATCTAAAATTATAGTTCCTATAGTATTTCGTAGAAAATCGCTTAAAAAAAACTATTCAAATTGGATGAAGGGCTTATGGAATACAATATAAAAAAATTCAAGAATAAATTAAAAGAATTTCTAATAAACAAAACGTACTATTCTCTTAAAGAATTTCTTGAAGATAAATAGTAGTTATATTTTATTTTATTTTATTTGTAATCAATATTTATTACCAATCTTTCTTTTAAGTAATTTTAATTTGTATATATAAATATACTGTAAATTGTTTAATTTTAATATTTATAATTGACGATGTCTATATTACATTAGGTACGTTTAACATTATATGTCCAAATGTATTTTTAATGTAGTCAGAACAAATAAATATACTTTACTTTACTTTACTTTACTTTGATCAATTTACGTCTTAAATGTGAAGGAATAACAAGAAACATAAGCAATGGGATCTAGATCTACTCTTGAAAAAAATTTTTCGGATATGTCCGAAATTAGGAGCCCTTTTTCAAATGCACAAAAATGCGCTGATTTTTTTTAACCGTGTTTTTTGGAAAAAATAAAATAATAAAATTGCTTTTATAATAAATCATGGTTCGCTATAATAAGTTGTATCTGGTTATATAAAAAAAATATCAAAAAGTAATACCGAGTATTAAATATTGAATACATTGTAAATGGTATCCGAAATTAGGCGACTTTCCTCTATTATCATTGTTAGAAGAAAGATTGATAGATAGACAGACATCTAGTCAGGAAGTAAAGACGACAAAAAGTCACAGAATAACATTTTTTCGCATAACATGGAAATACTTAAAATAACTATTTCATGACTTTAAAATAATAGAGCATAGTTTTTAAAACAATAAGTTTGTACCGTCATCTGGGGTGAAGCGGACCACAAGGGGTGAAGTATATCAAAATACAATTTTTTAAATATTTCCGCGTTACTCTCGGACCAACAAAACTGCTGAAACATTTAGCAGACACTTTAAGTGGTTAAGATATATATATTTTTTGATGTTAGGTTAGGTAAGTTTCTCGTACAAGAAAATCGAGTTTTAAAGTAAAATTCCGATAATTTACATTGGGGTAGTTAGCATATATATATATATATTTAAAACTGTCTTTTAACAACATGCATACACTTGAATTATTTTAATATATGGTTTGTGTTTCTCTGGGTATTTTTTTATGACAAAAGTATATTTTGTGGGGTGAAGCGGATTACTGTATGTTTTAAAATAGGTATTGCCAAGATAAACGATGAACATACCAGGTCATATGAGCTCGATAGTAAATATACAGTGAATGTTCTACGTTCTACATTAAAAGAAGTGTTTTTTGTATATCCAGATGTCACGGATACTTTTGTGGTCAAGAAGGACCAAATTGTCCGAAAAGTTGAAGAAAAATTTTACAAAAGAGGAAAATATATTTTCAGAAATATTTCTACTATACTCTAGAATAACTATCTAAGCTAAAAAATAATTCTCACCTACTCAATGTATTATTTTTTTACAAAAAGTACAAAGAATGTGATTTTTTTTATTTATAGGCATTGAATATATTTTTGTTTCTAGTTCTAAACTTTGAGAATATGTTTTTTATTTATAGACTGGAACTATGTTTAATTTTTTTTATGTAGACAATTTAACTGTTGTTTAAATAAAAATTCTCTTATTTTGTTTTTTTTTATTGTTGATTTTAACACGCTCTTTAGCCCTATTATATTATATTATATAATAGGCATGCCTATTATTTGGTTTTATTGTTTTTTGATTAATTTGGTTTTCCATTAGTCTTTAAGAACGATATTTTGTCTAAACAAGTAATTGATCCGCTTCACACCCATTCATGGGGTAAAGCGAATCAACCTTTAATAAAAAAAACTGAAACAAATGAAGAGCTACATTTTTCTTAAAATGTTCAAAGTATAGCTGAATAGTAAGCTTATATTTTTTTCTTCAACTTTTTTTGTTCAGTAGATACATTTAAATATTTAAAGAAAGTTGATATTTTTGATCCGCTTCACCCCAGATTACGGTACCAACTTACTGGACTGCAACAATTTTATTAATATATTAATTATTTATCTAAGAACAAATCTCTACCATTATTTCGCATATATTTATGCAATTAATTTTTTTCAATTGAAACCAACTATCGTGAGTGGAGTTACAAACCATCATTAGAAATTTTATGAAGATCGTAAATTCCACATGAAATTGTTATAATCAAATAATCTGACAAAATAGCCATATAGTTATTTTTTATTTCGCTGTAACGATAATTAAACAAGCCGTGAAGACACGTTTGCTTTATAATTAACTGGATACTCTTTTAGATTGATTACTAGAGACAAAATATCATTGCATTTTGCATAATTTGCATAATATGATATACATTTTAGCATGGTAAAATGGATCATCCACAATAGAAAATGATCATGGTAAAATAGGTAAGATGTAAAATAGGACGGTATTTAGGTAGAGTAAAGACGGTAAATGTGGAATAGAGTGGGGAATGTGAAGTATCTGGGTTTCTGAAAAATCAGCCGTTACATCTAAAAACAAGCCGCGAAGATATGTAATGCTAAGCATTCCATTATATAATGTTCACAGTAAATGGTATATTGCATTTCCCAAATACTCAAAAAAAAAATATTTCAAAAAAAAAAAATAAAAAAATACATTTTTTTAAAAGATATTTTTTGAAAAACAAAAAATTATTAAAAAAAATGTTTTCAAAAAAAAAAGTTAAAAAAATGTTTTCAAAAAAAAGCTTGTTGAGGTCTAAATTTTACATTATATTTAAAACTAATCTATTTTTCATTAATAGCCCAATAAAATTACACAGCATGAACGCACCCTAACAAAATTAATCAAAATTTATCCAATCAAAACACTTTTATACGAAATTAAGTTACAGTTCGTTTTAAATCATCAAAACAAGAAATTCCAGTTATAATTCATGTGTTGTATTTAAGTAGTACTGTAAAATTTATAGTTTTTTGATTTAAATTATAGTTGTTGTTTTTGTTTCTTTAAGATAAATTAGAAAATAAAAGTTTAAAATTTTGGTGGTGGTGTATTTTCGATTTCGATAAAGAATATTTTTGCCAAATATTAAGATTCTAGAGTAAGAGCTCTCTGAGATACGCACGCTTTTTAAAAACCCTTTTAAACCCCGTTTCACCCCCTTAGGGATCTAATATCGAAAAAAATACTAAAATACGTATGTTTTCGATTTCGATAAAGAAAATTTTTGCCAAATATGAAGATTCTAGATTAAGAGATCACTGAAATACGCACACTTTTTAAAAAGCCTTTCAACCCCCAGTTTCACCCCCCTAGTGTTCGAATTTCGAAAAATCCTGAAAAACGTATCTTTTCGATTTCGATAAAGAACATTTTTGCCAAATATGAAGATTCTAGATCAAGAGGTCTCTGAGATACGCACACTTTTCAAAAAAGGGTTATATTTACAAAATTTACCACTTACGAATTATATATGACGATTTTTACCACCTTAGGGGTCGAATATCGAAAAATCCTGAAACACCTATCTTTTCAATTTCAATAAAGAACATTTTTAGATTAAGAGGTCTCTGAGATACGCACACTTTTCAAAAAAGGGTTATATTTACAAAACTTACGACTTATATATGACGATTTTTACCACCTTAGGAGTCGAATATCAAAAAATCCTGAAACACCTATCTTTTCAATTTCGATAAACAACATTTTTGCCAAATATGAAGATTCTAGATCAAGAGGTCTCTGAGATACGCACACTTTTCAAAAAAGGGTTATATTTACAAAATTTACCACTTACGACTTATATATGACGATTTTTACCACCTTAGGGGTCGAATATCTAAAACTCCTGAAACACCTATGTTTTCGATTTAGATAAAGACAATTTTTGCCAAATATGAAGATTCTAGATTAAGAGGTCTCTGAGATACGCACACTTTTTAAAAAACCTTTCAACCCCCGTTTCACCCCCTTAAGGCTTGAATTTCGAAAAATCGCTTCTTAGTGGGTGCTTACATCATAAAAAGAAAAAACTGTCCAAATTTCAAGTTTCTAGGTCCAGGGGTTTGGGCTGGGCGTTGATTGCTGAAGTGAGTTAGCATTTTATATTTATACTTTTTTGTGTATCTATTATAATAGATACACAAAAAAAAGTTTCCGAAATTCATAGAAAACAAATCCCGAGCGAAAGGGTTGAATATCTCAAAAGTAGCTCGTCCAATATTCTTTTTTGCAATTTTTTGAAAGAAAAATTGTGGGACAAAAACCTATATACCTATATATAACCTGGCTAAGAGTAATTGACGTTTTTTCTAACTTTTTGTGTTATGAATTAAATTTAATTATTTGAAGTAAAAATATATATGAATATTGAAATGAATTCTTAAAAGTTCTATAAAAATATTTGATTTTTTGGACCCACTTATGTTTAACCTGTCCAATGAGTTCCTTATATTAATGGATAGTCATAGTCATGAAAGGCTGTAACAAAATAAATTTTTTAAAGGTTTAACAAATAAAGCACATTTTAAAAATTATTAAAAATTTAAACTATTCTTTAAAAATGCGTATTTTGGACATTCTAAAATAAAATGTCTTAAGTCTGCTCTTTTAGGTTAAAAGAGCAGAAATATTTCAAGACTTCATAGTAAGTTTATTATGTTATGCATCACGTAACATATAATACTTTTTAAAATAAAAATTCATCTACAATAGCTGGAAGGTGTTAACCATCATTAATTTTATTTTATTTTTGTTTAACATGGATACTATCTATTATCTGTTAGATACGTATTACTATTTCTAGAGTAGAATAGATATTAGTTACTAAGAGAAGAAGGCATGTTTAAAACTTAGGAAAAAAACAATAAAATGTCAGATATCAAAAACAGAAGGTTCGATCAATATTAAAATTTCAGAAAAAAAGTTCTGTGAGAAAAGATATTTCCTTAAAAATAAAAAAGTATAAACAGAAGAAAAATTAAATATCTATAAATAAGAAGAAAAATTAAATATCTATAAATCAACACTTGAAGAAAACATTATAAAAACATTATATAATATACAGGGTGTCTCAACGAAGTCGACTCTGTCGATATAAAGTATCTACTTTAGAGAAAAACTTTAATGGGAAAAGTTGTATGGTTTTAAAAAAAGGCACATTTTAAAAATATTTAAAAACATACAGGTCCTCTTAGGGTGGGTAACATCTGACTTTTTTTTTTAACGGAATGGTATACTTTTTATTATACCATCTTATTTCTCAATAAAATGTCTTTATTCTGATATTATATTGTATAGGTCTATTACTTATATTTTTTGAGATATAATTTTTGTTTGTTTTGAGAAAAAATTCATTTTTAGTGATAAGATAAAACCTTCCCCAATTTCTTTATTTGTTGTCAAAAATTAATAAAATTTTGCAAGCTTATCTTAAAAGGGTGTATCTAATTACTTTATGTGCAAAAAATAAAATATTTTATACAGGGCGTTCAAAATAAATATTCAAACTTTTGAAGTTTCAAACATAAAAAAATCCATTTTTTAATGGAATGCTATATTTTTATCACTCGTTAAATGTAGAATGAAATTCTGCATAAAATGATATGAGATACTTTATAGATCCCTTTAGCGGTTTTTTAAAATTAAAAAAATAAAGTTGTCAATTTCAAGAATTGTATTTTATTTTTTTTAATATAAAGGCCGTGGATTTTTTTTTAAATAATTTTTACACTAGGATAATAATTTTGTTAAAATAATTTAAACAAAAAAATAACTAACTTGTACTCAATGCTAACGAGAACCATCTCTAAAACTCGAGTCCGTTAATGAGTTGACTCCATGATGTAGTGGTTTTGGCGCTATCTACAGGATCGCATAACCATAAGACTTACCTTAGTGCATATCCACAGGCTCGCAAGCATAGTAAATAGGAATGCGATACCGCTTACATGACGGCACATCAAGCCAAATTTTTATTAATTTTTTTCAAAATTAAATAAAAAACAGGCAGGTAAAAATGCATTAATTTTTTACATTGCTAGTACATATAAGGAAAACAACCCATAAAAAAATGAAATTTTCATAATTTTTTGTTTTATGGCCTGTAGTTTTCATAATTTTTTGTTTTATGCCATATTTTTGTTAATTTTGGAATAATTTAAAAAGCAAATCGGCCATATTTATTCCGCCAGTTTAAAGTTTCTGGGTATTGATCCGTATTAATATTACCAAAAGAAGCCTTTATGCCAAATCTCAGCGAAATCGCATATTTTTCAAAAATTTTGAATGACCCTAATGTCGTAAAAATTGTTTTTTATTTTTTTCACTATATTTTTCGTAATCAGCGGTGCAAAAAATGACACTATGCAAAAAAAATACTTTTTTTTCTCTGGGACCACTGTGCACTGGCTTCAAATATCGCAATATCAGTACAAATGGAGAGATGGAAGAGACTAACGATGTATTGGATGAATACGGGTTTTTAAAAAAGAAAGAAGATATATTCTGTAAAAATAACGCTTAATAAACTTTTAAACTTACTGCAACAGACTCCTATTTTTTGCCAATTAATTTTATTCTAAAATAAATTTTGAATTTATGCAAAACACTACACTATTATAAGTGTAGGCAAAAAAAGAACGATAAAATTTTATATGAAATTTATGAAAATATTGGATAGTGCAAAGTATTTCATATGTACATAAATTAAATGCAACTAAAACTCCTACGAAATCTACCTATATAAATAAATATCAAAAAATATATGCCAAAATTTTATAACTATGATAACCTTGCCAAATATAAATTTATTGTTTTATTCAGGGTCAATAAAATAAATATTCAGAATAAATAACTAATTAGGATTTTAAAAATAAACAATATTTGCAAATATTAATATTTTTGCTATAAGTATTGATGACATTTATTAGAAATTATTTTTTTATCTTACAGAAGGTTAGAATCCGTTTAACACGCCTCTTTTGCGGTGGGAAAGTGCATATTCTCTTGTCTTGTCATTAATTTCTTGACAAGTTAAATGCTCATTGGGTCACTCGATCTAGTACCCAACTTTTTTTAAACCTTGAATATTTTGTACTTTTTATACTTTTTTTTGTAGGATAAAACATCCTGTAATCTTTAAAAACTGGTTTTCCTACGATCACCTAAAAAATTTCAATTTTAATTTCACATGGTTTAGAGACTAAGAAAGTGTCATATTTTATACGAGTGCAAAATAATAGCATACATGTATGGAAAAAAAAAGCTATCATAATTTCTTTTTAATATTTACCATTTTATCAGACGTTTTTGCATTTCATTTTTCCACTTTTCCACTTTTTTATTAGTTACGATCATTCTGAATTATAAATAGTTTTAATGGACAGCAGTCCAATACGTTAGGCAACATAAATTTAGGTCTTCAATACCAACCCAAAAAGAAAATTTCCTGATAATATTATATTTGAATTTTGTCAACGTGCAACAAAAAATGTGCATTATATGCAAAATTAATTAAGAATACATAAAACAGCTTATTAAACATAAAAACAAGTACAAAATCTTCACACACAACGGGATATTTATTATCAATGACTTTCACATTAAGGAGTAGTTCATAAGTTCCCTAGGAAACTTTAGACCTACTGTACACATAGTTGTGTAGAAATTAAAAAAAAAACAAATATCTTACCTTCATGTACATTAAAATATAATCTAAAATGTTATTTTTACCTAAAATATTAATAATTTTATTTGAACACAATAATAATTATACTTTTGTCTCTTTCTGTAGAACTTTTCTCTGTATCTAATCTAAATAGGCGGCAGTCCATTTAGATGAGATAACAATAATCCTCGCAATAATCTTAATGAACATAACTAATTTTAATTGTCAAAGTCGAATCTAAGAAAACAAAAGAAATCTTCAAGAGATCGAGGTAAACTTGAAAATTAATTTATCAAGGTTGACGTATTCTGCAAAACTGCAGCTAGATTATTAATTTTTTAGTAAACTACCGCATAACTTCGGAAAGTATCTTTATTTCATTCGCTTATACGAAATAGGTCACTTTCCGTAACGTTATGTGTTATGTTCCTGGACTCAAGAAGTGGCAAGTCTCGACAAAGTCTCGCCTGTCCATATCTTCTATCGACCGGCAAAATATCCGTTTTCCCGAATAGGATTAAAATATACTATATTTTCGAATAAGAACGTATAAGCAAAAATTGAAGATTTCTCAACTATAATTTATTAGAAATAAATTGTCTATTTCACGCCTATACATTTTATTTTATCTCTGGTTTCAATTTTATGGCTTTTGCAAACTCCCACACTTTAAATTTGGGGACAAATGGTGACATAAAATTTAGAAAAAGCGCATATATATTATTAGGATTTAAATGACTGAAAATTTAATGCTAATAAAACCAATAAAAAATACTGCTGCAAACAAAATAATACTTTCCCCTATAGTCCTAGGTTTATTAAAATAAAAAAAAATAAAAAAAAATAAATTTTTTTTGAACAATTTTTTTTTACAAAAAAAGTTTTTTTTTTCGTAAAACGAAAAATTAATAAAAAAAATATTTTTTTGAAAAAAATTGTTTTTACCCCATTTTACCCCCTTACTGGATTTTTACAATAACAATCCCAGCCTAGAACTTTGGATAATCAACCTGTGGTCCAAATTTGAAATTTTTAGCTCGAAGCGTTCTTGAGTTATCGTGGTCACAAATTTCCCGGACACACAGACCGACCGACAGACAGAATTTTTTTTTGGCGGAAATCATATTTTTTGGGTATAAAACGTCCAGAAACCTAAAAAAAAAGCAATAAAAATTTTTCGATTTTGTTTTACTAACGCAAGACTTTCCTTGGGGAAAGTAATACTGCTGCCAGCCAAATAACAATTTCCCCTATGGGCCTAGGTTTATTAAATTCCAAAACAAAACAAAAAATTTTTTTTTTCAAAAAAACTTTCTTTTTTCATAAAACTAAAAATTAATAAAAATAATATATGTTTTTGAGAAAAATTGTTTTTATTCCATTTTACCCCCTTATTCTGAAAAACAATCCCAGCCTAGAACTTTGGATAATCAACCTGTAGTCCAAATTTGAAATCTTTAGCCCGAAGCGTTCTTGAGTTATCGTGGTCACATATTTCCCGGACACATAGACCGACTGACAGACCAATCGAAAGATTTTTTTTACATATAAAACGTCCAGAAACGTAAAAAAAGCAATAAAAATTTTTCGATTTTATTTTATTTGAGGAAAGTAAATTGAATATTTTTTTTGCATCTTCCAAATTACAGATTTTAAAACTATAAAGAAACCTTCGATTTATCTATTCAGGATACTAAATTTGTAGGTATTTGCATTTTGAATTAATTCAGTATTTTAAATTTTATATATTTTTTATATCATTCGAATTATGCATCAAAAACGGCACTAAAAATCCTTTTATTTTTGGAATCTTTTGGGTGACGCGTTATGACGTATAAATGCTTTTTTAAAGAAATTTATCTTTTAATAAGTGTTTGATTTTCGAATAACGTTAATAAAACACTGAAAAAGTGATCTGGTTGGGTCGACAAGATCTGACTGATTTAGGGCCACTTGCACCAACTTTTGGTACGGGATTATCTCAGCTAAACCGAGTTTAAGTTAAAAATGCTGCGTTCTGATTGGTCAGCCGTCAATTTAATCCAAGTTTAAAGTTAAACCATCATTGGTGCAAGTGGCCCTTAATAGGCAAATACGGAAAAACTATTTTTATGGTTGCTTACATCATTTGTTGTGCTTACCTAATCCATAAAATCTAAATTTTGTTTCTGGTAACCACAACAAGTGTTGATGTTTCCCTTACCACATTTTAGGTTGGGTGCCCAGAAAAATAATTGTTTTGTACTTAACTATTGATGGGTCAACCAAGCAGATCTTTCTTTCAGCAAATCTTTCTAAAAGAAAGTTATTATTTGTATTGTATCTGCATTTTGAGATGCGTGGATTATTATTTTATTGATCTTGAATGATGCATCAAAAACAACACTAAGTTTATGTTGTTGGAACTAAATATTTAATATTTTGACAATTTTTGTCAAACTTAAAAAGTAAATTAGTCTATAGGTAAAAAATTTGACTAGCCACTCATTTTTAAGGGAGAAATAAAATATGTAATTTTCAGAATTTTAATTGAATGAAAGAAAGATAAATCCGAAATTAATTCAACAAGTTGATTAATAAAAATTAATTTGTCTTGAATGATGCATCATTAACAACCCATATATTCGTGTGGTTTTTAAAATGTCATCAGCAAAAAAAATCTGTTTTAAATTGATTTTTAAAATTTTCTAATTTATGAAAAAATAAAAAAATACATGTCGAAGAAAATCCTCAATTTCTTTATTATGGGATAATAAAGTCGTATCTGCATTTCGAGATCTGGGAAGATAAATCCAAAATTAATTCAGCAAGTTAATTATTATAAATTCATTGGTGTTGAATTATGCATCCGTGTTGTTTTCGATATTTTGCAAGCGCAAAACTATGCTGGCGTGGGCGGAACGTCCATTATATAACCAGTCGGTGAATATTTTCACCTGCCGTCGCTCAACTGTTGCCGATTTAGTGGTTTTTTCATTAGATATGGTAGTTTTAAAGTCTACTAGTTATCAGCAATGATGCCGATAGAATTAATTTCTGAAAAAGACACAGATTTTCCAATTTAAAATGAACGATTTCCCATTTCAAAATGTAAAGTTTGGACAATTTTCTCTATAAAATAGTGCGATTTTTCCAATTTAAGAGTGAGATTTTGCCATTTCGAGGGTTATAGGAGGGAGATGCCAGCCAGGAAAGGCTAAATAAGCTTGTAAGGGTAAACCACGTCACTCTGGTATGGGTCCCGGACATTGCGGAGTCGTCGTCAACGAAGAGGCTGATTCACTTGCCAGGAAAGGGGCAAATGCAGTCTTTACTGGATCCAAACCAGTCTTTCATATAGCCATGAAGGTTGCCAAGTCTCTGATTGAGATTTTTACACACTTGAATTGAGAGAATCCTAACAGGATTGTCCTGTTGGCTACACTGATAAAAATATTTGGAAGAATATTGCCAACTTTGTTATGCGAGTTTTCCAGAATATATTCTGTATAATTTAATAATAAGTTAAGTGAAATAAAATTTTACGGAACATATTCTGTCAAAATTTGTGTAAAATAAAATATTCCAAAACATTTGAAGTGGTTGTAATTATAGGTTATAGACCAAAATAAATGCTTTTTTAACGTAAAATCGCCAACGTTTCGAGCACCTAAACGGTCGCTCTTCTTCAGGGCTACAACAAGGTTTATTAATTAGAACATACAGTAATACATAAAAAATGAATAAAATAAAATTTGGAGGTTATGTTACCTTAATTACTTCATTCAGCATAATGTCAACATAAAAATAATATTAGGCATAGTATACGCCTTACGTAAAACATAAACCATATAAAATAACAATACAATGTAAAAAACTATTAACAATGACTTCTGACAAACGAAATTTCGACATAAATTAAAATAAAACATGCAAACTATTGATTTGAACTATTTTTGCGGGACAATATGCCTACCTATTTTCAACACCAATTAGTCGTCTTTTTGTGGAGTAGCGGTTACTAAGTTAGGGAATATGTATCTCTTTCTCTCTCAACTCATAAACTAAACAGAGAAAGAGATACATACCAGTTAACCGGCACTGCCACAAAAACTGACTATTAATATTATTTTTACATGATTAGTTGTAAATTAATAACTAAATCTCTAATATAATTCAAATTATATTACATTACTATTTCTAGACTCTTAATTTAAGGAACTAAATCGTAAAACATACACTGACAAAAATATATAAAAATTTAGATTTAACTGACATGGCCAATCAAACTATTCTCAGGTATAAACGGTTGTGCACTCTCAATGGCCAAACCACGAATTATGTCTTTGGCCACCAAGAGTAGCCTTACCGCTAACTCCGGGCCAACCTACCATATTTTGCAATCAGACCATTGTAGCTTGAAAAAGTTCATTGTATCGGTTCTCAAATTTACGTTTTTGTTAAGTTTTATAAATATCATCTCACTTATATTTCTCCTGTACCGATTCGGCTCCTTATTACAAATAATTATATTGCTAAAATTGAAGTTATGACCATACCTAAAGTGATGTAATTAAAAAAGCATTTATTTTGGTCCTATAACCTATAATTACAACCACTTCAAATAATTTGATTAAGGACATATAAAAAATGGAAAATTCCAAAACATATTCTGTAAAAATTACATAACTTATGTTCTGTGAATAAAGCGCGCCAAAAATTACATAATATATTATGTGAAAATACATAATATATTATGTAAAACTTAAAAATTACATAATAAGTTGATACATAATATATTATGTAAATTTTAAAATAGGTTTTGTGAAATTTTACATAACTTATTGTGTGATTGTGTGATTTTTATCTGTGTACACTGAAACTTTCACCTGCCGCCGTTTGCCAGGCTCTCCATCAAGATGAGTTTAAAGTCATCTTGCTCTCCATGTAAATAGCTTTGCTGCTATTCTATCACCTATAAAGGCCTTAACAGGAAGAATGCGAAATATAGGCAACCAACATGAATGCTTCGACTTTTTGATACCCTGGCCGCGTAAATTTAAATTTATAACCTATCTTATATGGTCTGTTTCTAGCTATTGGTCTATAAACAACATTATATGATTATAAAAATGACAAAATGTCTTAAAAAACAAAGGAAAAATGATGAAAATTTATAGAACAACGTAAAAACTCGAAAATATATCCCACAAGCGTAACCTTAAAAAGTTAACAAACTCGTCTAGACAGCGTTGCCGCTTGTTGACAAATTTTTGTAAACGTGTATTATTCGTCCTTACAGTTAGAAAGAGAAAACAATACAATTCGAGGGAAAAAACATGCGATCCGGCAAATTGGCAGGGTATCAACATGGCGATTCTCTATCCCCTAAATATCCTGCGCCAAAAGCTGAGCAAATAGGTAATTTTTTTGAAAAACTTTAATTTTTTTTTTATTTTTTTTTATTATTTTTCAATCTATTTTTTTGAAAAAAAAAAAATAATAATAAAATTGAAAAAACGAAAACATTTTTTTTTTCATTTTTTTTTTTTCATTTTTGATTTTAATGTACCTAGGCCTCTAGGGGAAAGTATTATTTTGTTGGCAGCAGTATTTATATTTAATTTTAAGTTTTAAATTTTATTTTATATGCATATAATAATATGCTTGGACTTTTTTGATATATATTTTGAAATAAGTAAAAATTTCATATATTTTAATGAAATTTGGTATGTAAATTACAGGCAAAACTAGAAGAAAAGTAATTTAGTTTTCAATTCTTTAGTGAAAATTAAATACGTAAGATGTTTTAGCCCACTCCCTTGTCTTATGAAACGTATAATATATTAAAGTACTAGTTTTATAACACAAGTTTTTAGCGCACGGGTATAAGTTGAGAAAACGAGCCGCTTGCGGTGAGTTTTCTAAAGTTCAAGTACTAGTTCAAACGAGAAACGTGCTGTGAAACGAGTGCTTTAGACTTTTTTTTTCTATTTTTCTTAAATTAAAAAAAAAACGTTCATTTAAATCAATGACTGATTTGACAATTTTTATTTTGAGTTGGCAATACAATTTTCACCATGTTTGAAATTTAAAAAAAAATGATATTTTAATATCTTTTAGTCAGCTCTTTTATTTTTCACTGCAAGTAACCAATCCACAATTTCAACACGGTAAAAATTAACCTGAACACAACCATATTCTAAATATATACGTACCAGGTACGTCGTACCTATATAATTATATAGGTACGTAGGTATATGCATACTCAGAATATATCGATGGATGTAATTTACAATTTGTAAAACTATAGTAAATACATGGTCCAATTTTATATTTATAAAAATTAAAAATTTGTTAACAAAGAAAATTAAACTCCAAAGCAATATTAACATTTGCACGGAAAACGTCAAGCGATATACATTTGTCCTGTTGCCAACCCAAAAGAAAAAAAAGAAAAAATAATAATAAAGAATACCACTCACCTAGATAGCTGGCCCGTCTTATTTAAAATGCTGTAGGTCAGTTTGAGCATCTGAAAGATAGAATTTTAATGAACTGACTATTTATTACACAAACTAGTTTCTTTTTAAGAATATATTAATATCTATAAATCACTAACTTTGTTAAATTATTAAAAAAATAATATGTATATTAAATTATAGATATCCACCTGTGGAGTATTACAACATATTGTGTTATTAAAAATAAAAGAAATATTTAAAAAATATTATGTAATTATGAAAGACTAGTATAAAACGTAAAAGCTCCATATTTAGACCCGTCGACGTAACTCCCGCTGAATACAGGGACTCTGTATGCTTATTTTTACAAATAAAAGGGTTAATAAGGATTAAACATTTAGTCCGAACAACTAAATATATAAATTTGCGATTTAAAATAAAGTTAGAATCTCTTATTCGAGTTAAGTCAATTTATGCTCTGTTTTTTCAAGCAAGATAGTAAATTAAAGATCGCACAGTAAATATTTTTACAATAGGTTCGAATAGTATATGTTTGTGTATAGAATATATATATGTTTTATAAAATAAACTAAGCAATATATTCCCACATACAATATTCGAATCTGTTTTGAAAATATTAACTGTGCGGTTTTTAATTTACTATCTTGCTTGATGAAACAGACCATATTACTCGAACAAATTTTTGAATCCATAAGAAATTTAGTAAACATGTCTACTGTAACCATTTGTGTGCTTTAATTTAACTACAAAATAGTAAAATCCAGAATTTTAAACTCTTTACTTAATAGTAAAATAAAACAAAAGCAATAATTATAATTACATATTTTAAAAGAGCGAAGTGTTTTACATATTGAAACTCAATTAAATGTTTTCCAACCAACATACAGTGCGTGTAGTTAATAAGATATAATTTGCTGAATAAAATTTTAATATGTTAATAATAATTAGATACTAACGACTTCACACCTTCAGAAATTCAATATATTAATTTTTTCAATGGAAAATCGTGTCGATAAACCGGAAAAATATTTTCAAATATTAAAGAAAGAGTATCCCCGTCCGCATATGCGGATTGATTATTTTTAATCAACGTCCCCAAATGTAAATCCTACATAAGAGTTTGCAGACGTTAATTATTTTTTAATCAACGTCCGCAAATTTTTATAACCTTAAAATATGTATGCGTCCTGTGAAAAAAAATGAGCGAAATTAAATTCAAAATTTTTATCGATTGATAAATTTGAAACCAATATTAAAGACTTTGAAAATAATAAAAAAAGGCCACCAAAACAAAAATTTAACCCCCTTCCCCCCAACTACACACCAAAGTCGCTATCTCAAAGCGTTCTTAAGTTATCGTAAATACAGACAAACAGACAGACACCGACAGGCAGACAGACAAAAATAATTTTGTTGTTGTTTATTTTGATTTGTCTCGACGTTTAAGGAAAAAATAAGATGATTTAGCAAAAAAAGTTTTTTTTTCTTTCTTTTATGAGAAAGTAAAAATCCGCCTCGAATGAGCGAGAGCACTTTCTCATTAAAAAATAAAATGAATCCATGACCGATTTTGCTCAAATACGAACTTGTCCAAGATCATATAAAAATATATCTGCATTCCAAGTTTCAAGTCTCAAGCGTTCTTAGTTATTGTGGATACAGACAAACCAACCGACAGACAGACAGACATCATTTTTTTTAGCTAATTTTGATTTTTCTCGACGTTCCAGGAAAAAATAGGATGATTTAGACAAAAAAAAATTGATTTTTTTTCTATCGCAATACATTATATATTTTTATTATATTATAAGTAATTAAACTCTACATTTGCGGACGCTGATTAAAAAATAATCAACGTCCGCAAACTCTTATGTAGAATTTAAATTTGCCGACGTTGATTAAAAAAAATCAGCGTCCGCATATGCCGACGGGGATACTCTTCCTTTTAATAAGGTTATTTATGGAGACAGCGCTGTTGTCACTATTTTAAAGAAGAAAAGACGTCAGGTTTCTTGCATATAAAGTAAATTTAGTTTCTTTTCTAGGGGGTATTTTTATAGCTAAGGAAAAAAAATATACATATCAACTAATCTATTATAGTATCTTAAATTGGGTTCTCTTATTCCTTTCTTACAAATAAATTAGGCATTACAATTAAAATAAATTTAATTTTTGGGGGGATTACTTTCAAAATTGGTAGAATTGATCCTTATAATAAAAGTATTTTTTTCCCGAAAAAGTTACATTAATCGGAATTTTCTTTCAGCCTTTTTCGATTTCTTTTAAAAGTTTAGCCCCCATAACTTTTTTTTAGGGGGATCTTTCCCATTTTTTCTGAAAAGACAATCGGATTATTCGTTCTTGAGTTATCGTGTCTACAAAAATCTTGACATCAGACAGACAGACAGACAGACGGACAAAAAACAACAAAAATTTCTTTTTTTTTTCATGAAACAAAAAGTTAAATTTCGATTTCGTAGGTTTATTACCCTCGGGACGGCCCCATCGGTCAGCCCTTGGCTACTAAAAACCTATTCCATCGAAAAACTTAACTTTTCGCACTTGTATTATAAATAAGTATTATCATAGGACAAGACTTAGTAATTCAAGATCTACTTCGTCCCGGAGTTTTACTTAAATTATTAGCATACCCCGGATATTTGGAATTGATTACGAGGGTCGCGCAAATGTTACTTATAAAAAAAAGTTTTTAACGATTAATGGCACACTTTCTTAACCATCCCGTGATAGTTATTATTCATGGCGTAACTTGACGACTATGTTAAACAGGTATATCAATATTATGACACGGGGAATTATCTATACTTTTAGAATTACAAAAAATTTATAACTAAGTATATAAATATCAAAGATAAAATAACAAAGAACTATATTATGTATATTTTACAAAATATTTACATGTAAGTGTTCTAAAACTAAATGTACCCATATTTTTAAACATAATTAATTAATATTATTGTTGAAAATAAAAATATATCATCAAGATTTTCTCCATGTTTTCGGCTATTAAGCTTCGTCTACTTTTAACAAAAGTATATTTATAATCTGAAAATGAACGTTCTATGTCTAAAAAATGTATGATTTCTTAATGCATTTATTAGTATTTATATTTGGTTTAGAAAAGTCAACTTCTTTGCCATTAAAAAGGTCTACTATTGAACGTTGTGGAAAATTCGGAATAACACAACATGCGCAATCTTTAAACCAGAAGTATTTTTGGTTTCATCTATGCTAAAAATATTTTTGTCTTGTACTAAAATTTTGGATTTTATATCCTCGAACGCCTTTGGTAAATAGTTTTTTCTCTTTGTGGGCTCGCTTGGCCACTTTACATCTTCCAATTTTCTATAAACCCTGAGGATTTTCAATTGTCATCGACGGAATGTATGCCATTATTTTGATGATAAGTGCTTTGAAACATTACATTTCTAAGACATACCTATATCTTTTTCGCACGTTCAACAATAAAGTACCTCACGATTAAATTGCAGCTCGGGAAAAACTTACTTATAATAAATTACAAATTTGTGTCATTATACTCAGTAAGTGTCACCCATGTCAGAATATTCATAAAAAATTAAACTTCCGTGCGCTCCTCGTAATCAATAACAAATATCCGGGTACTAATTATTAGGTCAAACGGTTTCTAAGCAAAAATATGTAAAAAAGCAAAATTCATAGGTCCTGGAATTCAACCTATGAATATTTTTTTGCGTGTAAGTACTAATAAGTTATTTCCGGTAATAAATAATAGGTAAATTAGCCATTGACCACCTACAATATGGTTTCAATTTTTCCTATGAGACTTTTTAATGTAATTTGATACTTAACAAGTTGTTAAAAACCACAATCATAAAAATTTACATAGTACTTACATTAATATGACAAATATACTCTCAAAACAATAATTAATCTTACAATTATACGAGGTGTTGTTACAACACTGTTGTAGTACGATGGATGCGGCAATGTCACAATAGAATAAAAATTGATCGAATTTATTTGCTAACAAGCTGTGGAGATATGTAATGATACGCATTCCATTATACACTATTCACAGTATTGCATTTTCCCAAATATATTCAAATACTTTAATACTTAAACAAAATAATTTTCAAAAAAAAATTAAAAAATATCCAACATTTTTTTTAAACGCTCCTTTTATTGAAAAACTAAAAATTAAAAAATATATAAAAAAATATAAAAAAATTTACAAATTTTTTATTTTTTTTTATTTTCTTAAAAAATATTCAAAATTTTTAATTTATTTTTCTTTAAATTTATTTTGCGAAAATAAAGTTATTTTTTATTTTTTTTTAAGTTTAACCCCCATAACTTTTTTGGTTTTGGGGGGATTACTTTCAAAATTGGTAGAATTGATCATTGATAATAAAAGTATTTTTTTACCTGAAAAAGTTACGTTAATCGGAATTTTCTTTCAGCTTTTTTCGATTTTTTTAAATGTTTAACCCGAGGCGTAAACCCAGAAGAATTTAGGTGTTCAAATTGGAGGTAATCTGGAGAAAATCTCTGAAGGTTACGAAGTAATCTAAAGGAAATCTTTAAAGATTTCATCCTTTTCGGAGGAAATCTTAGAAACTCGAGGTAACCTTTAGGGGTAATCTGGAGGAAATCTTTGAAGATTTCCTCCTAAAGGTGAAAAAAATTTTGTCAGCGGTTTACCCGTCGATTTAACCCCCCATAACTTTTTTGTTTTAAGGGGTATTACTTTTAAAAACAATAGGCAACTTCCCCTCGTAGAATTTGATTTGGAGTCGTCGTCTTTGGACGTTATGTCATTTTTTTGAGGGCACTAACGTCTACTAACGACAAAGAACTCGTATATGCTTTAATCGAGGCTTTAATAATATACACTTTTTTTGTTCACTTTTTCGGAGCCCTGAGGTGAGCCTCATAATAAAGGCTGAGGATAGTTTGATTGGGCACTAACCTCTACCAACGCTAGAGAGCTCCTATGTGCGAAAAAAATAAATATATTTCTTTTAGTTTTGTTAGTGTGACGGTTTAAAATTATCAACTTGGAGGTGACCCTGAGAGTTAACCTTTGGGGATGGAGAAAAAAAATTCTGGGCACTAACAGGCACTAACGAAATGCTTTCGAGTGATAAACAAAAAAAATCGAAAAAATCGTTATTTCTCTTTTGTGAAGAACAGGTGTTTTTTCCCCAACCTTATAAGACGAGAACCAAAGGGGCACTAACGAAACCAATTGGGGCACTAACCTTTCTAGGGGGTCCCCTTTTATGAAAGGACCCTTATTTTGTAAGTGCCCCATCTTCATGGCCAGGTTCACACGGCCAACAAAAGTGTAAATAAAATCAGGATGTAGGCACGAGCTCACCTTTAATTGTTGGGGACTTTTAATACGTTCATACGAAAGGTCTAGACTACATCTTCACCAAGTTTTAAAACTTGAGGATTTTTATTTTGAGATAAGAGGTTCGGAAAGTAACACGACGATATGAAATCTCTGACTTGTAACCCTGGTATACATTTTAATGAAACATCTAAACACGGTTTTAAGAAATAATGTAAATATTAACCCAATAGGTAATAATTAGTTATTCAAGATCGAAAAACAAATATTTGAAGTGGATGATTTGTATTAATACAATTGTATTATCCCACATAATCTAGAGAAAACAAATAATTTTAAAACAATTGTTTGCGTAAGGCACTTAATCCAATTTTGACTTGACAGTAACCGTTTGTAATTATACTTTTTTATACTTTAAAGAGTATTATAAGATGGTTTTCAATTTCCAAAATCTTAAAAAGTAACCCTAGATCAATATATTTTTACAGGGTGAATTTTTTGACCTGAAACGTTCAAATATTTCGAATACTATGCATTTTAGAAAAAAAAATGTACGGCAAAAGTTTTTTAATAGACCAGGCAGTGGGTAGGCTCTGACTTGCAAAAGGTACAGGAGAGTTCTAATTTGGTAGATTTGTACAGTTTGGTATCCTCATTAATATTCGAAGTTTTCGACTTTGAACGACCGCCGAGCGCCCCGCCATATTGGCAAAATTGTACCGAAAACCAGTTTTTCGAAAATATCTTCTCTCCAGCACCTAAGTTTAAAATTTAAATGCTGCAGGGTGACTCTTCATTTAAAACTAAGCAAAAAAGTATTTTTTACCGACACCCCTAAATTTAATATTTATATAATAATAATATTAAAAAGTAACATTTTTGTGACACAAAATGCTACTTTTTACATAATTGCATTTTTTTAAAACGGTTACTCCTACAGTTTTACATTATATAACATCTGTTAGCCTCACACATTTTGTCCTTCTAGGTACGCCTTTGTAGAAATTTAAAAAAAAATAACATAAACATAAACCAATTGCCCTTTTTAATACTAGTATACATGCAAAACCTCGTCGCTCTATCTCAAAGGGTACCAGAGTTACTAATTATAAACTTTATTTTTAGTACAATTTTAAAGGGTCGTAACTTTCTTAGGGTTCGTTTCCGCACCTATGTTCCTACACTGTTTTTCATTTTTGTGATGTAGAATCATCCCCAAAGGACTGCAAACACTATATTTTTTTTATTTCTGTCTATCGC
Organism: Brachypterus glaber; assembly: GCA_958510825.1. Classification (NCBI taxonomy): domain Eukaryota; kingdom Metazoa; phylum Arthropoda; class Insecta; order Coleoptera; family Kateretidae; genus Brachypterus; species Brachypterus glaber. The sequence continues at coordinate 49,876,112 of OY294046.1, forward strand.
AAATACTGCGTACAAAATAAAATAAAGTGCGCACACAAACTCACAGAAATTATATTTTAGGATTGGAAAAAAACTGAATATACTATACACTGTCACGAGTATTAAATATCTTCATAGCTTGTTAATATTTTGATTTAGTAAATTGGCAAAAATGAAAGTAGACTTACATGCGTTATTTAATTAAAAAAAATACTCTGATAGGCCTTTTTAAGCTTGTGCCTATTTATGGCCAAATTTCCCCTTTAAAAAAATACACATGTAATTATAATTGGCAGTAATGAAAACAAAAATATGATTCTTGTAAATCTTGTAACAGTACTTAACAATACCGTCATACAAAAAGGGATACCCTTGAAATATTGGGAATCAGCTAATGATTAACAAAAATAATATTTTTCTTATGCAATATAAGAATAGAGAAAAATATACATAAGGGGCTGTCCATATATTACGTAACGCGCCTAGGGGGGGGTCAGAGAAATTGTTACAGTTTGTGACAGGGGGAGGGGGGGAGGGTCTAGGTAAACGTTACGTAACGAAATTTAATAAATTTAATGTTTATTTCCTAAGCTTGGTAGATGTATTTTTATTTGAACATAAATTACTATTTAGTGGCCCATAATTCCCTTTTTCACACAAAAATTGACGAAAATATGCATATTTAAATAATATTGTAATCAGTAAAAAAACTGTTGACATTGATATTAAAAAAAAATCTTACGGCCCTGTTCTTGCGTGATCTTGCCGATGAATCATCGGCGATGATACATTTTCGCGCGGAATGTGTACTCACAGAACACTAATGTGTGTACTATTTTGTGTACCTGCGCATAAACAATATACGTGTTATATGTGACATTCAGTGTAAAAAGAGGTACCTAGTATTTTTTTTCCTGTGTGATATTGATTATGAATATTTTTTTAAAGTTTGAGTGATTTTTTCGTGTAAATTTTTTTTAAGTTTATGTTATACTATATTTTAGGTTCATGTTTGTTTTGTCGAGAAAAACGAATCAATAGTGAGAATACAGTTAAATTTATTGCGAAACTAAATTTTTATATTGTTACGCGTTACACAGGGGGGGAGGGTGTTGGTAAATGTGACAGTTTGTTACACAGGGGGGAGGGGGGGTCAATTTTTTGAAAAATCGCGTTATGTAATATATGGACAGCCCCTAACATAATATTAAATAAATTACACAGGACAAAAAGTACAAAAAAAAATAAGTGAATAACTATTAACTAGACTATATTTTTCTTACTTATTTTTGTGTGCTGAAATGAATTTTCAGTGAAAAAGTTCACTGACCGGGTAACTTTTTCAAAAAACTTTAAAAAAGAATACGAGACGATCTAGTTCAAGATCTTTAAACTCTGGTACGTAAATTACTAAATTTGGGGAGTGTGACCGAAGACACTTTTAATTAGAAAGTCGAGAACCATAACAACAAAATTCAGCCAAATCTGAAACTGAAACCACTCTTACCTAATATGGTGACCATTTTTATTTCATTATTTGCTGCCGGCTATCTTTTATATATGTCTTAAATTACATTCAGATTAAGCTATTTTCAAATTGCTAGACTCCGGATCCGGTTCCTTTGGGTGCTAGAAGCTCCAAAAGCTATGACAATGAGCTACCAAAACAATCTATTTTTAACTTGCCGAGTCATATACATTTCTTTTAAATACATTCAGATTAAGCTATTTTTATAGTTATACACAATAGTTCTGGGGTCAAGGCGTAAAAAGTCTTTAAAAAGTGCCTTTGCATTATATGATAATTATTTTTTTAAAGAAATGAGAATTTATAAAATGACATTTTGATTAAGTGAAAATTATTAGTTAGTTTTTAGTGTTGACATATGTCAGATAAAGTTTTTAAAATAAATGTAATTCGTTTGACTCGGTAAGTTAAAAATATATTTTTCGGGGACCCCATTTCACCACCTTTTTGAGGCTTCTAGCATCCAAAGGAATCCGACCCAGGACCTGGAAATTTGCAAATAGCCTAATTTGAATGTACTTTAAGATATATATAAAATACAGAGAGGAGCAAATAATGAAATAAAAATGGTCACCAGCTCTTAGACTATAAGAAGGGAGCGAAGTACTTTTGGAGCTAGCAAGATATTTCATTGTCAAATTTGTTTTCAGCGTCCAAAAATACGTAAGAAAAATATAGTCCGGTTAATAGTATTGACCTTATTTTTTTTGTGGGCCCGGGTTATATGCAATTAAATTTACTGATACATTTTTATTTTTACTTTTAAAATTGGTAGAATTGACCCTTAAAATAAAAGTAATTTTTCCTAAAAAAGTTACGTTAATAGAAATCTTCTTTCAGCTTTTTCTATGTTTTTAAAAGTTTAATCCCCCATGACTTTTTGTTTTTGGGGGGATTACTTTCAAAAACAATAGGGATCTTCCTCTCATAGAACATGATTTTTCCTGAAAATTTCAAGTCGTTCGGAATGTTCGTTCTTCAGTTATCGTGTTCACAAAAATCGTGAAATCGTACGGACGGACAGACAGATTATAATACCGTATAGTATGATAATAACAGAAATCCAGCTAAAAAAAATCTCTTATTTCCCCTTTTGTATTTGCAATAAGAAGGCACTTACTTTTATTTATCAAAAGTACCAAATATAAATAAATAATTCTCGATGATAATAATAACAATAATAATAAACTTCCATTGCAATTAAGCGAAACATTTTTTCACAACCTCGCCCAAAATTTATTCGCATAATATGCGTCTCATAAATGTTGTTTTTTTCACTTTTTGAAATATTTTAACGAGTGTTGTCATAAATTTTGAATCAGGGACGTCCTTTGGACAAAATAATTTACGAACTAGCCCACAACAGAATTTTATATCTGAATTTTACTTTCGAACAACCATAGAAAGTATTTTCTGAAGTTTTATGGCCCTACACTGAAACAATGACCGCATAGAGCTTCCCACAAAACCAGCAAAAAGATAGCATTGGTTTTGGTATATTCAAAACCAGTTTACTATTAACAATTTGACTGCCGTCTAGGTCAATATGACCAAGAAAATAGCATTCCCTCAAGCCGACTAAAATTATATTTGACCTCCACACCGGTTAGGTCAATATGACCGAGTCATGGCTTAAAGGATAAAAATTTTGACCCCATATGGAATATGCCCTCTGGCCCGAAAGTAAAATACAATAAAAAACGGTCCTGCAGTCAAGGTGTTGGTAAAGTTTTAGACAAGGAATATACACTTACGATAACTCAACAACTATTTGAGCTAAGACCTTTAAAGGAGGATGTTAGAAAACTTTGATTTTTGGCCTCGCTGCGCAACTTTTCTAACCCTTATAAAATTATTTTTTGGGTACTCAGAAGACAGAAAATAACCATCATTTTTCCCAGAAGTGAAGTGCTGGAATTATTGTTTGTTTTCACCTAAAGCCCAAACTACAGACCAACTGTGGCAGCAAATGATTCGTTTTGATTAAGATAAATAGTTAATATAGTAGTAGTTATTCTTGTCTGGTGTTTTGGCACCTCGGTCTGTTTAGTATATTTTGTTTGCCATATTTCCTATTCGATTTTGAATTTTGAACTTATGATAAGTCATCACAAGTAATCTGCAAAAAAAAATTATCAAAAGCGAAAGAAATTAAAAAAATTAACCACCAATGGTGGTCCACCATAATGATGCAGGATTTTTTTTACAATTTCTTTCTTTTTTTTTTAATTTTTGTTTTTAATTTTTGTTTTGTTATTGATTTTAATGAACCTATAGGGGAAAGTATTATTTTCTTGGCAGCAGTATTTTTGTTATTATATTCTTAATTAACGGTACCAAAAATAGTTGTCAGCAAAAATTCACATTTCTGTTTTTCCAAGTTCACTGTGTATTCTAACAAAATTCACTTCTGGGAAAAATGATGGTGATTTCCTTTCTTTTAAGGACAAACAATGATTTTATAAGGGTCAGAAAAGTTCCGCAGCGAGGGCAAAAATCGCAGTTTCCGGACATCCTCCTTTGCCGCCCTCTAAAATTTACCGCCCTGGGCAATCCTAGTACAGTAAGTGGAAATCTGGCCGTTCTTACTACTAAACAAAAAAATGGCAATGCTAGTTGATGCGAAGGACTGGCATTTTTCTAAATTTGTTTCAAAAATCAGTCAAAAATACAGCTTCGTTTACATGTATTTAAAAAATATTTTGCACTTAATTTGTATTACAATATTATAACAAGCCGTATGAAGATAAGTATTGAATTATATACTATTTATTCACACTATATTGCATTTTTCTAAATACATTAAAAAAAACAATAAAAAAATTAAGTTTTTTTTTTAAAGATCTTTTTTTGAAAAACGATTTTTTTTTTCAAAAAAAAGAAAAAAAAATCAAAAAAAAATTAAAAAAAAATCTCAAAATTTTTCATTTTTTGTTAGATATTATGTTAGATTATATTTTTATGTATGTGTGTGTGTGTGTGGGTGTGTGTGTGTGTATGGATATGTAGGTATGTATGTATATATTATTTTTATTTTATACATTAATTTTATACTTTTATGTTATACAAGAGATTATAAATTTTAACTGGTATGTATTATATTGACTAATGTGTCAGCATTGGCAAACCCTTGGTTTTTATGCTGCGCATTAGTTTTTGCTTTTATTTTTCTTAAGTTTATTTATATTGTATTTTATTTTTACATAATTTTGTGACTATAACGTTATTTCAAATAAACATTATTATTATTATTATTATTATAATAAATGTAACTTTTCCTGAAAAAGTTACATAAATCCGAACTTTCAGTTTGTTCGATTTTTTAAAAAGTTTAACCTTTTTATTTTTTTGGGGGGATTACATTCAAAAACAATAGGGATTTTACCCTCATTAAAGTTGATTTTTCCTAAAAATTTCGAGTCGATCGGACTATTCGTTCTTGAGTTATCGTGTCTACAAAAAACGTGACACCGGACAGACGCACACACAGACGGATATTAAAAAAAAGTTGCTTATTTTTTCATGAAACAAATTTATATCCAAGAATTGTTTGTCTAGGAAGATTTTTGATTTTTTTTTTAAATATTCGAATATTCGGTAGTTAGGAAACGTTCAAGTATTACGTAAAGCTCCTAGGGGGGGGGTCATTTTGGAGTGTTACGCCCATGTTAATGGTATAGAAAAATAGCGTTACAGGGCGGGGGGGGGGGGGGAATGGGTCGAAAATGATCAAAATTTGCGTTACGTAATACTTGAACGTTCCCTTACCGTATAATACTATTCTAGCGCAGGCTCTGTGAATAGTATAATAACTGTATGAACATTCAACTTAAATAATTTCGTAACGAAGACTTTAAAATTTTCATCCATAAAATCACGATTTAACGCGAAACTAAGCTTAAAAAAATCGTTTTCGTTGCACAAATTAAACATGAAGAATTATTCGAAAGAGAAAAAAATTGTTCATCTCTCACGCTATCTAACGTGTTATATTGAAGAAACTGTAAATCGAGGAATTAATTTTAAGTATTGAAATGCAGTCGAGATGTTACAAAATTAAGAGGATACGAGAATAACGATAAAAACGTAAATATAATATCTTTATTCAAATAAAATTATTTATTTTGTTTATTAATTACACTAGGCAACACGGTTTCTGCCCTGATTTGAGTCATATGTTTTTTAACTAATTTTGGGTCGCTGAGACCGGATCTGCCCTCAAAATATTTCTATTAACTAAGGTTTGAGATAAAAGTTGTAAAAAATCATTATTTTAGCCCTCTTTTGTTATAAAATCATGGGAGATAAAAATATTCTAAAGACAAATTTAGATTCGGCGACTCAATATTAGTTAAAAAATACCCAACTTAGAATTTGGAAACTTTAAATTCATAGGTATAATAAATAGGGATATTATGGAAAAAAATATTTAAAAAAATGATCCTGTAACAAAACTAAGTAGGGGTGGAGGGTAAGGAGAGGAGTGCATATGGGGACAAGCTTATCGCCACGTACATGCTAAAAATCGTCGAAAATCATCACTAGGGGGTCAAAAATGAACTAAAAATATGTTACGTAATACGGTTCTTATGTAAAGTAACATTTTTATGATATAGAAACATTAAAAAAAACGACAAAAAATACGCAATATTTTTTTTTATAAATTGGCATAATTGCCTTTACTAAAATTTAAAAAATAAGAGGTGCTGGATTTTTTTAAGGTCAAATTCAAATTCTGCGCCTTTAAATTGGTAAGAAAAATATATTTTTTGGGCTGTGTGCTTTAATTTTATTTCTTTTTCATTTATTTGGACTTTTTACGAACAAACTAAGCAAAATAAAAATATATTTGTATAAATATTTTTGTAGAGAATTTTATAGTCTACAAATTAAGTCCTATAAAATTTTTATACAAATTTGATAGTTTTGGCACAAATGAGCAATTAAGTAGGTCTGTACTTTCATTTTAAGCTTTTTATGTTTTTTCGCGTACTTACTGTGACAGTAGGTCCTTGTCATATATATTTTTGAATTCCTCGTATTTTTTTTAATATATCCTAAAATTTTCAAAATCCCACTCGTTTTTTTAAACATTTTGGAAAAAAACATCATTATTTCCTGGAGTTATCACAAAAATGTTAGGTGCTGGAATTTTTCCAAGCTTAGATTCGGATTCTACGCCCTCGAATTAGTAAGAAAATTTTTTTCCGATCGGGGCAAAATAAAAAGTTTCGATTTGTTGCCTAATGTTATAATTTATTAATTAAAGAAATTATAACAATACATCAAAATGTTATCTTGAAAAAAATTAAATAGGTATATTTTAATAAGATTGTTTTATTAACATGATATAGGTACTTATTTGTCATTAATTTGGTTTTATATGGTATATGGAATAAAACGAAAAGATGTTAATTCGTCAAAGAAAACTATTTTTTAATTTTTTAATATTTTCCATTGAAAAATTTATTATAAGTAAAATATTAAAAAATTAAAAAACAATTTTTTATGTCTTACTAATCATTTAATGTTGAAATACACAATAAAATAATTTTGGTCACTTTTTCCCGTCTTTTTTTCCTTTTTACTCTAAATTCTTGAATGGAAAATATTAAAAAAAAATAAAAATCGTATTTTTTGTGTCTTACTAATCATTTAAATTTTAAATACACAATAAAATAATGTTGGTCACTTTTTTTCCGTTTGGTAGCATAGTGCGGCTGTAGGGAAAAATCCAGACGTGTAGGAGTTAAACTGAGTTTAGATTCGGTTTCAGCGGAGAAATTACATAGGAATATTATGGTCCTATCGATGGCGCATAGCACTTGTGTTTTTTTGTGGGCCTGTGTATCATTGAATTATTAGCGAATCTGTTATAAATTAAATAATATTTTATTAGTCAAATATTATTATAATTAAGTATTAAATATCTTCTGTTCTACTTTTTTGCAACCATAAACTTTATCGCATCTGGTGTCAAAAACTCCACCCTAATATGTTTTTAATTATATCATATATCTCCGATTAGAAATCATCTGCTTTTTGATACTTTCATTTTATAAAATGGATGAAAAGTGCAATAAAATTTGAATTTTTTTAAATGTCTTTTTGCCCAGCATATCAAGAAAGTCTTATCTGCATTTTTGTTGTTTTAAGTAAACTGACTTTTTTATTAGGAACGGGTTTCGTTCGAACGACAAAAATTTTGCAAATATTTAAATATTTCCAAGTAAATAAATCTCCTAAAAAAAAAAAAAAACGGAACCAATATTATTTTATTGTGTAACCTTAAATCGTGAGTAAGACATAAAAAACATGTTTTTTAATTTTTTAATAATAATAATAAATTCTTCAATGGAAAATAGCAGAGCAGAGCAGAGCAGAGCAGAGCAGAGCAGAGCAGAGCAGAGCAGAGCAGAGCAGAGCAGAGCAGAGCAGAGCAGAGCAGAGCAGAGCAGAGCAGAGCAGAGCAGAGCAGAGCAGAGCAGAGCAGAGCAGAGCAGAGCAGAGCAGAGCAGAGCAGAGCAGAGCAGAGCAGAGCAGAGCAGAGCAGAGCAGAGCAGAGCAGAGCAGAGCAGAGCAGAGCAGAGCAGAGCAGAGCAGAGCAGAGCAGAGCAGAGCAGAGCAGAGCAGAGCAGAGCAGAGCAGAGCAGAGCAGAGCAGAGCAGAGCAGAGCAGAGCAGAGCAGAGCAGAGCAGAGCAGAGCAGAGCAGAGCAGAGCAGAGCAGAGCAGAGCAGAGCAGAGCAGAGCAGAGCAGAGCAGAGCAGAGCAGAGCAGAGCAGAGCAGAGCAGAGCAGAGCAGAGCAGAGCAGAGCAGAGCAGAGCAGAGCAGAGCAGAGCAGAGCAGAGCAGAGCAGAGCAGAGCAGAGCAGAGCAGAGCAGAGCAGAGCAGAGCAGAGCAGAGCAGAGCAGAGCAGAGCAGAGCAGAGCAGAGCAGAGCAGAGCAGAGCAGAGCAGAGCAGAGCAGAGCAGAGCAGAGCAGAGCAGAGCAGAGCAGAGCAGAGCAGAGCAGAGCAGAGCAGAGCAGAGCAGAGCAGAGCAGAGCAGAGCAGAGCAGAGCAGAGCAGAGCAGAGCAGAGCAGAGCAGAGCAGAGCAGAGCAGAGCAGAGCAGAGCAGAGCAGAGCAGAGCAGAGCAGAGCAGAGCAGAGCAGAGCAGAGCAGAGCAGAGCAGAGCAGAGCAGAGCAGAGCAGAGCAGAGCAGAGCAGAGCAGAGCAGAGCAGAGCAGAGCAGAGCAGAGCAGAGCAGAGCAGAGCAGAGCAGAGCAGAGCAGAGCAGAGCAGAGCAGAGCAGAGCAGAGCAGAGCAGAGCAGAGCAGAGCAGAGCAGAGCAGAGCAGAGCAGAGCAGAGCAGAGCAGAGCAGAGCAGAGCAGAGCAGAGCAGAGCAGAGCAGAGCAGAGCAGAGCAGAGCAGAGCAGAGCAGAGCAGAGCAGAGCAAGAGCAGAATAAAAGAAACCAACCAACCTTTAATTTTTTGTAAAATTTATGTGAAATACCTATCTATAAAAAAACGTTTGCTTGGGGGATTAACCACTTTAAAAATATATTATACGGTTCTTTCTTAGTAAGAACAATTTCTTAGTAAAAAGTAAAAGGTAAAAGGTAAAAAAGTAAAAAGTAAAAAGTAAAAAGTGAAAAGTGAAAAGTGAAAAGTGAAAAGTGAAAAGTGAAAAGTGAAAAGTGAAAAGTGAAAAGTGAAAAGTGAAAAGTGAAAAGTGAAAAGTGAAAAGTGAAAAGTGAAAAGTGAAAAGTGAAAAGTGAAAAGTGAAAAGTGAAAAGTGAAAAGTGAAAAGTGAAAAGTGAAAAGTGAAAAGTGAAAAGTGAAAAGTGAAAAGTGAAAAGTGAAAAGTGAAAAGTGAAAAGTGAAAAGTGAAAAGTGAAAAGTGAAAAGTGAAAAGTGAAAAGTGAAAAGTGAAAAGTGAAAAGTGAAAAGTGAAAGTGAAAAGTGAAAAGTGAAAAGTGAAAAGTGAAAAGTGAAAAGTGAAAAGTGAAAAGTGAAAAGTGAAAAGTGAAAAGTGAAAAGTGAAAAGTGAAAAGTGAAAAGTGAAAAGTGAAAAGTGAAAAGTGAAAAGTGAAAAGTGAAAAGTGAAAAGTGAAAAGTGAAAAGTGAAAAGTGAAAAGTGAAAAGTGAAAAGTAAAAGTAAAAAGTAAAAGTAAAAAGTAAAAAGTAAAAAGTAAAAAGTAAAAAGTAAAAGTAAAAAGTAAAAAGTAAAAAGTAAAAGTAAAAAGTAAAAGTAAAAAGTAAAAAGTAAAAATTAAAAAGTAAAAAGTAAAAGTAAAAAGTAAAAAGTAAAAGTAAAAAGTAAAAAGTAAAAAGTAAAAAGTAAAAAGTAAAAAGTAAAAAGTAAAAAGTAAAAAGTAAAAAGTAAAAAGTAAAAAGTAAAAAGTAAAAGTAAAAAGTAAAAAGTAAAAGTAAAAAGTAAAAAGTAAAAAGTAAAAGTAAAAAGTAAAAAGTAAAAGTAAAAGTAAAAAGTAAAAAGTAAAAAGTAAAAAGTAAAAAGTAAAAGTAAAAGTAAAAAGTAAAAAGTAAAAGTAAAAGTAAAAGTAAAAGTAAAAAGTAAAAGTAAAAAGTAAAAAGTAAAAAGTAAAAAGTAAAAAGTAAAAAGTAAAAAGTAAAAAGTAAAAAGTAAAAAGTAAAAAGTAAAAAGTAAAAAGTAAAAAGTAAAAAGTAAAAGTAAAAAGTAAAAAGTAAAAAGTAAAAAGTAAAAGTAAAAAGTAAAAAGTAAAAAGTAAAAAGTAAAAAGTAAAAAGTAAAAAGTAAAAAGTAAAAAGTAAAAGTAAAAAGTAAAAGTAAAAAGTAAAAAGTAAAAAGTAAAAAGTAAAAAGTAAAAGTAAAAAGTAAAAAGTAAAAAGTAAAAAGTAAAAGTAAAAAGTAAAAAGTAAAAAGTAAAAAGTAAAAAGTAAAAGTAAAAAGTAAAAGTAAAAAGTAAAAAGTAAAAGTAAAAAGGTAAAAGTAAAAAGTAAAAAGTAAAAAGTAAAAAGTAAAAAGTAAAAAGTAAAAAGTAAAAAGTAAAAAGTAAAAAAGTAAAAAGTAAAAAGTAAAAAGTAAAAAGTAAAAAGTAAAAAGTAAAAAGTAAAAAGTAAAAAGTAAAATGTTAAATGTAAAATGTAAAATGTAAAATGTAAAATGTAAAATGTAAAATGTAAAAAGTAAAAAGCCAAAAGCAAAAACTCCACCCTAATATGTTTTTAATTATATCATATATCTCCGATTAGAAATCATCTGCTTTTTGATACTTTCATTTTATAAAATGGATGAAATGTGCAATAAAATTTGCATTTTTTTAAATGTTGTTTTTTTTCCCAGCATATTAAGAAAGTCTTATCTGCATTTTTGTTGTTTTAAGTAAACTGACTTTTTTATTAGGAACGCGTTTCGTTCGAACGACAACAATTTTGCAAATATTTAAATATTTCCAAGTAAATAAATCTCCCAGAAAAAAAAAAAAAACGGAACCAATATTATTTATTGTGTAACCTTAAATCGTGAGTAAGACATAAAAAACATGTTTTTTAATTTTTTAATAATAATAATAAATTCTTCAATGGAAAATAGCAGAGCAGAGCAGAGCAGAGCAGAGCAGAGCAGAGCAGAGCAGAGCAGAGCAGAGCAGAGCAGAGCAGAGCAGAGCAGAGCAGAGCAGAGCAGAGCAGAGCAGAGCAGAGCAGAGCAGAGCAGAGCAGAGCAGAGCAGAGCAGAGCAGAGCAGAGCAGAGCAGAGCAGAGCAGAGCAGAGCAGAGCAGAGCAGAGCATAGCAAGAGCAGAATAAAAGAAACCAACCTTTAATTTTTTGTAAAATTTATGTGAAATACCTATCTATAAAAAAACGTTTGCTTGGAGGATTAATCACTTTAAAAATATATTATACGGTTCTTTCTTAGTAAGAACAATTTCTTAGTAAAAAGGGAAAAAGGGAAAAAGTAAAAAGTAAAAGGTAAAAGGTAAAAGGTAAAAAAGTGAAAAAGTGAAAAAGTGAAAGAGTGAAAGTGAAAGAGTGAAAGAGTGAAAGTGAAAAAGTGAAAAAGTGAAAGAGTGAAAGATTGAAAGAGTGAAAGAGTGAAAGAGTGAAAGAGTGAAAGAGTGAAAGAGTGAAAGAGTGAAAGAGTGAAAGAGTGAAAGAGTGAAAGAGTGAAAGAGTGAAAGAGTGAAAGAGTGAAAGAGTGAAAGAGTGAAAGAGTGAAAGAGTGAAAGAGTGAAAGAGTGAATGAGTGAAAGAGTGAAAGAGTGAAAGAGTGAAAGAGTGAAAGAGTGAAAAGGAAATAAAAGGGAAAAAGGGAAAAGGGAAAAAGGAAAAAGGGAAAAAAGGAAAAAGGAAAAAATGAAAAAGGAAAAATGAAAAAGGGAAAAAAGGAAAAGGGAAAAAGGGAAAAGGGAAAAAGGGAAAAGGGAAAAAAGAAAAAGAGGAAAAGGGAAAAACGGAAAAGGAAAAAGGGAAAAAGGGAATAAGGGAAAAAGGGAAAAGGGAAAAAGGGAAAAAAGAAAAAGAAAAAAGGGAAAAAACGGAAAAGGAAAAAGGGAAAAAGGGAAAAAAGGAAAAAGGGAAAAGGGAAAAAGGGAAAAAGGGAAAAGGGAAAAGGGAAAAAGGGAAAAGGGAAAAAGGGAAAAGGGAAAAGGGAAAAAGGCAAAAAGGGAAAAGGAAAAAGGGATAAGGGAAAAGGGAAAAGGGAAAAAGGAAAAAGTGAAAAATAAAAAAGAAAAATGAAAAGAAACTGAAAAGGAAATAAAAGGGAAAAAGGGAAAAGGGAAAAAGGGAAAAGGAAAAAGGGAAAAAGGCATAGACAAAGAACATGGATGAGCTGTCATCTCAAGGTTATATACAAATTTACGAGTCCTCCATTTTGATCGGAAGTTACGTCAGAAATCAGCCTGGAAATTTAAATTAGTGGGTAAAATGTAAATAAATAACGTGTCACGTAGTTCTTAAACTTCTTTTTCCCCTTTTCCCTTTTCAGTTTTTCCTTTTTTATTTTTCCCTTTTTCCCTTTTCACTTTTTCCCTTTTTCCCTTTTCATTTTTCCCTTTTTCCTTTTTCCCTTTTTCCCTTTTCAGTTTTTCACTTTTTATTTTTCCCTTTTTGCCCTTTTCCCTTTTCAGTTTTTCCCTTTTTATTTTTCCCTTTTTCCCTTTTCCCTTTTTTCCTTTTCCCTTTTTCCCTTTTTCCCTTTTCCCTTTTTCCCTTTTTCACTTTTTCACTTTTTCACTTTTTCACTTTTTCACTTTTTCACTTTTTCACTTTTTCACTTTTTCACTTTTTCACTTTTTCACTTTTTCACTTTTTCACTTTTTCACTTTTTCACTTTTTCACATTTTCACTTGTTCACTTGTTCACTTGTTCACTTGTTCACTTGTTGTTCACTTGTTCACTTGTTCACTTGTTCACTGGTTCACTTGTTCACTTGTTCACTTGTTCACTTGTTCACTTGTTCACTTGTTCACTTGTTCACTTGTTCACTTGTTCACTTGTTCACTTGTTCACTTGTTCACTTGTTCACTTGTTCACTTGTTCACTTGTTCACTTGTTCACTTGTTCACTTGTTCACTTGTTCACTTGTTCACTTGTTCACTTGTTCACTTGTTCACTTGTTCACTTGTTCACTTGTTCACTTGTTCACTTGTTCACTTTTTCACTTTTTCACTTTTCACTTTTTCACTTTTTCACTTTTTCACTTTTTCACTTTTTCACTTTTTCACTTTTTCACTTTTTCACTTTTTCACTTTTTCACTTTTTCACTTTTTCACTTTTTCACTTTTTCACTTTTCACTTTTTCACTTTTTCACTTTTTCACTTTTTCACTTTTTCACTTTTTCACTTTTTCACTTTTTCACTTTTTTACTTTTTACTTTTTACTTTT